>WEIT01007428.1:161991-255227 GCA_013389985.1 Dryoscopus gambensis
AGGGCTTAAAGCAGTGGGAGGTGATAGAGGTAGGAGACATCTGTGTCGTGAAGAGGTTAGTGGGGGTCAAGTATATGTTAACAATAGGCGAGCGTGGTCCCTCTCGGGCAGCCTGCCTACTCTTTCTTTCTTTCGCTCGCTTTTACTGGGTGGACATCTAACTTGCTCCCTAATGATGCCTCCCCGGCTTTAAGAGTCCAGACTGCCCTGCAGTAACCCAAGACAAACACTTTCTCTAGCCATCTGGAGAGCTCCTGGCTGCTCTGCCTGTGTCTCATCACTGTGTGAAGAGACAGCAGTGCTAGAAATCAAGCCACTCTCAGATCTACTCTCTAATCCCCTTCTGTTAGCTGATTTCCAGTCAGACTGTTTGCTTTTGCATTAGATAATAGCCTTAGAGAAAACAATTATCATTTTCTTTTTCCCTTTGTTTTTTCCTCTTTCTAAAGTACAGTATCGAGGAAGGCCTCCCTCTCTTATTTTTAAAGGAATTTATAGTCTTTCATGGCTTGAAGAACCCAGATGCAATTTCACACTCTCCTGGAAGGGGATTCTGGATTCTTCTGAAAGCAGCGACACAATCACAACTGCAGTGAAAATTAATTACTATCATCTACAATTAATAGAAGTATGCCACCGTTTGACTTAGTGTTTCATTACATAATCATTTCGGTAGGCATCCATATATTTTCCGATTCATCAGTTATTCCCTTCTACGGGTTGCAGAGAATATTATTGTCGGTCCCACAATCTACAGCAAACTGGTATTTCTGCTATCATGTTGACACTATATAAAGAAGGCGTCTCCACAAAAAAAAAAAAAAAAAAAAAGAAAGAAAGAAAAAAAAGAAAAAAAAAGTTCTTACGTTTGCTTCAGAGTAAAAAAGTGCATTTTTTTTTCAGATTGCAGATAATGGATTGGAACTGTCAGAAATGCTGGGACATTTAGTTTCATTTTTTTCTAAAGTCAGATGTTAAGTAAAAGAGTGAGCATGGAATAGGACTTCTAATCAAGCTGGCTTCTTTATTCCTGTACATACACATGCACACACGCACGCACACACACATACACTATAGGCCTGATCTTGCAAATTTACAAATACTTAATTTTAAACACATAAATAGACCTACTGAATGCAAAGTAGCATACTGTGTGTTTAATCTAAAGGCATACACATTTCCAAAAGGGGGGAAGTATTTTTATGTATATTTATATGCATGTTGATAGCAGTATTTGCCTCTGTTGCTGGCTTTGAAATTTTGGTTGATTTTGAAAATGTTTTAAATATATTTTATAATCTGGATAAAGCTACCTTTTCTGAAGGTATTTAAGAATATGGAGCTTTAATGAACTGGTCAGTATCTTGTAATACACTGTCGAATTTATGTTGGAGTAAATTCAGTTCCACAGATCATAAATCAGGATATGTTTTGGTCTACTGTGATTTCCATTTACGAAGATGGTGAGCAGCCACAAGTCTCTCATTGATTTCTAATTTAAAAACTATCTGTTTTACAGAGGTCTATTTCAAGGCCAAAATTATGGGAGAATCTTTTAAAAAGTATCTTCAAATATTTAAAAATAGTCTAAAGATAGCAAATTTTACAAGGCTTCTTTTGTCTACAGCAGACTTAGAAACTTTAGTTTGAAAATCTTTGTGGTGTGATACTTTCATTTCAATTGTTCAATGTGTAAGGTGAAAAATAAAGAAGAGGTTTGCCAGTGGTCTCAGACCATGTTTTGATGAAGTGTCAGAGACTGAACACTGACTCCTAATTCTCAGTTTACAGCTTTAAAAAAAACCCGTGCAGTGCTTCCTCTTTAGCGTGTACCTTCACTTTAGAAGATCAATCAACTTTCTAGGCATTACTGTTCAAATTAGTGGAGGAGCATCAGCTTAGATTTAGAAACTCTGGAAGATCAAGTCTGCAGTATTAGCAAGTTAATATCCATGAAGTTTATAGACTTCTGTGGTCTCTTTCCATAATGAGAAAAATACAGAAATCAACTATTAAACTCCCAGCCCTGGCTTGTCTTGTATGACATTTCCCACTGTTCCCAGTAAGGACAAAACCTTCTCAGATAAGGGAGTGTAGTAGAAAGTGTTAAATGTCTACTACTTCATGGCAACTATATTTTTCTTAGACATGCTGGGAGAATTGACATGATTTCTAAATAATAAAAGATTGTAACCATCAAGTCTTATCATTTTATTGCAAAGCTCATGATTGAAGCCTGGCTTATTGCAAACTTCTCTTATCCATACCTTTTTCTTTTCTCTATTTGTTTCCTGGAGAAAGTAGATGTGTTTTAGTGAAAGAGGAAAAATAAACACGTTCTTTGAAAGACGAATTCATGTTTCACAAGGGAAAAAAAAATGCAGCCTCACAGTAGACCTCACATATACTTGGTAACTTTACACCCTGCAGATTTTTTCTGCAGACTGTAGATGCCATGTCGGATTTGACATATGAAGGATTTACACTGTGTATCACTGTGTGACATTGTGTGAGAGAAAGGCTGGTAGAAGTATAGTTGCACATGGAAGTCAGAAATATCCCGCTAGGCTGTCCAAATCTGACTATATTTTGATTGTACAGAGACCGATCAAATGTTCAGAGCTGAAACATGGCTCAGTCTTTACTGTGAATAATTATACTATGGGCAGTCATCTGCACTGAAATTCTTGGAAGAGAACTTAAGTATCAACTCACCTCATTGCTGTTTAAAAATAGAGACAAGTATGTCCCTCCTAATTGTCACTGCCTTGCAGCTCGGAGTGCTACATATTGTCACATGTTCCCATCCAGAGCTCATGCTCCTGAAACACTTTTCCAGTCAAACTGTGCAGACTTTAAGTCCATCCTTGTTTTTCAGGGATGTTTCTCTATAAAGGTGTCTTCCACTTCCAAAAGCTTGCTTTCACAGTCCATGAAGTGCACAAGGATCTCACTATTTGCTTCCGCTGAAGCTGGATTGGGCCTTGGCATCTGGATTGGGGCTGTAGGTAGCTACTACAGCATTCGTTTGAGAAGCTCTCATTTGGATGGAGTGACGCCGTAAATATTCGTGTAAAACTAAACAGTCAGGTAGAAAGCTAAGCTGGATCCTTGATAGCTTTAACTCACAAACCTTTCCCTTAACCATATCTTTCCAATTTCCCCTCTAATTTGCAAGTATATTTTACATATTCGTGTGGGCCACGCTTCACTTTCCCCTCGGTCTGTTTGCACACCTTTTGTAGGTTGTGCAGCGGAGATGATTGCAGTGGGATGGAGGCTGCTGCAGGATTACGCCAATGCTGCATACACTTTACTCAGAAAATCGTTGTCAGTTTAGCTGGGAGTACAGGCTAAACCCTGCTTTGACCCCTGCACAGAAAAGCAGCAAAGAGCTAAGAAGTCCTGTGTTGCAGAAATGCTGCCCCCTCTCCAGGGCTTGGCAAGGGCCGGGACAGGTGAGCTGCAAGTTGCTGGGTGAGCTTTGCAGCTCCACATATGTGGAAAACATGCGTCAGGACTAACGCTGATAACGTGAGCAGAAAATATGCTGTAGCAGGATAGATCCCCACCCTTTAGTATGCAAAGCATGTCCACTAGGTGATGTACATGCTGCAAGAGCTGACATATTACCTGCCTTTCTTTCTGTGCACACTATTGTTTACCCTTTGGTAGTGAGGAAAATGTATTAAGTTCTTTCCAAATTAAAGAAAAAAGAGAGGCTATCTGCTTTCAGGAGGGTATAAACTCCACTGATGTACATTTTGACATCTCCTTTTCTAATGGGATAGATTTTAGCTCTGCTTCATGTATATTTATTTGAGATATTCCTTAATTAAATTATATGCTAAGGATACTTTTCACGTTCTTGTTTGCCTTTTGTCATTGTCAGGAGTCCTAAAACCGCTTTAATTCTGCAGCATTCTGAAGCACTGCAGAATATATGCACAATGACAGAAAAAGGGGAGCTGGGTTATTTTGGAAAGATCACATAAACAAAAATAATATATTGGCAGTCATTTGTGGGAATGCCAGCTTTGTCACTCATTTTCAGTGAAACATGGCTTCTTATTAAAACCCAGATCTTTTCAAGAAAAATAATTCTACTGGTTAAATAAAGCACACCAAGCAAAAAGAGAAAAAATTAATTGAAAAGTTTCATTTTACAGAAGCAAAAAGCTTATCTTGTCTGAATCCACTGTCTATGCTTTAGTTATGCAAATGATTAGGTATTGAATATTCATCAATTTAATATTACATGTATTTTTTTAAATATAAAATATTTATTTTTAGTGCTGAAATAGTTTTGTCTGTGCTGAAACCAAGAGAATAGATTGTGCTGAAATAATACAGGCTTAGTGCTTCTTCTCTAACAAACACAAAACCAAACACACCAAAATGGAAATAATAAATTTGTTTTTCATCAATGTCACAGTGCAGGAAACATTTTGCTGTTGAGGTTCCTGGAAGCAATAAGTGCTGTATTAACTGCCACGCAGCACACACACACACTCGCACATGGGATACCTCGCCTAACAAGGGGAAACCGTTGCCCAAACACACATGCAGACAGTTCCTTAACTTCCCACCTGCCAGGCAGCCACCTGCAATAAACAGTAGTGGTCTAATATCAGACAGTAATAAAATAAGCAGCTATGAAGCCGTTTACCTAAACACCACTAGAAGTCCCTCAAAAGTTGAGCTGCAGTCTGAGGGACCCTCTCCTCCGAGGTGGAGGGGAGACCTCTCTTAGGACAACCTCTGAAGGCCATCATGTTCCCTTTTTAAACATACCTACTGTTTAACTAGAGACAGAGACCGTCTGTAATGTACATAATGGTGCACAGCTACTATGAGGTAATGGATCCAAGGTGCATGATCTGTTCCAGGTTTCCTTTTGTGTATACACAGTCCCTCAGTGCTATGTCTCCTAAAAAGTACAGTGACATTTTGTATATGGAAGGCTAACAACATAACTCTCTTATCTTTTTCACTGACATGTTGACAGTACATTATTCCACTTACATACATGCTTAAATTGAGAATAAAACTGCATTTCCCTGCTGGCTGTAACTAACCAATATACCAATCCTGCTCCTGTATTGAAAATCTGGCCCATTCAGCCTCTCTTGGTATATCAGATCTCCATGTCTCCAGCTGTAAATAAAAACAAACTGGTCTAAGCTGGGAACTCTATTAATATCATGACCTCAGTATGATGTAACTGAAACCGCATTTTCCACATCCCCCCTAACCACTGTTTATATTTGCATCAAACTAAATTAAACAAAGGTAGGTTTTAAAGCCGCTGTCTTAAAAAAAAGAAAAAGGCTCTTCTTGAACACAACTTTTATTGTTGTGATTGCTTTAAAATCCATGTGTCTCTATAACCTGAGAAACTCCTCACAGAGGTCCAGAAATACTCTACAAGCCACCTAGATATGTTGGTAGTTCCCTTTATATTGTATTTACGTTGTATTGTGTATATACTCATATGTTTTAACTGTTCTTGTGTGAATCAAAAGCTTGCTTACATATAGTCCTTCCATGGCGCATTAGAATTCTCAAGACAACAATCAAAAGCTCAAGTACTAATGACGATGTAGTTCACCGCTTAAGTTGAAAAATATGTATGAACATAAAGTAGATATTTTATTTAAAAAAAAACCCCTAACAATCAAGTATCATAGTGAACAAAAGATGGTATTTAAATGTTTCAAACTGCTGTGAAAAAAACTCAGCTAGATAATTGAGTCTGATATTACTGCATTTGTTGGACTCTATTTAAAGCCTAGTTTATTTTTAGAAAGAAACTGATGAAATCTGGTTTTCTCAGGAATTGTTATTTGCAGATCAATAGCAACTTGAAATGTTGTCTCATACGCACGTCATTACAGGGAAGGTGATTTGGTACATCAGTCACTTATTATTTCTCCTTTCAGACAAACAGGAAAAGTAGAAGTAATGAAAAAATGATGTCATACAGAAGAGAGAAGTATTTTTTCCCCTTTCACTGGCAAAAGCTTTCTTTTTGAAAACTTTTAAAGATGCAAGTTAAGAGGACATAGGAAGTAAATAAACCGTAATTCAGAAATATTCAGAAAGAACAAAGCACAGTGTGAGACATGCTATTTATAGAAAAACGAGGAAATAAACATAACACTTTAAACACTACACAGTGCAATGCACAAAATTACATTTTAAAGGGAAAGTAGCAATGAGAATGTCTAAGAAAACCCACAAGTTGTATGGTTAAAGAGCTAAATTCAGCCACCTTTAGTTGAATTCTGGTGTATGTTCCTTCAGTTTGCTGGAACTTTTTTTGAAATTAGGTGCTGCTGCATGTGTCAAAACCTCATGTGAAGTGCTATAATAATTTATTGCCTATCTGCAGAAACAACCTGATTCTGTCTCCCTGAAATAACTGACATGTTTGGCCACTGATTTCTCAGGAAAGGAGCCAAACTAGAACACTCACAAACCTTATTACTAAAAATACTGTCCTTTTCAAATAATGTTTTTTTAGCTCAAACTTCTTTTCTTCTTACATAATTACTTTCCTTTTAACCATGGGCAAAAAATCCCCCATATTGTATTTGATAGTTGTGTCCTACATAACAGAAAGCAGATAAGTCAAATTTAGAAGGCGTTTTGAAAAATTTGAAAACTAGAAGCTATCTTTAGTCTGCAATAAATAAACATGTTAAAAAATAGAAAGGAGTACTTTCCCTGGTTTGGCTTGTGTTTTTTTCTCTGCCAGCAATGACACAGCTTATAAACTGTGTCTCTAAATCATCCAAGAGACTCATGAAACTGTGACTTCAGAGCCGCTTGCACCACCTACAAGATGTGGCAAAAGGTCCAGCTTACAGCAGCCCCTGCTGCTTTCTAAGCATCTTAACGAGAAAATAAGCTTTTTGAGAGGTCTTATGTCAGAAATGAACACTTCTGATTAAATATCTTCATTTCTGATATCACCGTGGTGTCTGTGAGTTTGGGGAAGGGTATTGATATCTGTGTTGTACAGAGCTATGTAAGTGGTGGCTGGCTCTCAGTCTCAGGGCTGTGACATCTTCCCCGGGTAAGCAGCCAAAGGAAGAACTTACAGTTGGTTCTGTTCTTCAGCTCTGATGTAGCAAATCTGCAAGGAAAATTTAAATAAAAAAGCTTTAGATTTTGAATTAGAGTTAATGAATCATTTCTATTTCTTATTTGATGACATGGCATGAGCTTCGACTTTGTCCTTTTAAAATTTCTGTTGCTTGTATAACGAAAAGGTTTTTATATTGATCAGATCACTGTGAGAAGGTGAATAAGTTACTCACTCTTCTCACAGTGAGTAATTATTCAAACTTTATTTTATAAAAGCCTATTTCTCTTCTTAATATTTTTTGCCTGGAAGGTTCCCAGTTTGTTTGTTTCTCTTCTCATGTAGTTTTGAGGAAACAGTGTACATCTCCCCCGGCCCTCCCTTTACCTTCTCAACCCGCAAACAGTCTTCTAGTGAAATTTGCTACATGACAGCAAATTGTAGTTCCTGATGAACTGTAGGCTTCAGTGATTTCGACATGAAGTCAGTTTCTCTGTTTTCTGTGACTTCTGTGAAATTGATTCCCTCAGATTTACAATTTCAAAGTTAGAGATTTCTGTTTATTAAATTTAGCATTCTCAACAAAATTATGTCCTTGTTGGTATGACCGTCACTCAATCTGCATTTCAGAGGTCAGTAACAGGCAGTGAAAAAAACTGAGGGAGTCTAATATACTTGCCCATTCAGATATATCAGAACAAGGTTTCCTAATGAGTTTGCACAAACTTTGGGATTCATTCCAATAGTTAAAGAAGAGATTTTGAGGATTCCTAGAGTTAATATCTGTTCATCTGAAGGCCTTTAAGCAGAGCCATACAAAATGGCAGAGTTTCATCAGGTTGGTTGTTGTATATTGGGGGTTATTCCACATCAAAAAAGCTATTGAATTAGGCCTCATGGACTTTGTATAGCTCACAGAGCATCTAGCTCACACACATACATATATATATGCATGCACATATATGATCATATCTATATATAGAGAGATATATATATAAACTTTTCTGTGTTGGAATGAGTGAGAAGCAGGATAGCCACACATCTTAAAATAAAAAAAAAAAAAAAGACCAGAAAGAAAAGAAAAACGAGAAACCTCAAACAACCAGATATTTTTCTACTTCAGATGTTGCTTTCACTATTCTTTCCTAAAGTCTCCCATTGAATGTTGAGTCTCCCATTGTGTATGAAATTTTCCAGATTTTTTTTCCTCTAGATATCACAAGATTTCTGATTTTATCCCAAGGTTTTGGAGCTACTTACTTGGAATTCTTGTGCCTATATGCTGCTCTTCAATTGAGTAAATACCAGGGTCGCTAATGTTTCTTTTAACTTCACTTCGAAAGGGCAAACTAAAATCCTTAGAAAAGAGATACAGGAAACCTGAAGAGTTGTTAATTATAGGCAAATAGTCTTGAACTTTGTCTTTTTCTGCCTGCTGAAGCCATGGATGGTCACTGATAAATGCCTGGGCTAGCAGGGTTAGATCACTAAAACCTGTGTAGCAATACTCCAAAAGCCACATGTGATTAGTTTAACACATCTGGTTTCTGCAGTGATGCCAGTGTATCAAAAGGACACCAACTTATACTTTGGCTTTGATGATCGCTTCTACTGACGAGAGTGATCTCCACAAGTTTCCAGATGAGCTTAATGTGAACAGATTTTGCAGTAGGGGAATTTGTCAATATTTCAAATGCGTGAATGATCTCTACAGTGTAAAGAGCACCCTATTAATAACATAGGAATCATGGGGCTGTCATTAGACATTATCAAGACCAAGAACATGCTATATCATTCTTTTTGTGCCCATATGGTTGCCCAATATTCTCTCTCTATTGGATCGTGCTTGGTTTTGGCATCTGAAAGCTATCTGGAACAATAAGCTACAGGTTTCCAATCATGTCCATGTAATTGGAGTAGCACCATACCAAGACCGTAGCTGCTGGCATCTGCTGGAACAGCTGTAGACTGAGAAATATCATAAAATGCTAGAGCTGGGAATGTAGTCAATAGAGTCTTTAAACTCTCAAAAGCACACTCCTGTTCTTTATCCTGTTTATTTTCAGTGTCTGTTCTAAGCAGTTAATAAAAAAGATTGGCCTTTTTAATGAGAGTTTAAGTATGAATTTGCTTCAAATTTTATCATGCTGATGAACCATACTAGTTCTGATATATTTTTATATGGGGGTATTTCAAAGATAGTCTTGATTTTTTTTCTACCTCCATTTTACTTCATGTCTGTCACATATCCTGACTGACATGGCCTGTATTTCCTGCTGGTTTAGTCCAGCACCTTACATGACCTTCACAACTTGTGTTAACTTTAATGTTGCAATGTTTCTCAAACTCCCAATAACCTATTACTATAATTATATAGTAAAGGGCCCTATAGGGCTTATAGGAAGTACTTTAGAATAATTCTGAGGTATCTGTGATGCCAGTCTGATGATCAAAGCAGTATTTCTGAATGATGTCACTGTTTCAGCACTGTCATGATGAAGTAGACCTTGTCTGAGTTTCTACCTGCATCTTGTAAGATTGTTGGCATTATGGTTGATTATGATGAATCGGATCTTCCTGCTGACAAGAAAAGAGCAAGAAAAGACCTTTTAAGTCTACTTCTGTGGTATTTTCACCACAACTGATCTCAAAAAAGAAACAGTTCAGGTCTGAGCTCTAATCTGTAGCTCATCCTAAAACAATTTCTTTTAAATTGTGGAAAATACAACTTCACACAAAACTTGACATGAGAGAAACATATACCACTTCAATTGGGTTAAACAACATTTTCCTGAATTTGACAGATTTCACCAAACTGTCCTTATCTCCTCTGTTCACTGTGCAAAACGTCTTTGAAAGATTTACCTATAGTGACATTATTAGAGGGGAAAAATCATCTTTGCCTGAATAACTGCAGCAGATGTTGATTCAGTGTGTGGTATGTCTCCATCCAACTGAGCTTTTGACCACTACTGTGGGATTCTTCAGTGTAGCCTTAGATATTTAGACATATGTAGAAAGAAAAATCAAACAAAAAAGCTAAGAGAGAGGATTTATTTTTCATTGTTTTTAATGAAGACATAAGAAATACTTTTCAGATTGCTTCCACATTTCTTCTGAGCTATGCTGTAAATAATTTCAAATTGCTCATATCCCAGACCTGTCTCACCTTTTTCCTGCTTAAAGCCAAAGAGTCCAGCTGAAACTCTCAGGACCAGCCTCATCCCTCATCAGCAAAACAAAGTGGAAACTGCAGTCACTGTCCTCAGGGAAGTCAGGACAAGGAAATCAAAACTGGGCTTGGTAGCATTGGCTTCTTTACATTTCATCTGCTTACTTGTCCTCAGTTACTTCATACTGGTGACTGAGGTTCCTAATCCACAGTAAAGGTAAAGCACACCTTAAAACAAGGAGGTGCCTGAGAGCATTCACTCCTTCCGCACACTTGCAGGTGAGAGCTATCATCTTCTTTCATCTGTGTGGACACACAGTCACCCTGAGACTTCTGGTTTGTGTATGTGTTGGTTCTGTCCCATTTCCTTGATAAGGGGTGATCAAGCTTGCCTTCCTGCCTTCCTGCCTTCCTGCCTTGTTCCCTTCCTACTTCCCTTCCTCTCTCTCTCCCTCATTCCCTCCCTTCCTTCCTCCCTCCCTCCCTCCCTTTCTTTCTCTCTCTCTTCCTCTTCTCACAGAAGCTTTCATTTTTCATAAGTTATTATTGCTGTGCCACTTACCCTACATTTTTTTAAAATTTACCTTAGCTTTTAACTGTAAGATTTCTGTGAGTCATATTTGTCAGTTCTTTACAATTCTACATATCAGGCACTCTCTGATGTGTTCATTCTTGTTGGTATCAAAGCCACAAGGCTCTCTGTATTCATTTTGAGTCTATCTAAAGACTTAAATCACATCAGAATGTGCTTATCAAACATGTTAAGGGCAACATCTTAGCATCGCCTTCCTTTTAAAAAGACAAATGATTTATAAATAATTTCTGCTTGACTTCACATTGGATAAATTGATGTGCTAACATACATCACCACTCTTCACGTTAAAGTGTACTTCATCACTCCTTGTGCTAAGTTTTCTGTACTATTAATTTCACACATGCCATTTGATTACATTCATGTCTGGAAATCCAGAGAGCCTTGCATTTTGTTAAATAATAAATTTTTGATAGGATGTCATAAAACAGTACAAAAAAGGAGAAAGAGCCACTCTGTTTCACAGGTGTAACTTCTAGAGGCCAGTGGCTATGATGGGAACAATGTTCAGTGTGCAATGGTGGTATTTCTTAAAAAATCTATCATGTGGTTTACATCTCTTCCTATAATCATATTCATGTTTCTGGCCTTGTGAATTAGGAAATTAAACTTGCTTCATTGTATTTGCAAGTGCTTCTCCATATTACCAAGCACTTATATTTCCTATGAGAATCAGAGTAACAGAGAACACAAGATTTGGGGGAAGAAAAAAAGTGTCTCTTGTCAGTCATCAAAATCATAGTTGTATTTTAATCCGAAATATAAAATCTGCTCCAGTTTATATGCCAACATATTGGTTAGAGACTGTACTAGATTCTCAGTGTCAAGGTCATAGGGATGTCAGAACAAACTTAAGTGCCAAAACCCTTTATTTCCTATGTCAGCCAGGATTACCCAGGAGTGACCCCACTGCTCTCACAGAAATGTCCTTCCAAAACACACTCTAGTGTGAATCCACTCAGAGCAGGTGGGGCTTTTCAGCTCTGCAGTCCACAGTCAGATGGGATGGCCTGCTCCTTTATAGGATTTACACCTTTATAGGGGCTCAAAAAACCGTTGCTACCTCTGCTCTGCCCTGGTGGTACTCTTGGCTTTGTGGGCCCTCACTCCACCAATTTTGATAAGGCCGAAATGGTGCCCTCAGTTCATCCAACAGTAGTCTTGGTTCCCTGCTGAGAGCCAGACTTCAGCATCCCAGCAAAGCCAACTTGTCATAGCCAGATTTACACCACCCAGAGCACTCACTATGCAGCAGCACCTACAGTCACACAGACACAGGCTCCTGATAGCAAAATAGGATCAGTTGTGCATGTTGAAGTATGTCCCAATCACAAAAAAAAACAAAAACAAAAACAAAAACAAGCTCTGCAAAAAAAAACTTCAGAGAAAGCAACAGTAAATGTATGTACAAAAATAAGAAAAATACAAGGAACAATGTCCAGAGTGAGTCTTCTGGTTCTTCCCAGTAGAGGGAGTTGGGAGTTCCCTTCATTTCCCTCCATCGTTTCCTCTACTCATGTTGTGTAAGTATGGAACTTAAAATTACAACAAGAGAGAAGAAAAACTCTGTTGCCTCTTTTATTTCTGTACATATTTGCTTCCTACACAGGGTGGGTCATTCTTCCAGACTAACTCAATGCCTTTCTTGGAAAACTGGTTTCACTATTTGGATATCATTATGCAACACTATAGGATGGTTATCTGCAGCAAAAATACCACAGATCACTTCAAAGGTTACTCACACTATCAAATATACTATTTTGAGTCGCGTGCTTTTTTCAACCACTCAGCAGAGTTGGCAAGGATAGTTTCTTTAAAAAGGAATCAAGAATAGATCTGGTTTTGTGGCAGCTGTAGTTCTTGGTAAGGAGCAAAATGAGGATAAATGATTCACAGACTTTCAGGTAAGAACAAAGTGTTTATAATGGTACCATGTCATAAAGTGCATGATCATGGTATTTAACACTACAAATATTTTCTCAGATTCTCTAGTGGTAATCATAGTTCTCTGCTCTTACCTAGTGGTTTTCACCAGTGTTCTTCATATTAAATAAAAAGATCCAAGTGAGAAAACAGCAGCACAGTGTGAACAAGAGCCACAAGACCCAGAAGGTCACTGGCACAGGATCAGCCTCGGACCAGTGCAGTGCTCTCTGCCCCAGGCAGCATAGCTGGCCTCCCACCCCATCCCCACCCAACAAATGCAGTCTAATGATAGCTCCCAAGGAAGAGCCATGGAGGAGGAATCCCGTTCTTCTCTCAGTTACAGACTTTAATAGTCACAAGCTACCAGCTCCTCTTCCCAATGAAAGAAGATCTCAGCAAAGTTACATACCTTCTGTAACTCCCAGTAAACAAACACCTACTCTGCGACACGTGTGCAAGTTCATCATTGTAAGGAAAGGGCATCAACACAGAGCCATAAACCCAAAGGGATCACTGGCAGCTATGTGGAAGCACACTTTCCTTCAGGTTGAGCCTGTCCTACTGTAAAATGATCAACATTGGGAAACCTCTCCAAACCTCTTCATAAGCTTAGGAACTGCAACATCACAGAAATTAAAATAGTCTCATGCACTAGGCAGAAATGGTTTCTTTCCAGGGTATTAATCAGACAGCCTTAAAGAATTTTAAAATGAACCTATTATTAATTTGGGCTGTGGTAAATTTTAGAGTAATGCTAATTGCTTAGTATTAAAAGCCAAGAAAAGTACAGTGGTTCACATTGCTAGGGTTGGTTTTTTTCCCCAAGAAAAAATACTATGACATCTTCTATTTTTATCAACTCCCTTTTGAAGTTTTTATTAACCTAGGATACAAAGGTCCATCACAGAGTACTCTGTAGCTGTTAGTATAAAAGCATGCTGAATGTGGTCTGACACAAATACTGAAGCTTGTTACCATTAGAAGCCCCAGCTCCTTAGGCTCACAAAGGGAAAGCAGCATTCCGTAGAAGGGTATTATCCCAACCTGTACCTTGGCTCCGTTACACACATACAACATGGCAGCACAGCATCCTACTACTTTTTTGATTTTTCCCTTGGTATTTTGCTCTCAGTAACACTACACGAGCACAGAAGGATAGTCAAACACAAAAAAAGTTTGCCAAACCACATTCCATACAACTCCTACGTGTTGCTCTGGTCAGAGTCTGGCAGGCTCAAAAAACAGGCAGAGCTTAACAGTAAGGGATTTTTTTGGCTGCTTCAGCACACGCCTGCTCTGATAGTGGTGTGATAGGTGCTTTTCACTTCTGACATTCTCCAGGCAAGTCCAGGCCAGTCTAACCTTGCCAGTTAGTGCATAACCTGTCATCTATTTTTGTGGGACCAAATTTTGCATCACTTTCAATTTGGGTTTCTCTGGCTTTTTTCTCTTGACTGCCACTGGTTTCTTGATAATGCATCTCTTTCCTTGATGCGTTTTCTTCCCTGCAGTTTCATTTCATGGCACTGTTTTGAAACAGATGCTCTGGCTACTTGCACAGTCAGTCCTGCCAGCTTCATGATTCTTCCTTGCTGTTTTTGACTGTAACCCTCAATTTACTAAGGCCTAATTGTAAGAGATAATGGGAAAAAAGACCAAGTAGGCAAAACATAAAATGTAATTTAAGACTTTCAAGCATACATTTTCTACAGCAGATTTGATTTTTCAGTAATAAGAATTTCTGGTTCCATGCTTTTTATTCTGGATGTAATGAAAACATGTTCTTTACGTAACTTAGTTGAAATAAAATGAGCTATCTAGTAAGACAGAACCTCTGGGAAGGGAATTGGAAAATAATCTTTTGTTCCTCATCTTCCCCTTGCTAGAGTGTTTTATTTATTTCAGTAGGATCATCATGGTTGTTTAAGGCTACATAAAGTAGCTTTAAAGGTACATAAATCTGTATTCAAAAATACTAACAGCTTGCTTGCTTTATGTATAAAATTTATACATAATATTAATATTACTTCAGTGAGCACTCCATAGTTCGAATCTCTGAGTACCCAGATATTAATGAGGCATCACAGTAGGTCATAGGTATCTAATTTTAGGCTTCTAGTTTTGACATACCTTTATCAATGTTAATTTTTAATTCAAATGAAAATTTCCCATATATACCACAGAAAACCGAGAGGTTATCTGTGGCAATTTAATATTTGAAAGTCCTTGGATTTCAGCATCTGTTAATCATGTTTTTTTACTGTAAGATGCCAGTGCATTTGGATGTAAAATGAGATATGGATTCCTAGAAGTGTAGTGGATTAGCAAGCTTTTAGCAAAAACTGTCCGCTTCATATTTCTCCTTCTGTGATTTCCCTCTGTCTTCTAAGGAGAAGAAATTAGTTCTCTACACAACATTTCAGTCAGTAATTTCCAGGAAAACAGAATGTTGTGCCAGAGAACATCTTTGCTCAGCAGTTTGCATGGGCCATTGGAACTTATGGTCCTTAATGTTAAAGACTGTTCATTGAGTATAAGACTATTTATTAGTCTAAGGCCACTCAGTGGTCATAACGCCATTACATACAGAGCTGTGAGCATGCGTTTGTCAATTTAATATAGAGAAGGTGTACTTAATTTTGATGATTAGAGATAACATTACCAAAAGTCTCAAACGAAGACATAAACCATGCATTAATTACCATTGAGTTAGCTTTCATGACAATATTTGTGCTAATACCACAAAAGCAGGAAAATTAGAGGGAGACAGACTTATTTTTTAAGTGGGAATTCCAAAGTTTAAGGTAAGAAGAAGGCACAAATTGGTTCTATTGGTTTTAAGCTATTGAAGTCCAAATCTGAATACTGTAGGGAATGTTTGTTAAGACAAAATGGTTGATGTGGTGAAATAAAACCACAGATAGCACCCGAGTTCACATATTATTCAAAAATTCCTGCACAAATATAAAGTTTTAAGATTATGCTGTCCGATAGGAGAAGTCCTATGAAATAAGAAAATATATATATTTGCGAAATGTCATTTGTAACCCTCAGTATGTCAAACTCCTGTAGGTTTAATTAAGGTGGGTCAGTTTTTCAGCAAGTCTGGAGAGATTTAAGACTGCAAGAGTTTCATACTATAAGGTTATGTATGTTCTAATAATTCAAGTAAGATGGATAGTTAAGACAGGTTGGATGGTTTTGACCTCTAAGAAAGTTGTTCTTTTTTTCACCGAGTTTTGGATTTCATTCTCAGCTGAAACTCATGGCAAAACTCCAGGGTCCCACTTTGTGTTTTCTTGACCTTGGGCTGGTTGTGTTAATAGGTCATGTGACAGAGCAGTCTGAATGGGTTAACCTCTTAGACACCTACATCATTTCTTGATGGTAGCCAAGTTACAAGGAAGAGCATTACCACCCACCCATCCCAAAGTGAGATAAGAGAAGCCCTTTTTTGGTGGCCAGTGCCTTGGACAGGCCATGCTGTATTAGGAACACTGCACAAAAAGTGACTCAAATAAATGGAAGGATCCAAGAAAAAGAGGACAAATCTGTATGCATGAATAACAAATGAAAATTTTACACAAAGACTTGGTGAGTATAATTGCAGTGTTTTGCTTAACTTTACTTTAAAACACATATTCCTGTGAGAGGAAACAGACTCAAAAGCTTCTTCATGGGTGCGGACCATGGAATCAACAGCTACCCCCAAGGATCATTCCCCTGCATCTCAGGTAGATTGGCTGATGGTAGGGCTACAAGCCAGACAGAAAAACTGCAAGCGAGCTTGGACAGTAGTGAATGCTTTACTATGAACAGGTCACAGTTTGTCACATTATTCATGCCATTGAGAGTCATTGCAATTTTAAAACGGACTATATTTTACTTTGAAATCTTAAACAATAGAAAATGTCAGATTCACTTATGTGCTCTCAGATTTGAGTTGTAAATGGCCTTTTATAACCACAGACACACTATTTTGATAGTCTGTAAAACACGCATACAATATGAAATATGAAGAGAGGAAAACGTAAATGTCACACAATTGTACTCTGTACTCTTGCTGAAATTTCAGCTTGTCAGGGAACACCCACCATCAAACATCTCAGGATTTCTTTGGAGTCTCACAAAGGGTTAAGGCAGCTTGTTTGGCATTAGATATTTGTATAATGAGCTTTTACTGAAGTAATTAAAATTTGTTTATAATTAATACAGATGAATTGGTTTCTGCACAATAATAGTTAGGAGATTAACAAAGGCCACATTTTGGCAACAGGACTACATTCTTTTCCAAGTGCTGTGGGACTTTATCCAATGAATGTCTGTCCAATCCGGCTGATTCTTCAGAGATGCCATATGGCACTGCTATGCATTACAATTTTTTTTCTAAAAGGCAGCCATATGACATAACTGATCTTCAAAACGTTGTCAGAAGGCATTACCTAGGTAGGCTGCGAGCTGCTTTCCAAAAACTTAGCAAGCACAGGGGCTATTAATTATGAGCAAAAGAAATGTGCACACACATGCTGGAAAGTTGGCATCCTTTCCTCTCTAGTCACAGCTGAGCATCTCTTAAACTGCTCAAGCTAGGAAAGTGAAGATGGATTTATCTTTTTTTAACTTTACACATCTTCTTCTAAAATTTTAATGCAGCAATTTCACAATCAACTTATTTCAGAAGTGTCAGCACATTTGACCCCCAGTGCCCATGAACATCTTATTTTACCAGCAGCATGTGTTCTTGTACTAACTCTGCTGCTTTCACTAGCACATTTTCTTAGATCAAGAAATTGTTGCCTTTCCACACCCTCACATATGCCCTCTCAAATCAAGATGATCCAAACCATCCCTGAAGTCAGCTATATTATTTGTTTTATATATATATATATTCACCTGTTACTTGTTATATCATTTGCCTTCCTGGAAAAGGGCCCCCATGTCTTTTATAGTGTTGTATGACTGTTGTTATGAATGACATCTAAAGATTTTGATTTTGGTCCTTCTTGAAATACATGAACTGCAGTATCACCAGGGGTGGTTCATGTTCTTTTCTAGTCTCTTTATAATCCCAATAGGCATAGCCATGCTCGTTCTCCTCTGCAAAAGCTCTCAAGCACTTCAGCTCATGCTGCTCACTCTCCTAAAACCTACCCTGGGGACCTTTGTGGCCATTCTCAGGTCAGAAAATTTTTACAAACCTGGGAACATTCTACGGGTTTGTCTGCAGTGTGACCCAGTTGTGACACCTCTTCCAGTCTGCTTTCCCATGTAGACAAGCTTTTTGCCTAAAGAGGGAAGAATTTTTCATGTAATTACTTAGGAGTTGGAATTGCATCTAGAAATCTCTTATCCATGTGTGCAGTCCCCTTCTTCTGGTCATTTAGACATTTGGACATGGCTGCAGTTCAATTTTCTGTGTGATTTTCTGGTATTTCTTAAATATGTAGAATGATCCGTTACACTGAATTACTCTGGTGGTAGTACACGCACTGCATTGCTATTGTCCCTACTGCCATATGACAGCTGCTTAGCGTGGAGATATTTTAGTGCATATACTCTGAATTCCAATTATAGATCCTATATATTTGGAATCAAATTAGATTATTGGTGGTTTTCTCTCATACTTTCATTCTCTTCAGGTATTGTGTAGCCATGTAGACTAGTATGTTATTCTTCTGGTGATTAGCAAAAAAGAGGCTTCTTCAAGGATAGAAAAAAATTATAAAAGGGATTGCAGAGCTCAGGCATGATCTTGAAAACTGGAGGCTAATGTCAAAAATCACACACAGAACTTGTTTTGAGGTGGCTTATAGTTGCACATCAGTCAGTGGCAAAGGGTTGATGTGGTTGGCGTAGCACATGTGTTGACAGAAGTATTGAGTGCTGAAGCGCTCTTTTCTAACAGGTTCCTGAAACAGTGAATGTCTCACATGAAAACTATTCACATTGCTACAGCTATCTGAGAGCTTGATATTTCTCACAGCTCAATATGTAGGGAAGGAGTTCAATGCAGGTAGAACAGTTTGTGACACTGGTGTAAAGGATTCAGCAAGACAATGCTGAACCAAAAGGCAGGAAACCACACAGAAGGCTTTGAACCACGTTTCATGATTTGGTTTCCTAAAATGTTCAGTGGTAATTCATGAGTTATGTATGTCTAACTTTGCTTTTCGCACCACATTTGTGAATTCATAAATGGACAGAGTTCCTTCTTCGTGGAACTTTTCAAACCTTTCCTGTTTGAAAGCCAGGATAATGATTGCTTGGTGAGACCAACCATATTGATATGAACTGCTGTAAAGTTCATCACTTTTAATTTACTGGATATTTTGTGCTATAAGAAACAAAAACTTTTCCCTCCTGGTCCATATGTGTATTGCTCTTCACTCAACCTTTGTAGAAGGTGTGTTTTCCTTAGAGATGATTTTCCTGGTCACCTCAACGGGACACCAAACCCCTGAAATATCTGTAAAAGAATGTAAGAAACACTCAGAGGACTGGTGGAAAAAGACTGACTTTTAACCTGAATTTGCTAACCTGAAAGAAGATGCCTGTTCAAGTCAGTTACTACTTAGAAACATGGAATAGGGCATTTGCCAGCCTTCAGGTTGGAAGCTGGTGAAATCTCTGAGCACTACATGTTTTAATGTTTTTCTCAGAATTGCAGCACATTAAAATAATGTGCAGTTGTCATAATCCATGCACCTATTAATGCTTCTTGTGTGTGTTTTAGTGTGATGTAACGTGTGTGTGCATTCAAAGAGTGTATGTTTGGACTTTAATTCCATGCTTGCTGAGGTCCAGGGAAAGCTGTGGGTTTAATGAAAGGGTTTGTGAAAATAAGAGCAGAGTAGGTGGGCATTTCTATTGATCAATGACTATTCAATAAATAACAAGTGCACACATAATTCAGAAAGTTCTGAAGTATAAGAAAAACAGAAGTGTTTTTCTGAAAAACAGAACTGTTAAAGTTAAAAACATGCCTATGTTCTCTACACTGTGGCTGCTGGTAAAATGGTGTATCTTTTGGTATTATTATAATTGAGGAGAATTTGCTATACCCAGAATTTTCTTTCTTGTTTTATGACACAGTCTCCTTACAAAGGGATTTCTTTAGGGGTGATGCAGAAAATTGTGTTTTAAAGAATGTATATGCTTCAGAGACAAAAGGCTGAAGGGGACTTGCAGATGATAGGAGAGCCAGAGATGAGAGAGCTGACAGCTGCCATGTTCTCCAGACTCTACAGTTGCCCAGCCCAGCCACCGTGCCTGGGAGAACAGACTGCTTTGCTGTGTTGTCTTGTTTGCTCCTTGTTCTGCTTCATGAGCCCTGCTTAAGTGTTTTTCTGAATCAGGTTACATCATGACTTTTAAACAGGGAGTTGTTATAACACAAAAAAAAATATTGACTGTAACAGCTGTTTCCTAAGTGTTAAAAGTTTACCATGAAAGCATGAATTAAGGCAGATTTATGAATATGTTATTTTTAACATTTCTTTGGAATAAAAACATATTTACAATATGTCCAGCAAAACCCCTTATGTAAAGTAGTTATTTGACATATAGAAGACACACTCTCTAAAGTTTAAGAACTTGTCATTTTTCATAATACGAAAAGCAATTAGAATACATTATGAACTAATGTCAAACTATATCCTTGAGCTGAAGAGATGCTGATTTATAGAAATTCTAAATATGTCTTGAACTGATAAACTTTCCAGTTATTTATACAATTGAAAGATATTTAAAACAACCAAGCCAAATCATTCTTAACTTCAAGTTTTAAATTTTTTTCCTAGTGCCAGGTTTCATCTTGGAGGGAACTTTTGTAGCTGATTTAAAACGCTGTAAAAGAGGATTTATAATGGAAATCGCTACCCTTGCTGTAACAGCATTAGCAGGTACCAGCCTCTAACAAAAGTCCATACTCTGCCATGATGTACTGAAAGTGATGTGAATAGAATGCCATTATTTGGAGTGAGAGGAAATGAAATTCAATTCATCCACCTTAATAGAATAGTCTTCTATTTAAGAGATAATGTCAGCAGAATAGAACATTGTCACAGGAAAATTAACTGCTGCTGCTGCTACATGAACACCAGGGCAAAGCTGAGGTACTTAAAATAAATATGGGGCTAAGCTGATGGTTACTTTTGAAATAGGAAATCCTGATCCTGCAACAATATGTTCTGCTATACAGATGTCTTGTTTATCCTGAAGTACGGCAGAACCATAGGATCAGGGATGCTTCTTTCCTTCGGGGGCAAGCTTGCAAGGTTTCCCTCCACCCCTCCCATTCCAGCTGTTTGCTCTCTCTCCAGCTGCAATGTGATCTCCTTTCTTGGCAGCCGTTTGGTGGAGATCAGTGCATTGATCGGTGTTAAAAAGCGCCTCTATCCTTAATATGGGAGGTTTTTTAAAAAAAAATTTTCTGTTGCAAATCTCCAGGTCTGCCTTCTTCCCAAAACACTGTCTTAACACAGCAGCCAAGGTAGTCCACTCTGGGATGGAGAAATGAGTCCAGTAGGGACACAAAAGCCTTCAGCCATTAGCATTACCGCCAAAGTCAGCAGTGATGAAGTGACAGCCCCACTGACAGATGCAGGCAGGACCACCCCGCCTGGCAGTGTCTGTGGTGGCAAAGATGCTTTCTTCAGTTGCTGACCTCTTGTTTCTGTTTGCACACACGAGTACTCTGAAAGGCAGTGCTGGAAGAAGTCCAAGGTATGGTCCCTCAGCTCTTCTTCATATGAGAATTGAGCACTGAAGCCAGATGCAAAACTTTTCAGCCAGGTGTTGAATTCTGTCTTGGGACATTTAATCATAGTCTGAACAGCACTGGGATTTGGAGGCATATAAGCCATATCGGTGTGATTTTAATTCTTCCACTGGTTGCCACTGTGCTGTCCCTGTGGAGGATGGAGAAAGATGCTGTAGGCACTGACATGTTGGAGAGGGCACAGAGGTTTTCCATTCCTGCCTTCCCTCAGGTGTCCTGCTCCTCACAAGAGTGTTTTGAGCTGTATGGATACTAGCCAAAGAGGGGAGCAAAGCATTTTTTACCTTGGTATTTCATATATATAATATACTATGTATAAGTAAGTCATCAAGTTGTTTCAAATATTGTGTTCTCTCATTATTCAAACCCCTTTTGCACTACATTCATCAACATGAGTCTGCATCTTTCCCAGTGCGCAGAATGGTGAACAATTCCCCTGAAATAAATGAGTCTCACCATGTGTAGAATGGCAAATGCAGCTGATGACAATTAACCTGAATGAAGATAGTTTTATATTATAGATCCCATTTATTTTAAGGCCAGAAAAGACCATCACGATAATCTAATCTAGTTTCTTGCATTACACATGTACCAGAACTTCACTAAATAATTGCTGCATCTCTAGTTCAGTAACTTGTAGTTGAGCCAGACTATATTATTTCTCTTAAGACATACAGACCAGATTCCACACGATGAAGACTTGCCACATACCTGAGCAATTTCTGCCAATATTCAATTAAACTCAAGTAAAATTGAACTCCAGCAAAGTGATAATTTCTAGCATGATATATAGGTATTCCTGATTGTTACCTTCAGCATTATGGGCTCTAACAAAAATTACTTCTGTCTGTAATAATAAAAAGTTTGAATACAAATGACATATATTTTAGAGAAACCTATATTAACCTATACTAAGCCACAGTTATTGAATATAAAATGCTTCAACATGCCGTGTTTCTTCTGCCATGTTGCTAACAATTAATTAAAAAATTTTTACATTTAGTTACCAATGAACAAAGAGCTTTATATATCTTGGTAACTACAGCAGTTTACAAATATTTCAAATAGCCTGTTATTGTTTTATTTTCCCTGATACCTAGCATTGTTTTCAAATATTCCCTAATTCAGATAGAGTGTATTGTGTGGGACAGTAATGGAGGCATCACATTAAACAGCAAGTTAAAAGCAAAAAAATGAACAGCGTCTTTCATTCAACATTGTAGCATTTCAGATCACAGAATGAATGTGAAAACATCACATTCATCCATGTCTGATGCATTAAAAACTAATCATAAAGTATTTAATTAAAGTACTATACCTGCATCTCAAAATGCCCTTGAGGTACAGAGGCCGGGAACATATCCTAAGAAGACAACACTGCATTTGCCATGGTTTTTTTACTTCTTCAAGCAACTGCCGGTGCTTAGCTTACTCTCGGGAGCTGACTGGGTAAGATGTACTTTTGTTGTGAACTAATAAAGCAAATGTAATTTTCTTTATTCAGACCTGAATTGTTCTACTTGACCCACAGTGCAGTACATCTAAGAGTAAATCAAAGTTATGAAGAACAAAAAAGTAGAAGAATTTAAATGTTCTGCCTGGTAAGGCTGCACAGATCTCACTATTACGAGCAATGCATTTTTAGAAGTGTGGTTCATTTGCAGTCTAACCTTTCAGACCCACTATCAAAGTGAGAACTGCCATAAATATATCACCATGTGTAAAACAATTGGCCCTCAATCAGTTGTCAAAAACTTGAAATTACAGCTAGATCATAACTTCCTTTATCTGCGAAGCCTCCTAGATCTGTGATTCAGAGACCGGCAATTACTGGTCTAACAGGACAAGAGCAGTTACAAAGTTAATTACCTGTGATTATCTTACAAAAGGTGGTGATTATATAGCTGAATGACAAAAGAAGAGTGTTCATGGAGACAAAAACAGGCGGTACCATACACTGATAAAAACAGGACCACCAGTTGTTCAATTAGAAATCGCCCACTTCAGTTTATGTTGCTATTACAGTAACACCTTCCCCGTTCTCCTAAATCTCCCTGCTTTTTCTCAAAGTAAATACTAACCTCACGAAAGACCTACAATTCTTCCCTTTCTTGAGGCTGTTCTCCGTCTTTGAAGTTTCACCGTGAATGTTAAAGGCTGTTAAGGGCCGGCACAAGGTATAGCGTGGAGAGGGGCAGCCAGCGCCATGCCATCTCCTCCCCCAGCTTGTTTGCACATTTACCCTAATCTTCTAGACCTTATCATACCTCCCTGACTCATCCTTTAGCCTGCTGAATAATAATAACAATGAGTTCCAGCTGCTGAATAGCAAATCTGAAGCCCGTTCACAGTCCCAGCCCTGCAACACGTGAGGTGCCAGTGGTGGAAATACGAATGCAGCAAACATCTCTTAAGAATTTGTTTCCAAAAAGAACCCCCCTGATCATGGAGTCACACGCATGTGTTCCGTGATAAAATTTGTCTACAGAAATCTTACTTCTGCAAGAGTCCACCTTTCTTTAGATAAATTGTCTTTAAAATCTCACAAACATTTTGCCTTCCTTGAGATTTTTGCTTCAGTCCAGGAATCAGTTTTTTCTCTCCACAATGTTTGGCATTTTGGTAGTTACATGTTCATGCGTTGAAGGTGTTAGCTATTGTCTAATGGGGAAAATTATCCATAAGCATCGAGGTGAGTCAGAACTTGCACACACTGTGTTAGCATTCCTTTGGGTTCCCTTAACATGTGTGTGAATGAAGGTTTTATTATACAAATATTAATAGGATTCCAAATGCATGTCTATAATTTGATGGTCTTCACAGTGTCCTTGGGACTTCTCAGAAAGATGCCCATGGTGTTGCAATTAGGAAGAGCAGTGGAAGCTGTGTTCCTAACATTCAAGCAAAAAGATTTTCGTAAGTGCGCTTAAATGTAACCAATGTATAAGTGACTGTCTTGTACTTAAGTTCTGAAAATATTCCAGCCAGTCAGTGCACAGGAAATTAACTAAGGCAATATAATTAGGCCATACCATTCAAGATAAGACTGCATAAGCATAAGTGTGCAGGCTACAACCATGTTGGAAAGCCTGTGATGGGAAAAAAAAATAATAACTTGAAATAAAATTTCAGCTCTTAAATAAGTGTCAGAGTTTTAAAGTTTTCTATCAACATGAGTAACTGCACATAAATGAAGGATCCTTTCTCTTCTGGCCCAGTTTCCAGAGTACAGACAATTCACTGTTGGAGGTATTGGCTGCATTGCTCCATGGTAAACACGGTGACTGTGTAAAGCTCCCAACCTTTGGATGTAAATACCCTACAAACCCAGCACTCAGATTGTTATAATTGCTCCAGTCTACCTGCTGTGCCCTCACTGTCATGCTGCTCTGCCTGATAGATTTCATTTTAGTGGATGAGGGTCCAAACAAATTCTTAGGAAAGCTAGTCCACTGAGGACTGCAGAACATGTAGCACAGCTTTTGGCCCAGCATCTCCCAAAAAGCAGCACTTTGTGTATGCTGGGAGCACCCGGTGTGTGGGAAAGGAAGCATCACTTGACACTCTGCTCCTCTACTCTTGCCCAGTGTACTACCTTCCTGGCTGGAAACGAAAGGGACATGACAGGGGAGCTTCCTTTCCCTCAGCCAGGAAAAGGAACAGGCTGAGCCAACGCTGACGCCAGCCCTGCTGCACCGTGCTCCTGCTGATTTCAGTGGGTGTTGGATGTGCATTTTTGAAGGGCAAATTTACCTCCAGCTTAATAAGCATGATAAGTCATAGATTTGCTGTGAGTAGGAGCAGAAGCCCTCCCGCATCTGTTAGCACATTATTAGCACAGCTTGTTGTGGGGCCTCACGTGATGCAGCTCTGGTCGCAGGACGCAATTACAGATGAATTCCTGCTTTGCCTCCCCCACTGACTCAGCATCACAGCGGGAGCCAGCCACAGTCACATTGCAGGAGGTGAAAGGTACTCTGAATTATAGATCGCCTTTGACCTTTTTTTGGTTTAAATTAAGGATAACATCCAGGAAAGTGCCTCCAGCCAGGACACTGCTGAAACATATGCTTAACTTCCACCAGGGGCTGGTGCTCATCAATGGAGATGAAACGCTTACAGTACAATGTGTGCATAGACACTACCCCAATGATGATTGAATACCTTTCCAAAGAGGAGCGTAAATGACAGTTTCCTAGAAAAATGGTAACCAGCATAGTTCTTAAAATCCAGAAACACCCTCAAATTCATTAAAATATTTGCTTAAAATTCAGGCCAGATATTGAATTTCAGTCACAGCGTATAGATATATTAAAAGGCAATACTATGAAAATTATACATATTTCAAAAGGTGAAAGAAACAAAGACTGTTAATCAAGAAAATAAAAACTAGATATTTGTATGCCATCACAGAGGTATATCAATCTGAACAAACGAACTGCCTTACAAACCCCGTAAGAGGGAATTAAGGTCAACTTAGTGTCTTTTCATCAGAGTGTTTTCTATGATAACTTTGTAAGTCCTCTTAATATATAACAAATAATCTCAGGGCAAAGATCTGTTTGAAGGAGATATGATTGATGACCTATCATCCCTAATTCACTGTTTATACTTGTAGTGAGCCTATTGGGAAAATACCTCATTCATCAGGGTATTAGTGAATTCAGCCAACGTATGGCACCTTCATTTTAACAAACTAAAGGAGAAAAGCTAAATGGGGGAAAATTGACAACCATCTCTGATTCTATGATAATGCAATTAGGCTGCTCCTCTCCAGAGCTTTTGCTAATTCACAAAACAGCTTCAGTCGGCAGGTCATAAATATATGATCATTTTTCACACTTTGAAAAGTAATGATGCCTTGACACGAATCAATAAATCTTGCAGAAGTCATTTATACTATTGTGTTGTGCATACAAATCAGTTTAAAATCAACTACATATTATTTTTGACTCTTACATAGTCTTTGTTTACAAAAAATAATTTTGCAGAGGCTTCTGTGTTCCTTGTGTACCCAAAACTCAAAATGAAATCGCTGCCTGTTTCCAGGATCTGACAATCCTAGACCAGGTCTTATGACAATCCTAGACCAGGTCTTACGGCACTTAAAATCTCATAAAATCTGATGAAGTTGTAAAAGGAAAGGAGGGTGAGAGGGGAATGAGGTAAAATATCATTCCTTTTTCTTTCTCATTTGGCTTTGAACTTCCTTCTGAAAATATGTTGAGGGTTTCCCAGTAAATATTGAGATTCCCACTGTTAATTTGTGCAAGTTCTTACTCCGTACCTTCTGCCGTCTCCAGGGAAAGGGAAGTGTTAGGCTTGCCATTATGCATTGCACTGTTTCTGTGAGGAAGAAAAGGACAGACATAGTACAAGAAGAAAGGATATCAGAGCACCAAAACTTGTCCTTTGGTCTCAAGAGAGATGCAAGAAGAACCACACCTGATTGCTGCATAACAGCTGAACCTTGCCACCTGTCTCATTTAGTAGAAATTTTAAATCCCAATGATCTTCTTAATCCCAAAGTCTGTCTTCTCATAGGATTATGACATATTACATGGTTAAGGTAAATACAATAAACCCCTGAATACGTGTGTGTGCCAATAAGAACAATGCATGTCACCGTTCTGTGACATATGAAAGTTATCTCCTTCTGCCTCCCAAGTTTTGTGCTTAATAACTGAATAAAACCCAAATACATTCCTTATGTCATGAGTATGATAGAATTTTACCTGAGGCAGATATATGCAAAGATAACCAATAAAACTGAAATGCTAGCCACTGGTTCAGTGATAGAACTGCTATTGTTGTTCTTGTTGTTGTACAACTTAGCAAAACATAAATCATGTTGTACAGTCTCTCTATACATCCAGGAGCATACGAATTCACAAAAGCATACTATAGTACACAAAGGAATGATCAAGATGATCGACAGTAAATGTAAAAATGCATAGGCTGATAAATACTTCAGGTAGTTGCTGATGTTTGCGTTGTTTTTAAAATGCCTACATGTTTTTTTTGTAGTCGCGGTGTATTCTGCCCTGACTCCATTATTTGATCTCTATTATGATAAGTAGCCAGTCTGCAACACACTGTGCAACTAAACC
The DNA here is from genome assembly GCA_013389985.1 of Dryoscopus gambensis. NCBI lineage: Eukaryota > Metazoa > Chordata > Aves > Passeriformes > Malaconotidae > Dryoscopus > Dryoscopus gambensis. The sequence continues at coordinate 189,661 of WEIT01007428.1, forward strand.
ACACACATACAGCACATGGATGAAAATTTAACAGTGAATTAAAGTGCAAGCTCCTGTGTTTATGTAATTTATATTTCACATACTTAAGTAATAAAATAATAGTATTTTAAACAAGGACAGGATGTATTTTTTTGCATAGACATTAAATATCACATTATGAAGTGGTACTGCAGTAGTAATTTTAAACTGTGTTAGTTTTCAATCACATATTCTGTAATGAGTATTTTAATAAAATACTGAGGACTGGGTCTCAAGCTGATGGCAATTAATATGGCTTTGCTGAAGTTAGAGGGAATTTGTCACATGCTTTCAGTGTATGTGATCTTCTGAATCAGAGCCAGGAGAGAATCTAGACATTATATCTCCCCCTGATGTCTGATGCTCAGCCTCATGATTTTTGAATTTCATGGGAGAAAGAAAAAGTGCCTCAATAATTGTGTCACTGGCCTGCTCATCAGAGTAATCTGTAACAGACCTGCCCAGCATCTATAACTGCATCATCTTCTGTCAACTTAATCTGGTTTCCAACATTGCTAAAGGTGTGGTATGCATTTTGTGAAGTTTTTTTACAATGAAAATATTTGGATTAATGATATAATTTAGTGGCAATTTAGTGACAGTAGGTCTCAGTAGAGTGACAATAGGATTGAAAAAGTAAACCAGTGGGATATACTTGATTGTGGCTGTTGGGCCACAGCAGGGAAGCTGCAGGGGTCACACTGATTGGCATTGTCACTTTCCCCATTCATCAAGCAAGGCCAGACTTCCCAAATTATTTACCAGATGGGGCAGCTCGTCAGTTTAAACACCTGATATGAAGCCATCCGTCATCTGATAACATGATCGTTGGGCTGCAGCTGGCTCGGTGCTCTGCAGCCTGAGTGCACATGTGATGGACTGGAGCCAGGGAAGCAGGCTTAGCAGTGCTGCACTCCCCTGATAGGATTTGCAGCCCTCCACTGGACCATGGAACAGGTGGAGACGGAGAGAGAATGAAAAAATTACCATGTGTTGCAGGGATTAGAGAGCACACACTTACCACTCCACTTGAATACCAATCAAAGGACAACCTTGAGCCAGATGAATTTAAGGCCATCCATGATGTAATACAGAGAATATAGGTTCTTGCATAAGTTGACATATCTTCATTTTCCTACACGGTTTTGAAGGGATACTTGGCAATACTGTAATTTGCCTTTTGTTTTCTAATGTGGAAGAGACAACAGATAGTTGGAAATACAGCCTTTTTCTATTTCTTTTTCAAAAGACATTTTAAACAAGGAAATCTCTTAAAAAAATAAAAAAGTGTATTTCTACAAGCTGGTCACAGATCCTGTTAGTTTTTCTCAGCAAGACCAAAGTCTGGACAAGATAGGAAGGAAGTAATATAAATTCAAAATATGATGATGGTTACTGAAAGCCAGTCCCATTGCTCAAATTCTCCCCGCGATTGAAATGCTCAGATCTTCCTGATTTCAAAGGAGTTAGGTGCCTAAATGGTTCTGAGGGTCTGTCTTTTAGTGCTTCTGGAGCAATACTGCAAGTCCTTTCTCAGACATCAGGTACCATGGCTTTGATATCAGGTAAGTCCCTCCTGGGAGAACCACTCTGGGGGAGGTTCTCTGCTGCAGAGTTAACAGGTACAGCAAATGGCTTTAATATGTAAAGTTAACTTCCAGAAAGTGATCTGGTTTTCTGCCCAAACAGAATGTTCACCAGCCTCCCTGGGGGCATCAGAACAACAGGATTTCTTTCATAGAATTATAGAATCATAGAATCATAGGATGGTTTGGGTAGGAAAGGACTTTAAAGATCATCTAGTTTCAACCTCCCTGCCCTAAACACCTGAACAGATCACCTTCCACCAGACCAGGTTGCCTCAAGCCCCATCCAACGTGGCACTGAACACTTCCAGGGATGGGACTTCCACAGCTTCTCTGGGTAACCTGTTCCAGTGCCTCACAACTTCCTTTGCAGAAGTGTGTATCAGCTGATCCCATCTTGGTGCACACATGGTGGGGGCATTCCTTCTCCTCAGAGCACATGCCTCTGCACTTCACTTCCTCACAGCCTGATCTCGCAGCTGCACCACAGTTCTGCTGGGTGTGGAGCACCAGAAACAGCATTTTGGTGGACAACCTCTTGGTGGAAGGACTGGCACCCTCCCGCAGCAAGCACTGGGCTGAATTTGGCTCCGCTGTTCCAAGGCAGGTCTCTCTCCATGCACCTCAAATTATAACAGTAGGGAAACCATGTCCTTCCCCTAACGATCCAAAGACAAATATCTTTGGGAGCACCAAGTGCCCCTTGGTCTTCAGGATCCAGTGCTGCTTCATCCAAGGAATAAAAACTCATGAACCTGCTTGAGGTGTCAGTGCTGCAGTTGGTTATTTCAGGATGGAGACGAGGGAACTGACCCTGCTGGAGGATACATATGGTCAAGGACAGGATGCAAGATGTGTATTATCAGTGTATATATGCCTTTTCCCTCAAAAACAATTGCTTATGCAAAATTCCTCCCTTGACTGTGCCTTTTCCTTCCTGAAAATTGTTGCCAGTTAAAGATCTGCTTTTGTGGGAAGATTTATTTCTTTCAGTTCTGATCAGATATTAAGACATGCCCTTGAAGCAGTTTTTGTGTTGAATTGTTCTTTTTTTTTTTTTTTGTAATTTCATTTGTTACAGCTATGTGAACTAAATTAAATACAAGTTTAAGGTTTGGAGGGTTTTGTTTTTTGGGGTTTTGTCGATTTTTTTTTTTCAAACAGAGTCAAAGGAGATATTCCCACTTCACTTCTTAAAAGGTTTCATCTCCCCATGGGAACTAACCTGCAATTGCAGTGTGAAATATTTAAGTTCTTTTGTGAGAAGGGGAAACTGTTTTGTCAAAAACTCATTAACCAGCTGTAGACCCTTAAAAGCATCAGAGATACTATAATTTATGGTTGAGACAAAGGGAATAAGACGTAAGGTGTTCGATGAAATGCAAGGTAAAAGATTGTAATTTGTTTATTATACACCTTCTTTTGTCTTACTTTGATTTTTTAATATATATACTCTATACTGTTCTCTGTTAGATAATTCTGCTTCTTTTTCTATTTCAATGAATGACTTTTTCCAAGATTGATAGTAGGGGACTAATCTCAAATATGAGGAAAGCTTAGAAGACATGCAAAAATTGTATTTAGAGATACAGCATTAAACAGGTGAAAACTCATGAAAGGATCATAGGGAATAATATAATTTTTGAGAACTAGTCAGATATCTGCAGACATACAAAAAGATCCTTCCTTCCAGCAGAGATGGCAGAAAAGTTCAGCAGAAACCTAAGAATGCATTACTGAAAAAAATGCCCCATGGCTCATTAGCACAAAGGATTCATGATGTTTTAGTGATGAAACAAAAGGTTTTATGCTGACAATATACCTTTAAATCTGTTTCTGTTGACAACTGCTTTTATCTATCTATAGAATAATAATTAGCAACTTCAAACAGTAACAAGCCTATTGTATAAGAGGAAGCATAACTTTATTCCCAGTATAAAAATGGAGAAGCTGAGACAGATAAAGTGAGTTTATATCCCTGTGAGGATTAAATCAGGTGATGGTCAGAACTTAGGTTTGGTTTTAAACTGTAAGAAAGTTTTGGTTTTGGTGTTTATTTTTCTCCCTCACTTTTAATATAGCAGCTAAATAATACACACAGGTGTACAGATGATTTGTCAAGAAAGTACAAAGCAGAAAAATAAGACAGAAGTGACAGAAAGTGGTAGATGGTGACAGAGGATTATTTTCCATCTAAATTTGTACAAGTATTCAAAAGAGCATCATCTTAGTTTTTTATTAAGTGTATAGGTATCTTTAGGTGCCTTAATTGCCTAACTATGATGTTATATTTATTTAGAAGTAAATAGGTGAATTAATTTCATTTCGGTCTTCTTTATTTTAATTTGTTGTTGATAAATAAAAAAAGTCCCCAAAACTATCAAGCATTGAAGTAAAAATCCAAATTTAAGAAGCAGACAAAACAAGAAAAACATGCAAGCTTGTAACTAGATGTCTCTAAACACAAGACATCCCTGTTTTCAAATCCATTTCTCACATCTTTTGAATCTTCAACCACCTCCCACTGAAGAAAATTCTTTTTTCCCCCTGAATCCTGAAGCTCCACCGAGTTCTTTTTATACAGCACCATGGAGAAAATATAATAATAAAATCCAGTAATAATAATACCAGTTGTCATGGATGTACAGAAAAATTTGTAGAAGACACCCTGAACACTTAAAATTACATATTTACGTGTCTTCTCTGCATCTTTAACACAGAAGTAAAATTCATGTCTTGCTGATAACCTTGGTGCCAGAATGTCACATTCTCTTTTTATTCTCCTTTCTTTTGCAGTTGGGGGAAAAAAAAATAAAAAGGCAGCACATTACAATCCTCATATGTAAATTCTATAAGCTTTACTGTTCTCTTCAGGTGTGCATGCCAAGTTTTCATTATGAAGGCTTCCCGCTGTGAAAAAAAGGTACATTTTCACTTTCATGTGTCTGTTCCTTTGTGGTAGAAAGGCTTGAAACATTAATGAGTAAACTAAACTAAAACTGTACAGACATTCCTGCAGGAAATTGGGTAAGTTTCTGATTCTGAGGGGAAGAAATTCAACTAGGTCAATAAAATCGTGTGATTTTGACACTGTGAAGTCAGTTGTCACTAAGGAGTTACCTGTGCTATTTTTATTCATGTTAATGGCATTTTTATGCCCTGGTGTTTTGTTTCGAAGATTTTATCCCACTGAACCAGAAGACACAAAAGAAAAGAATATATAAAGAAAAGCATGGAAAAGAAAAATAATTCCTTCACAAGCTGAAGGCTGATATCTGTGATGGCTTTTTTCTTTCTCAAATGATTTTACTAAGTTATCATATCATACCACCTTGAGTTATGTTAGATGCAACATTAGGGATAAATGTGGTATCTTAATTAAACAATCCTTATTTACAGCTATAAACCATTGTACAGTAGGTCAAATGGGTGTACTAGTGACAATATATCTTTAAGTCCAGTGTATATACTCTTAGATATATAAATTAAAAGTAATGCTTTTTCACTCAATAAATGTTAATACTTTTTAATAAAAAAAAGAAAAATAATTTATCCTTTCATATAGGTAGGATGTTGATGTGGCAGAGTTCACTGGAAGTCTTACAGTAAAATAGATTAAATTGATAATGGGGTGTTTAAATTTTAAATTAATAAATAAATCAATTGATAAATTGATAATTAAAACAAACCCCAAAACAACCACCAAGTCTTCCTAGATATTGTGGTTGTTTGTTGAGGAAATTGCTTTGACATGAGCAGCCAATGGAAAAATAAGAAATTGTTTCTCTCTTGCAGGAAGCATAAACATTTATTTTTCAATTTCATTAAGTAACCCATTTTTTTTCCAGCTAGATCTAGGTTTTTAGTTTTCCCAAGGATGAAGCAGAGATCCAGACAGAGATTCAAGTAAGGAGCTTGCTGTTGACTGTTCAGTCTCACCAAGCATATCTCTGCAGAGCTTCATAAATACATTCCAAAACAACCTTGGAGGCTGAGATTCTTCACTCAGAATGACAATGAACTCTTGTCTAAGAGAGAAAAGAAAAAGGAAACTACTGCATCTAAAAGGTACCTCGGATTCTTAAATGTTAATGAAAATAGGTTTTATTTATGTTTCTTAGAAAAGGGGAAATTCAATAGAGTATTCAATATTTGGGACATGATAGGAAGTCAGTCATCACTCTGTGATATTCTGGCTGGTCTAGACCTGTAACAGAAATAGAAGAATGGTGGGGTTTTTTTAAGAAGAATGGTGGTTATTGAGCTCAATGGACTGATAAGCAGCTGGGAGGTGTCAGGGTGTCCTCCTGCCACACACCCTGCTCAGTCTGTCCAAAAACTGGTGGCTCACACCCAGCCTTCAGGCACAGCCCCAGCCTTAGGCCACCAATTGCTGGTACCCAGCAATGGCAGGACTTCTTTCACTGTAGCATCCTTCTGCCAGTCACATAGGAGAGAAAATGCTGCTGGCCTGCCCCTTCATTTCTCTTAATTAGGTAAATATCTTTGATAAGAAGGGAAATTAGACCAAACTTTCCTGCCAGTCTTTCAACTGCATGCAAGTTTCCCGATTTCTATGTATCTCATGCAGCAACCTGTTTCTGAGTGGAGGTGCACCTGGTCACAGACGTGCAAGGATCTCTGTGATAACACTGTATTCTGTAATGTGATAGAATCACATCTGTTAAATATTACAATAGTACAATTTATGATCTCAAAGTGCTTGACAAACATTTTTTAATTACTCTCCATACCACCGTAAGACAGTTAGTTTAATTTTCCATATTTCACAGATGGAGCAAGTGAAACGTAAGGGTGTTAAGTGACTTGACCAGAAACCAAATAACTCCAGGAGCTGGAAATATAGGCCCTGGTACAGGAAACTACTGGAGCAGATGTTTAAGTTTCAGTATTGAAGCATTCAATACAAGACAAACGCTTTAACAGAAGGGCAAAATACTGCATGGAAAATTTTCCAGTCATCCCATTTTTCAGCTACGACAAAAAAGGAATATTAGCCTTAACTTGCCATCTAACAGCTTGCAAATAGCCCCTGATATACCATACAAAAATATTGCACTCTCTAGTGTCTGCTCACTTCCCCCAGATAATATTGATCCAAGTTCTGGAGCACTGCTGAATCTGGTGTAGTGGGAAAAAGAGAGCAGACTTTGATTTTTAAGATACTTATATCAGCGCTTGCTAAGGGAGGAGGCCACCCTTAGGCAGTCGTACTGCAAGAATGAAAGAGACAACAGACTAAAACAATCAGGCCAGGTCATTAGATGTCCTGTGAGTGAGAGGCTGCCCGGTTCCTGCTCTCCCTACTCGTGTGGGCTGCTTTGCTGCGGGACAGCAGTTTTATCAGCACTCAGGATTCAGTTGGGACAAACATTCTGACTTTATCAAAATCTGGACATCAAATCTTCTCAGGAGAGGTTTTCATCAGATCTCTGGTAAGTTGTAGTATTGGCTCGTCAGAAATACCTGAGATTAGCTTCTTGATTTTCCTCTGCCTTTGGCAAGAAATGTTAAATAATATTAACATTTAGTAAGTGTAGCTCAGACTTCTCAGTATTTAAGATTCAGTTCAGTCCCTGTTTGACCATCCGTTTTGACCCTTGCTGTAACTCCAAACTTTACCTCAATAAATATATCAGTACCACATTTATAAATGAAAATTTGTGAACCTGAGAAGCCTTGGGTTGGAATCCTTGCATCTAGGATTCACTTCTGAGAATGTTAATACTGAAGCACATTCCTCTGTAAATTCCTGGGACTTGATTCATCCCTTGCAGCAGAAGTATGGAAAAGGAAATGCCCTCTTTTAACCACACAGTATGCATTGCTCTAGAGAATCTTTCTGCCAGAGACCACCTCTACAATCTGTCATCTTTTATGGACTTCAGGTTTGTTTTTCAGTGGAGAACCCACCATGGGGCATTTACCTGGAGCAGTCCCACCCTCCCCAGCCAGTACTGCTGGTGTGTTGGATGATGTCCATCACAGATGGGAGGATGGTGTGAAAACCATGGCCAGTTTGCAGCACTTCAGCTCCCCTTTATTCCTTTTTTTCTTCTACAGCCTCTCAGGACTCAATCCACAGATACAGGGGTCTGCATAAACAACACCCAAATCTGCTCATGCAGTGTGCCTAGAAAGAAATATTCCTTTCTGATATTTGTATCTGCACATGAATCTTGGCACTATTCAGACCCAGATAAAAGGAAGCAGGCTAAAACAATGTGTGAAAGTGGGGGAAAAGAAATATACGCACAGAGTAGATATAACCATTTCCTTTTTAAACTACTCGCAAAACACTCTATATTGTAACCTATATATTCGGTCATGTTAAAATTTATTTTTGAAGCTGGGTAGATTGAGATGGCCTCCTGAGTCCATCAGTAATATAATACCAACACAAATTACTGGGGCCAGTGAACGATTAAGATCAAGGATGACCTCTTATTACATGCCTTTTGGTGGCTGTTATTACAAGAGCAGGTCCTATAACATGGGATACTGTGCCCCAGAAGTTGAAACCGTGTTGTGAGAATACAGAGGAGAGAATAGATATGCCAGCAGTAAGATCACAAGCTGATAAAGTGACTAACTTTGTAAAAATAAACCAGTATTAAATATTAAAAATGCATAAATAAATATTTCCCCTTTTCCAAAAGGTAGCATGGAGAACAATTCTGACTACACATAATTTCATTACATTGCCTGTACTTAATACAAGGGTTTAACCCCCCCCTCCCCTACACCCTGAATAAAGAGGATATAGGATTCCTACCAAAAGTATTGTTCCTTGTTACCGCTCCCCAGATTTTAGAATTAGTAGTCTGCTTTGATCAAGAGAATATTTTCTTTCCTAGAATGTGGTTTTTTAAGTAACGCATGTGCTACTCTCTATGATTGTGATGTATGTTGGAAAACAATAACTACTAGATACTTATTTTTAGATGATAAAGTCATTTTAGGAGGCAAGTGCTATTAATACTATACAGCATGTACTCAAACAATAAATGTGACTTGTTTGTGACTAATTTCTAATAGCAGTATTTGATGAGATGTAGGTCTTTCCTGGGAAGCAATTCAGGCAATATGAGATAAAAAGCATTTTTCTTGCACTTGCTTTAGACAAGAAGAATTGTAAAGTGTCAAACTTTGCTTTAGAAAAGAAGAATTGTAAAGTGTTAAACTTCTTCAATCTTGTCTCAAACCAGTACAAATCTACATGTGTAAAAAAAAGTCTTTCTCCTATAATAGTCATCTCATCCTTGTTCTGCTCATGTAAGGTATGAATTTGAACAGAGGAACATGCAGAATATATACTTTATTCACTCAAACTACTTAACTGTATTCTTCTCTCTGACTAACAGCTGAAAAGTGAGTCTAATTTGCTGATGAATGTAATTAGAAGCAAATGATCCATTACATTAACTTTAATGAGCTGCAGCAGGTCACTTGGTTATGGATGACACCGTACAAAGGTTATAGTTCAGGGCGATACTAAATTTCTGACAGTCACCCACAAAGCTTTTATGCAGTAGACACAACAAACACTTACCAAATCCTGGTCACAGAAGGGACTAGATTTCATAGCCCACTGCTATCTGCTGAAGCTTTAGTTCTACAGTTTAATAATTCATAATTATCTCATATAACTGACAGCCACATAATAAGGGCTGTATCTAAGTGGTCATGTAGTATTGGGGTGTGATAGCAGGCTTTTCACAATTAGCATATTTTCACAGATAAGGGTCAAAGAATTTTACATTTGTTTCTCAAACACTGGTGGGGGGGGGAAGGTACAGTGAGAGAGCCCAGCATAGTCTAATGTAACAGTCTCATCTGTACTCTCAAAAGGAGTTTAGCACATAGAAGGAATCCTAATTTCCCAATATTAATACTGATAAAACTCTAGAAGGTAAAAATAGCTGAATGAATGACCTAAAATACTGGTGTTAGATAGTAATGATTTTGCTTATGCTATTTTCTTTGACTAAAGCCTTGAACCTCTAGAATTGTGTTACTGGGAGAAGCCAATTCTGTATTCACTTCTAGACAAACGCTTTAATCTAGATATTCTAGACATCTACTTCATTTTAGGGATTAAAATTGCCATAATCAGAAAACTTCTTACGAACCCAGTCTGAGCTCTGTCAGAAGTTATTATCCCAGTGCATCGCAGGCACCGAGCTGAGGCAGCCGAGAATGGGATCTGCCTGCCAGGGGCTCAGGAACACCTGGTCTGGGATCACAGCTGGATCCCAGCTGGATCTGATCTGACCTAGCTGGAGTGAGTGCTCACTTTGGGCAGCGTAGGCTCAGGCAATTCATTCTGCAGCTTACCTCCAGCAGAAGGAGGCAGGCAACTGGCATCTGCTGCACTAACACAGCTGTTTCTGATCACCGGTCAGCAGCAGCCTTACACTAGACTGGGGATTCCTCTTTTTAGTTGCACCAAATGCACTGCTCTCAAGAGTGATTGCAGATAGATTTAGGGGGAATATTCATTCATGCATTGTTCTTTTTTTTCTCGGCTATCTACAAGTTGTCTTTACTTTGAAAAGGTTACATTTAATAGATGATTAACTATTTTTAGACCGTGATGAACTGCCTAATTTGACTGCTTGTTACTCTTATTTTTGATTTGTATTTGATCACCTAGGTCATGCACCTTGAGTGGACAACAAACACTTCAAAAAGGAGAATAATAGTAGAGAAGCACAAATAACCAATAGTGAATAAGGAACATTCTTGTTCACACACAAACGCCCTTGTTTGCACATGAATATGGGGGTTTGTATGAAAAAGACCCATTCGCCAAACATCCATGTGAAGGGAAACCCATTCAGCATGAATGTTTGAGAACACTGAATAACAAGTGGATGAACAAGAGTGAATCAAACAGCCGTTCAGACTTTGAACCAATGTTCGCAAACACTGGTTTGCATTATTCACCCAGGCCTGTGAACAGCCATCTGTTCAATAACTGATAATGGAGATGGAAGTTGGGTTGTTGGGTAGGTATGGCTCATCAGGGAGAAAATGGCTATCTATTTGCAGGATTTCTGCTTAGTCTGTTGCAGGCGTAGCCTCTGTTCCTCTTAACCCGTAATACCAGTTTATCTTCTCCCTCTCCTGCCAAAACGAGGTTTTGCTTAATATATAATATGAAATAAATTTGTGTATGCAAATATAGATTGTGACAAACATACCTACACCCACACACACAGACACCCACGCACACATATATATTTGCCATTACTAGCTTTTACTTAGTATTTAAAAGATATATTCAAGTTAAGCACTTCAGTGTCTTTGTGACTGGAGTGCTTAGCACATGTTTAAGACCTAGATATACAAAGATATATACCTGGGCAGTGTAAAAATCTGGTTTAGGTGTCTTTAGATTTAAGCCCAAACGAATTATCATTTTCCAGAGTTATAGTCATCTGCATGTAGTAGAAAATAATCGTTACCTTGCTTATGATTTTATAATTGTAATACCAAAACCAGCATTTTCAGGTATCAGGACAGACTTTGAAATAAAAGGTTTTGTATCTTGTGTCTCAAACAACACTTCCTCACAACTATAAACTCTTTTTCACTTCCTCACTAACATGAACTCTTCTTATCCAAGAGATGTTAACTTTGTTCCACCGTTTAAAAATGGCTTTTATATGAGGATAATTAAGTACAGACAACTTGTCTGGATTGGTTGGTTGCTGCAGTATATTTATTCCAGACATTCAATGAATAATGAGCATGGTTAGATATATAGAGAAGTGGTAATTGCTTTTGTTCTTCGTATGGCAGGTTGGTAGCCATATTTCTATGCAACTGATTTAGTATAATTTATCTCAAACTCTGAAAACTTTCCAAGTGCTTCTACTGCTTTTCTAACCCCTACGTGAAATATTTCTTTGGGGTAGAAAACATCAAAATAATGTCTACATAAAGTGCTATTTTCTATTCTTGATTTCTGACCTCAACTTCCTGTAGTCTTAAGAGTGTCCTTTATTGTTCTTGGGAACAGCTGTTTCTGTTTCAGGGCAAGTACCAAAGATAGAGAAAGTCTAGTATAATACATTTCCAGTCAATGTGGGGTATTTATCAGCTATGTTTTAGCACTTGTTTAGAAGGTACCTTTTTAGTTTTATCTTTGCTATGTCCATCTTGGAGATTTCTTAAACCAAAAAAAGCCTAAGTGTACCACTCAGAACAATGGAAATAATTATAAAAACAAAAATCTAATAAACTAAGATGATAGCTGCACCTGGTTCCCAAACTGTAGTTTTATAGTTTTTTGAGGCTTCACTTTGTCAACATAGCTATAGGCTAATTTTACCCCTATATGAGTCAATATTTGCTCATTTCTAAGAACTGGGAAATCAGGTCTCTATGCACAAACTTTGTTCTAACATAGCAATGCTATTTGCAAACCAGTTGCTCCATTCTTATCTATGAACTACAACCTGAGCATGTGTATATTATCACAACTCGAATAGACAAAGGAGAAACAATTAATTAAGAATTTAAATTAAAAAACCCTGAGCTTAATTTCTATTTCATTTTAAAACCTCATATCTAAAACGCATATGTACGTTTTCAGTTTTATAGTGACAATTTTAATAACAAATGACAGGCTTTAATTAAGATTAGAATTGTAGTGTGGGGTGATTTTTTTAATGCTGTTGATTAAAACATATACAAAGAAGTAAGAAGCATAGTCTTAGAGTGTGTTCATTCTAAATTTCAATGGTTTTGCAGTGGACCTATGTAAGTAAGTAAGTAAGTAATAATTACCTTCCTTTTAAAATTTCTCTTGCAGTGAAGGAAGAGATAGAAGTAACAGCTGCCCTGAAGCCGTCAATCAGCTAGTGGGAAGAAGGAATAGCTTGATTTAGGAAAACAAACACAATGCAAAGGTAATGGCTGGAGCTGTTACCCAGCTGATGGGTGATAAAGCAAGACAGAAGCAACACTGATCACAAGGAGATTCAGTTTTCAGCAGACCATTTAGAGGAACAGTTTTTGTCAATGTTTTAAGAAATATTTAACATTTTATAGGAAGTAGATTTTTTGGTTCTCAGCTATTGAAAAAGTGGCTGATTTGCTTTGGGTTTTCCAGTAAAACATTAAAACTATCAAAGAAACACACCTACCCATGAAAAATGTTTATTTTCCACAATCTTTTTTTAAAGAGTATTTTTTTGTACTTATCTTCACAAGCTTTCTAAGGCTTAAAGCATTAGAACACAATGTTGCAGAAGCCCCCTAGGCCCTGCTGTTCTGTCTAAAACAGTGAGGGACCAGTGTTACCACCATGTGCTGTTGTGTGTGAGTACAGAGTCATAGAACCATTAAGGCTGGAAAAGACCTCTATGATCATTGACTCCAACCACCAACCCAGAACCACAGTGTCCACCATATCCCCAAGTGTCATATCCACGTGTTTTTTGAACATTTCTGGGGATGGTGATTCCACCACTTCCCTGGGCAGCCTGTTCCAATATTTGACCACCCTTTCAGAGAAAAAAAAAATTCTTTAGCCAATCTAACCTCCCCTGCTACAACGTGAGGCCTTTCCTCTTGTTCTAATGCTTGTTACATGGGAGAAGAGACCAACCTCAATCTCTGCCTAGCAGCTCAGTTTTCTTTCAGAAGAGCAGGGGTCTACAAAGAGAAGATTAGATGTGTGTGGTTTGACCTCTTCATAACGGCTGCATTTTCAGAGGAAGTAGAAAAATCCCTTCCTAGATAAAAACATGGATAATTTCCTTTAGTATTGAGCCTGGGTGTCTCGTGTGTTTTTATCAACTAAGAGGGTTTAAATTCTGTGCATCAAGTAATAGTTTGTTTACTCCTACTCCTATAGTAAGATATTTACACAGTCTTAAAGACAAGCAATTGTGAACAAATGGGTGTTTCCCAAAGTTCATAAAGAAAAGCTTTGAATATCCAAACTTTTGATTTCTTTCTATACAGTAAGGGGAGGCACCATATTTCTCTTGTGCATCTTGTTTGCAGAGCTGCCCCCACACTGGCTGGCAGAGAAGTGCCTGCTCCCAGCTGATCTGGGATCATGTTGCCTGGCCTGACATGAAGGCTCTGGTGTGGCAGTGAGCATCCTCAGCCTGGGAAACCTGCCAGCCCCAGGGCCAAGACGCCTGCTGAGGATTTGTGATGTTCTCTATGCAGTAAACTTGGGCTTAGTGACAGTGTTAAACAACCATTTTGCCGACTTTTCATTGACTGCCTGGCTTTTGTTGTTTTGCCCAAGGGCCACAGCTCCTTTCTGGGATACTTTTCTAGCCTTTTCCATACCTGGCACTGGGATAATAATATTGCCTTTGATTATGGCCTTGGCTGCTCTCCAGCTCATACCTGGGAGTACATTTTAAGGCTGTCTGAACCCCGCGGAACTCAGTTCACAAAGAGGCATCTGAACACATCTTTGAAGCTGGCAGAAAATCCACAAGAGCAATGTGCCTTCAGTGGTATCTGCTACCCACTGCAGCTCTTCCCAGCACCATCCAGGGCATCTTCCTCCTCTCCTCATGTTTTACCTAGGTGAGGGAGTGAGAAACTAGTGCTCCCTAACACTGAGTACCCTTTGATGTAAATATTTCCTATTACTTCAATACATATTGTCTTTGGTTTTTAATTTGAGAAAACTATTCTAATTGAATCCCTACCCCTACTCTAAGTAGAGGTAAACTTTACAGCCATTTGGTTCTAGTAGCCATCACCCCAACATTAGATTTAGCAGGACAACAAGATGTTGTTTTGGCTATAACCATGAGCTACTGTAATAATTACCATACTTGTTAACTCCTCCTAGTAGAACTCTCTAGTAAGAAAAAAATACAGCAAATTATTAGATACTCATCTTTACCAATGTCTAGGAACATAGATTGCCTCAGCTGTCACAATTTCTTGCATAAAGGATGTATTAATCAACAAGTATTTGCTATCTATGTCTTTTATTTAGGATTGAGAGGAAATAGGTTTGGAGTGACTCTTTGGCACCCACAAAGTAAAATAAATAATAACTTTGCTTTTCCTTTTACTTGCACATTGGTCAAGCTCAAATACACTAGAACCACTGGCAGTTGTTCATGGACCCTCTTCCTGGGTAGTGAGAGGCCATAAAGACTCATCTCCATACAATAGTTGAAGAAAAACAAAGCTGATTTGCCTGTGAAGTCACTCAGACCAAGGATAAAATCTGGCCAAGTCTTCCTGGGGTTGAATTTTTCTATTTCTACAATAAAATATTTTCTTTTTTATTTAGGAAGTTTGTTACTAAATAATGACTAGAAGCACAGATGCTAAAGGAAAATATCAAAACAGACATTTTATGATTCGTCTTTAAAATACAAAACATGTTTTTGTCTTCTTATAAGAAATACAGAACTAAAGTTTTATGTTCTTATTTCTGTGGTTAGAATCTAATTTTATTTTTTTGCCTTAGCTCCTAAGATTCAAAACTCAAATGGATTTATTTATCAGAAATCTGCTTAATACAAGAAACATGTTGCTAGATATGGAAAGCTTATTTAGACAAATTGTCACCCTGAGATCTTGCCATAAAACTTCCATCTTTAATAAAAAATGTGTTTATAGATACACGTGTACTACATTATGCATGCATGTGTATGTATAGGTGTATATCTACGTATATACTTATATTTATTTTGTATGTATACATACTAGATAAAATATAAGCACATACAAAACTAATTAATTTCAAAGACCATAAACAATTCAAACAGCTTTTGACATTATTTCCCTGTTTTCCTCAACACAGAGCACTTTCTTTGTTGATCTGAAGTTCGTTGGTACCATTCAGTAAAGTTTCCATGATACGCAGCTGCTGTGTCATCTACAATACTATTATTGCAAGCATAACGCAGAAGATCTTTTGGGAAAAACTGCTCTAAAACACTGCCCACTTTACAGTGACGTGTGGCTGGTCAGCGTGATAAAACTATGGTCAAAATCACAGGGAATGATCTAGAGCTGCTGCTATCTCCCAGTAGGATAGGGCTATGTGTGGATCTCTAGGTGCAGAGGAAAAGTTTTATTTATGAAATCCCAGAAACCCATATTCTCAGGAGGAAAATGCTGTCCAAAAGACATATATGTTTTTATACCTGTCAGGTCTTCCTAGCTGGTTCTCTCCAACTCTTCCTGTCCTTTCCACACCTCCGGGGGATGAGCATTTCTCCTGACTTCTTCTGTGTCATTTTGTCTTCTCTAAAACAGTAGTTTTTTCTGATTCCCTTGTTTCCTTTTCCGAGCTGGTTATAGGACATGCATGAATGTTGTTAATACATCCTGAGTGGGCTCATTTCTTTGACTCCTCTATGAAAGCTGAGGGAAAAGCTCCTACTACTCCCACCTTTTGACCAACTTTTTTTTTTGGATGAGGAAGTCTTAAGTCTTCCCCCTTGAGAATAGAAGTAAACAGCTTCCTATTTTGCTTAGCTTAATTGCTGCCAATTCCCTCTGACTGGTGCAGACACAATGCTTTTGTTTGACTGGCCAAGGAAGTGGCTGCTAATAGTGCTGGGAGAAGATTTAAGTCGTGTATCAAACTTCTGCCCTTCTACAATAAAAAATATAGTCTGGTATGTGCATTAACTGTACATGCTCAGATTCTAAATCATCTTCACTCTTAACCTATCTACAAGTAAATGATAGTTTTATGCCAGAGTTAATGTCAATTAAAATACAGCTTTTATTCATTCTTACTATAATCTTTTGAAGAAAAATTGAGCATGCTTTTACTTTGGCTTTAGTAAAGTTACTTAAAATAAGATGTAGGCAGCAGTAGGATACGACAGTGAAATAGGTATATCCTTCAGGAAGCTTGTCCTCTGTACACTTACAGTTTATTTTGTTCTGGCCTCCTGATAATGTATTTGGCTGGAGTGAGGAACATGATCTATTCAAAGTTGACCTGGTAAAATCAATTTTGCCCATTTGGACAAATGCATTATACGAAAGAGTGAGAAAAATAAAGATAGTGTAATAAATTCCAGAATTGACAGACTGTGTACCAAAGGCCCTTGACAGATCCTGAACACCTGTATCACACCGTGTACCTGCGGTCCCACAGCACCACAGCATAGGTGTGACTGGAAAGCCAGGGACTGCCCAGCTGGTGGCCGCAGGGTTTATCTCAGCAGGAGTCACTGAATGATGAGCACCGGAGGAAAGCAGGAAAGAGTCTTTGGTGCTGACGCTTGGATTGAAGAGCCTAGCACCGTAAAAACAATTTTGTGCAATTTTGGCTGCTGCTTGTATATCTTGACCTCTGCAATTTCTCATTATGCTGATTTCCATTAGAAGATAATAATAATAATAATAATAAAGGAATTATTTACTGTTAATTTTGACCTTTTTTAAAGGTCATTATGTAATTTTGATTGGCTTTATCAATATTTTTGTCTTACATTGCATTTTTATCACTATAATGTTAGTAATGGCTTAATGGATTGGTTTTTTCTGCTTTCTGTAACCTAGGACTGTGTAAGCTAGGGATAGGGGACAAAACAGCATTAAAACAAACCAGATCCACAAAAGACTCAAGAAGAAAAACAGAACCAAATCTAGTAATAAAATAGCCTAAAATCCAATACCAGTAAGAGCATTTAGGAGATCTGAAGCACTGTATGGTTGTCTGAGGAATTAATGGTTCATTTGTAGTTGCACTTACAGATGATATTTCATTTAGGATTTAACTGTATATTCCCCCGGTGCTTATAGTGTTAGTGCCTTATTAAAGCAGATTCTGAACTTTTTCCCTTGTCACCCTCCCCTCGTCATGCAGTGATACCAACTCAGACTCAAACGATTCAGTTTCAAAGCTTCTTTGTGAATTGGACTGCGATGATACCCATCTAACACGCAGATGAAACCTGAAGCCCAATGACCAGGTGCATTGCTTAGCAGAGTCACAGGGGAAATTTCTGCACAGGAGTTGATGAGAGCCAAAGGATTGCAGCATGCATGCTCCTTGTGAGGTCTGATGCCCAGATCTTTGCCCCACCAATTAATACTCACTCTTTAGTATAACAAAGGCAACAGCTTAACTGAGGTTTACAACCACATGAAATTAATGCATTTTCAGCAACTTGAGTACTACAGTTATAGAATTAAATTGTATAATGATTAACTGACTGACCAAAGTATAGTTCTTGGAACTCTTACCTGTGAATGCCCAACTGCCCCACAATTTAAACCATTGTAGGAGCTGCCTTAGACTACATGTGAAATTGCCTAAGGCTGTGGAAATGCATAACTGCATGACAAATGTGCTTCCTTCCCTCTGTGCAATTCCTACCTTGTATCTGTCTGCATTTGGGTGCTGATGTGGGGGATGTGCCTACCTTCATCATACATCAGCACCCACCAAGGTGTGCAGGACTCTGCTACCAATGCTGCCTTGTGCTGATTTCCTGCTGCTAACACTGACCTCAGAAAAATAGTTCCGGATTTCCAAAGTCTCAGCATCGAGTGGAGAACTACTCTTCTTTCACAGGAGCTGACCCGGAGAATATATGAGATGCTGATAACACACTTAGAAGGAAATCTGCAGCTTTACACCCAGACATGGGTCAAGTCCAAGGCTGAGATGTGTTTTCCAAACCTTCCTGCGCAATGAGAAAAATCCTGCCAGGCGGCCATGGCCATGCCTGCAGTCGGGCATGTGCAGAACCGTGGAGTTTCTGCCTGCGCTTCCTTTGCTTTGTGTTCCGTATCTGGAAGTACAGTGCTCTACCTGAGGAGTTTTAGCTTCACTCAGCAGAAGATCCAGCACCACAACCTTTTTGTGACACTCGTTTCTCATTTACATTAATATTTTTTCTTTGTTCATGGTTAATTCACCTCTTGGTTCTTATTTAAATGTTTGAGAGGGCTTTTTTAATATGCCTAGTGAAACACAGCAACCCTATTTCTCTTGCAGTGCTGCTGGTACAGCATAGAGGGAGGACAGAGGGGAGGCTTAAGCTAAATTTCTTCTCATTGAAAGTCTAGCATCTTCCAGAAGAAAACAAACCTCACAGAGTACAGAACATATTTGATAAACATATTTAATCACGTAACTGATTCTGGTCATTTCAGTTTGAACAGTGTGTAATAACTTCAGGATCTGGAAGTACTGGAAGAATAAATAATTTAATCTATAAAATACAGGACACACGGGATAGAATATTGCTATTAGAGCAGTGCAATGCTGCCACTGCTGTCATCCCAAATTGATGGGGAATATCTATCTGCAATAGTAAGCACCACATACCATTAGTTGTCCAAGACAGTTCATAAGTATTTTGGGGATGTGATATGCCTCAATTTCTGGAGGGCCATGACAAGCTGATTGAAACAAGCTTGATTTTTCTGAATGTGCTAGAAGTAAAGCCTCAAATTTTTGAAGCTGCTGTCTGCTAACTTCCAGAGATCAAACTATTCAAACTCCTGTCATGGTGAGTTAGTGCTTTGTAACAATTTTACCTTTTCAAGGTGTATTTATTTCACCAGTTTGACACTATTTGGGAATATTATTAGGAAGAGGGTGTAGTGCTGATGGACTCAGAAGCACTGTCTCTTTTATTATTCCTTTCTTTCTATTTATCTTTTTTTCTTATAATGTTTTACATAATAAAAGGCTTAGCTATTTGTTGGTTTGTTGTTCTGTTTTCGTTGTTTTTTGTTTTTTTTTTTTTTTTTTTGTTTTTTCCCCAGAAGACAAAACAGATATTTTCAAAGAAGGCTGCTACCAGAAAGGCCTTAAAATAATCCTGGCCATTGCTAAGATACCCCAGGCAAACACTAATAAGAGCAGGCAAAATAATATGAAGAAAGGCTGCAGAGGACACAAGTTCTGCCAAAGCAAACAGTCAGAAAAGGAAAAACAAACACTCTCCCCCTGCTTCCCCAGAACGCACATGTAGATTCAATTGCATTTACAAATAAATTTGCTTTGGTTATGCTTACACCTTTACATGTGTGCTCTACATGAGTGACTGTCAACATTTACTTATGTAAATACTGAAGACCTGTGATTTTGATCTTTGTATATGCAAATATTTACACTGGAATTCTTGTAGTAGGATATCACACCTCTGGAACCACCAGCTGACAGTGTTCCCTCCCACCACGTGTCACAGCCTTGGCAGAGAAAGGACAAAACCAGCCAAAGAAATACTTGACTGTGGGCTTTGAATGCAGGTCAGGGCAAGCACTTCAACCCATCTGGCTTCTGTGATGCTGGCATTGGAAAATTGCACAGCAGGAAATTTGATGATACCCTTGGAAGAGTTTATCTGGGATGGAGAACTCAGAGCTTCCCTAAAATCTTTGCTGGAATAAAATGCCTGAAACAGATAACATTGTATTGGGAATCCTTCATTCAGCTGTGCAAACTGCCAAGGGAGAATCACATTTGAATTCCTCACATTGCCCAGGTTTTTACTGAAAGTGATTTTTGGGAAAGGTGTGTCTAGCTCAAAAAAGGAAACTATATCACCATTCATGGCAAATTCTAGGAACTCTCTGCATTTGACATATAATCAAGAAAATCAAAATTGCAGGGAACTTATCTAGGTCAGTGTACCTCAAATGTCGTGTATACAATATAGGCAAGCATTTGCAGTTCTTTCAGACAAAAGAAGAAAACACACACACAAAAAGTAATAAATAGTCTTCGGCTGCAATCAAGTGAAGATAGTTTCAGTCTTCTCACATGTAAGTCCAAAAGCAGGGATGGTGCACTGCATTGCTGGCTGGTTCAGAATCATTTGCTCAACACCTCATTCTGATTTCATGTGTAAAATTCTCTGTCTCACAAATTAATTTGCTCTTTTATCATCTATTTTTGTGTCTTCTGTTTTCAGCTATGGAGATAACATAATATCTCAAACAACTCTGTATGGGCCAAAAGACTAGGAAGCAAAAAAGGGTCATGAGATCCACAGAGGAGAATGGAGAACACAAAGTTCTTCATTTCAGCAGTTCTTCTCTGCTGAAATTTTGGTTTATGAGCCATATGCACTCTTCTGAAAGGTCTCTTCTTATTCATATTCATTTACCTACTCCTTGTCCAGGCAGTCAGCTTCATCCTCCATCCTCCCCAGCTTGGAAGCCTTTCCCTCTTAGCCTGGAATTTGTGCCTGATATCTTATACTGACATTTTCCTAAAGGCACAATAAACTACCACTGTCATGCTGTATATTTTGTGCTAATAATAATAGAAATAATAATTGCAATAATAAAAAGAACGTTTATAGCTACAATATTTATCCCAGATTACATCATCTCTTCATCCCTGCAATAATATCCTTTCATGTTAAGGATACATTTTCAGGTACAGTGCAGCTATTTCAGCCATCGTTTCCAGGATATTTTAAGGCTGGTTCTGAAGAACATCACAGAAACTGCTAACCTGCAATGGTATCTCAGGCAATAGCCATTTTTTCCAGGCTTCTAAACAGATGGTAGCCAATCCAAATTCAGCAGTGCTAGCAAGCAACACTCAATAAAACTGTAATTGATGCATATGGTACCTGCTAGGCTGTTTAAAAACCGACTCTGTGGCATTAAAAGGAAATTGTTTAATACTCCTGATGGAACTGCACCTGATTTTTGGGGCAAATCTATTGGAGATGAAGTCTGCGCTTCATCCCTTTAGCCTCTCAATAACCCCTCTAGTTTTATGCTACTGCAGCAGAAAGTTTCTGACCCTCACTTTCTAGACACCTACCAGAGAGGCTGTAGGTGATGTCACTGTAAAGATATGTGTTGGGTCTTTCAGGCTGTAGCAAAAATCTGTGCAAAAGGAGCTGAAGTAATTTCGTTCAGCTGAACTGGGGACAAAGGAGCATAACCTGTATTTTCTATTCTGATGAAGTTCCATGCCTGCTGTTTCACAGAAAAGACCCCGTTCGGCAGTTTGCTCTCATTGTAACACAACACTGTCACAGGTTCACTTGTTTGTCTGCTGCATAAGGAAGAGGAAAGGAAAAATCGCAAGCACTCAGCAAGCACTCAGCTCTGCGTGATTCTCTGATTAGCCCACAGAACGACCTGGGGAAAGGAGTGCTTCACCACATTATGAACCACAGTGAGATTTTAATGGAGAATGGTGAAATCCAAGCTCACTTGTTAATTTACACAATAGGATGTGACACTGAACGTATTCCTAATTTATGTCTGCTAAAGAGATAGGGATAATTGCAGTTGTCTTTTAATAGGTCATTTTAATAGATATTCCAGCAATTTGACTTCTACTCTGAAAATAAGCAGCAATCAGGTATCAGGGAACAAATAAATGTGTGCCAGCCACCAGAAGATACTATTTTTCAAATTCATCAAAACAAGAGCTCTTCTTCCATGAAGAAAATGAATGAGATTCTTCAGTACTCAAGCTGAGCAAAAGCCTATAGGAAAGTGATATTTAAAGGCATGTTTGCTCTGCATAGACCAGGGTTGTACAGGGATCCCCCAGCATTAACTCCTAGTGACACCCAGCAGGTTAAACCAGCCAGGCTCGGCACTTTTTGCTGCCTCTGAAGTGGGCTTGCCTATACAGTAGCTCTGGCTCATTGTGGTGCACTTGTAATGCAGGGAGGCACACACACAGATCATGAGAGGCACATGAATGGGCACAGAGAGCCACCAAGGCTGCTTCACCAGAATCCCTTAGAGGAAAAGCCCATGTGTAAGGACAATCCAAACCCTCATTCTTTAAGTACTTGAGTTTCAGAAAATAGGGTGAGTGGACTGAGAAGGAAAATGAGAACTGGAGTGGGAGGATGACTGTTTATAGTCCTCCTTGAGAAGAAAGTGAGACAATAGTGGCAACATGAGCTGCACAGCAGTGTTCGACCATTACTGGGGGTTGTGAGTATGACAATAGACTGTTACAGGACAAGGATCTGTAGGAAGACGCTGAACAGACATGTACAGTGATCCTCTTTTGGATGTGAGGGACAATAAGGGAAAATGGATGACAATGCTTGTTTACATATTGGAGAAGTGACAGAAATAAAAGTGAGCTGAATATCGGTGGGAGCTGGCATCCTCACAATCACACCATGAGAAATTATAGGCAGAGATAAGATGTGGTGATTTTGTGGTGAAAATAAGATGACATTAGAGAGATTCCTAGGAGAGATGATGAAATCCAGATCATGGATTGGGAAAATTTTGTGAGCAACGGACTACCATTGGGACTGTGTTTCATTTCTCAGAGGGGAAAAAAAAAAATAAAAAAAAAAAAAAGAAAGGGATGCAAAATTATGCGAGACCAAGAGGATTTCTCTCTCACAGAGAGATTAGAGAAGCCATGGCTTGGGGAATATCCTTCAGATATTGTGAGTGAGATATATACCTAGCCCAAGCTGTAGGGTCCAGAAAATGATCCAAGCTGAACCGGACACCTGAGTTACAGGCTAGTGCTAGGTGTCCAAGGCAATGAAAAAAAAAAAAAACATGTAGAAGGTGGGTTTTGTAGAAGTATGGAAATCTCTGGTTTAGCCAGTCTGAGCTGAAAGTGACAGACAGAGATTTGAGAAAAAGTTTCTAAGAAACAGCCCAAGGTTTTGATTTCGGATAAGCCTTAGGTAGAAAGGTGTCTCCATCCATGTGTCAGGGTCTGGAGTGGAAGATTTGTCAGTGATCTCCATAAAACAAGGGTTTGGTGTGAGTTTGTCAATGAAATTACTGAAGCCCTGTGGAGTAAAGAACAGAGAACTGAATCTAGATCTTAGTGACATCTTCACAGATATCCAGAGGGAAATCTCCACTGCTTTCAGAAAAAAAATATCTCCACCGACATTGAGCCTCCACTGACTGCACGTGACGACAACTGAAAAGAAGAGTGGACTTTGAGGGATGCAATTTTCTCAAACTTTCAGGGGAACAGGAGGCCTTGGATGGAGTTGGTGGGAGTTGCCACCAGAGGTCCTGGATCAGGCGCACAGCTAACTCAGATACGGAACAGAAAAGAGTCTGGGTGTGCAACTGAAGAAACATATAGGGTGAAGGATGCGTGTGTCAGTTTGGTTTTGTTTTAAGATGGGAAAGACTGAAATAGGTTTGTCTCGTGAGAGATAAGAACCAGCTGGGACTGAGAGGTAAAGGGTAATTTGGGAGCCAGTTTATTCTAGCATGCTCTCAAATATTAGTTTGTGCTGCTTCGAGCAAACTCTTTGTAGCTTTGGTTTAAAGACCGAGAGTGTACTTTTTAACTGCAGCATCTCTTGATGACAGCTCCAGTGCTGGAAACGCATGGTGTTTTGATGGTACAGCTGTTTCAGTAAATGCTAGAAATGAAAACCTTTGCCTGAGACGCTGCTTTGTTTACATGGGTGTTTGGTAGCCTGTAGGAAAAAAACCCACAGCCTCTGGATATAGAGATCAGGTGTGAGAAAAGAAAGATAAAATGTTTGGCAGGAATACAGAGGGCTCATAACCTTTTACATGGTCTTACTGGTTCCAGCCTTTTGGCAGAGTACACTCCACTAGCACCCAGTCCTGCCAAGTGTCATAATTATAGTGTAAATCTGAAGAAAATTTGTGCTTTTCTTGAAGTGCTCAATTCCATACATTAGAATATCAGAATTCATTAAAAACAATCTAGTCCTCATACTTAGAAAAAAAAAAAGCTTGAAAAACATTCCCAAAAGACTCATAAAAACAGAGTTAAAAGAGAACCATACATGTACTGCTTTCTAATATCTTGTGATTTTACCTTGTGATTTTTGCACACTGTGTTGGCAATTCTGTTCTTTTATAATGGGAATTGAACTAAGAGACCTCCAGGGTCTGGCTTACTCTTTAAATGGAGCTTAAAATCATTGTGAAATATGCACTAAGGCAGTGGCTCCCAAAATGTTGATCACCCATCAGATTATGATTAAGTGCTGCATGGCTTTACACTGTAGTTTTCACGTTGCCTTCAAGCATATTCAGCTAAAAAGTGGAAGATAAGCCCGCCAAATGATGTGTAAAAATGTGCCGGCCATTAGGAAACTCTGAGGGTCCAAAAGGTTTACCAGTCACAGTTGCAAGGGCGTAATTTGACCACAGAGTTAATTGCACTTGTGTGTTCCCAAGCTCGTCCCTTGGATTCCCACGTAGGAGAGCAGCGGCACTGCCGAGCAGCCCGCGACCCGCTGTGCTGGCACCGGCGCCTTTCTGCCGGACAGAGATGGCACAGCCATTCCCATGCCCGCTGCCGTGCTGGCGTGCCCTGAGAACCCACCTGAGCCACCTCTAGGCTGAGCAGCCCGGCTGGGTTAGCGCTGGGGCACCGCGGGAGAGAGCGTGCTGTGGGTTTACCCACGCAATTACTTGCCCTGCTTCCCCCGGGGTCTCGGCACACGCCGAGCCTGCTGCTGCTGCGGCGGCGGCTCTGTGCGAGCAGTACCCAAGCCACGGAGATCAGCACCGACCCCTCACATCTCACAGCACAATCCTGGTGCTTATGAACTGTAGCACTTGCCTTGCACCCCACTTGCAGTGGGCGGCCTCCTTTGTTCATGGCTAAAGAGCTCTTCACTCTGGGTTTGAATGCAGATGGAAATAATTGGAGCCCTGGTGGGTCCTGCACGAAGCGAAGCTCATCTGCAGTGACGCTGTGTTAGCACAAGGTGAAGCACCACCACACTTGGGCTGAGGGTTCTCCAAGCAGGTAGGACTTAAAGCGAGGCTTGGGTGGGTGCTCACATGTGGCTGAAGACAACCTCATTCTTCAATGTGTGGAGGTATCCTCTGAAGTAAAAAATATTCCAAGTGACCAAAATGTAGCCATGCCTGTTACTGGACCAATTACCTCAGTTATTTCTGCTGCTCAGGGCACCCATACCATTAGAAGGAGACTGATGAAAGGGTTCTGCCTACCATATTTGTATTTTTGCTTCCCAGTCCCTGCATAGGAGTAAAGACCTACAAAGGACTTGGGAAGCCCCAAGTCCAGATGAGGGCAAACCCAAACATGTGGGCCAGCATGTGAGCAGCCACCATGTCTAGATTTTCAAGTCCACCATGTCTAGATTTCCAAGGGTACAGCATCATTTCAAAGGTGAAATCATCCAGGCCAGACTGCTGGGGTAAGCCAACACAGAGAGTGGTGCAGAGATCACGGACAGGACGAGGGGCAGGTGTGAGCTGTGTAGTGAGCACAAGCAGAGAGACAAGCGCTGTTAAGCTGACTTTTGTGAAGGCCAGGTAGCTTGGCTATCTGCAGCGTCTTACCTACTGACTGTACACAGCTTTAAAGACAGTGAGTGTGAAGAAGATGAGACTTAAAAGAGCATTTTCAGTAGCAGTCTTTGCCTCTGAAAATACAGACTTTCTGATATGGAAATAGTTGATAGCTATATTCCTGTTTTCGCAAAGCTTACCACAGAGTGAAGAAAAATTATAAATAAAACGCGCTATGTGATTTCTTAATTTGAGGGTTTAATTGGCTACTCTACTTACATGGCTTGCCTGGGGTTTTGCAAGCTCAATCTGTTGAGGTTCCTAGAGAGCAGAGTTGTAAATCTCATAGCTTTCAGGTAAATCAGTATTCTACTGTATTGAATTTAAAATGTTTAATAGACTGATTTCCATTTGAGAGGAAACTAGCTTTTCATCTTATTTCAGGAAGACAAATTTTTCCAAATCCCAAGACTTTTCACAAAAGTGAAATAAAGCCAGTTTCGTCTAAATAGATCACTTGAATGCTGACCTGTGTGGCTTCAGCAGCACCTGCCTTCACAACCAAGGTACCAGAAGAACCAGAAAAAGTGATTTATCTTCATTGGTACGTAGCTAAGACCAAGGAAGGCATCCTGGACCTTTTCCAGCAAAGGAGTATGGAGTGGACTACCCTACAGCCAGCAGATGAACAGCACGAAGCAGAGGTGGCTGGAGAAATCCTGAGGTGTCTGCACGTGTACGCACATGTGTGCTACTTAGTGTCCGTGCCTCCAAAGAATCCTTGCAGGGAGAAAGTGAGGAGGAAATCTTTGTGATTTATCATTCACATTTATCTTGTACTGACAAATAATAAATAACAATGTATGTCTGACAAAGGAGTTCAGCTTAACAGCAACCTTCTGCGGACTTGTTGGTTGGGAGGAAAAATGACTGTTATTTTAGCCATAGAATCACTGCTACCTGATGGACAGTTAGCATGATGAATTAAATAAGAAATAAATTTTAAAAAGCACCTACTAAGGAAGACTATTTCGAGAGACATTAAACAAAAAGAAGGAATGCAGCTTGCTACCTTATAGGATGAGCACTTATTTAAAACATTAATTTCTACTCAGTTCAAAGCAGAGAACCCACAAATGCGCTTCCCAGACACACTATTGATTTCTGACCTACAAATTACTCTCCTTCAAGGAGGGCTGATGTGGAGCACAGACAGTGGGGGAAGAGGGCTGGAGTAGACAGGGTACTTCTCAGCTGCAATCTGCATAGTGTTTAGTATTCAGTGAGTTAAAGCACGCAATGAAAGGGAACTGTCAGCGCAATCTAGAAGATATAAAGAAATGAAGGGGTGAAAAAAAGCCGTATGCTAATAATCCACTCAGTAATTAAGTGAAGATCGCTGCCAAGCGCCACTGCCACTTTCAAAGGGTAATTTGTACAGGAAATCATAGAGTCATTGTCAAATCATTTCAGGATAAAAGGAAAGTCATCAACTAAGATAAGATAAATGCTGGGTGTCTGGCAGCATGTGCCCTAGGAAATGCCTTTGCTTTTTTATATTGGAAAAAAATTTTGCAAAAGTGGGGCTAGGAAAACTTGACATGTTGAAATGCACATTTACTATTAATAATAGAGGTGATATATGCATAGATGCGTTATTAAATAGGTAACTGGAACAGAAAAAAAAATCATCTAGTGAGCCAGCTGAAGGGTAATTAACTTTCAACAATCTAACGTGACTTTTAACTTGAACCTTCAGTAAATTAGAGCACACTTCATCCCACCCCCCAAAAGAGTCTTTTGCAATTAATATACTTTAATATTTCTTTCTTCTAAGTATGGGATAATCTGTGGGAGAGCCAGTTTCCCACAAGAAAAGATCTTTTCACAGGAAAAGATTTGCAGCTTTACAACCGTTAGCCTCCCACGGATCCCTTTCAGTGCCTAAATATTGCCATGTCACAGCTTTTGGGCCCTACGCAGAGCCGAGTGCGCTGTCGGCTCGACGGTGTCGGGGTGCGACTGCTGCAAGAAGGAGCTTTTGGGCTGCAGACCCTGCTCCTCTGCGAACTGGAGGCTTTTTCCTCTCTCTTAGATTAGGCTTTTAAAGTTTCCCTGTGTGCTCTGGGTGGCACTGAGTTTTCAAATACATCCTTTCAGCCATCAGCATCTCCTGGTTAAGGCTGTGCCTTCGCAAGGCTGTGCGATGGGTACGGGCTGCTGCACTCGGCAGTGTCTCGGGTTCAGAAGGGGCTTTGGAGGGACAGAGTCACGCGTTAGGGGCTGGACTCAGGACACTGGTGATGAACTCCCAGAGGAGACAGATTTCCCTGAGAACAGGAATTCACCCTGAACGTCAGCTTGGGGGTGAATGAGAAATGAGTTCAGGATGACATTATAGAATGAAAATTAAAAATTTAAGCATTTTAATCTGTCATGCCATTTATTGAATTTGTTTTTCTCAAACTAATGAAATGCACAGAGCATATCTCATGGGGAATCATATTTATTCCACATTATATTTAATGATACATGCACTTAAGCTTTTATACCATTGTATAAGTAATTTTGACTATATTATTTTCTTTCACCACATCTTGAAATCACATAGTAAAATTAGACTAATTCCTAATGTATATAATTAACTTTGATGTAATGATATTTGGATTTTATTAAGTGCATATTCTGGCCTGCACTTGACCTATCACAGGTGTACAATTACATAACTGATTTTATGAATCACAAGCAGTTTTTTTTTTCAAGAAATGGTGTTTACCAGACATGGAAAAACCCTCTCATTTCATGTATTTTTCCAGATATACTAACGATTCTTATAAAATGTGAGCAGGAGGCTCTTCAGATGTACACTCAATTTTATTTCATGCCAATTATTTTGCACCTAATTCAGCAATCCAAACACAGAACCCAGATCTGAGAAACAACACAGACTCGTCTCGGTATTTAGCACAGAAGTCTTAACACTCAAACAGCATGAGGGCTTGTTACGTTTTGGAGAGAGTTCTGATTTTTTTAAAACAGTGATAACGTTTCAGCCATCCAGATTTTTCATCCATGACGGATATAGTATAGATCAAACATTTCAGATCATAAATAATTCAAGTCTAATTTAATAAGAGTTAATGATCTACAATAGAAATTGCTTTAATTCTAGTTTTAACTGTTTCACAAACTGTCTGAGAATGAAAAAAAGCAGGCTGGAAATGGACTCAAAAACATGCAACCCCAAAGGAATTTTTTAACCTGCTACCTTTCTCAAAGAACAAATTTCAGAGTGCTTGCAAAATGATGCTTTAAAACTTTATCCAAAGAGGCTGAGAAGAGTAAAACAGTCACATGAAGAATGAAAAGAAAACAAAAAAAACCCCCAGTATCTTTCAAATACACATTTCCTTTATTTTATTTTCCTCCTCCCAGATTGTGACATTATTACTCTATTTTTATTCCTTTATATTTTATCTTGTCTTATGTGAAATTAGATTTTTGAATATTTTTTTGTTTAGAAAATATCCTTTTATTGGAAGGTGAAAGTGTTTCTGAGTTATCTCACTTACATTACATTTCAAAGGAAGACTTAATAAAAGGACCTCCAGAATATTCATTATATTACATGATAAGGAGCAAGCAAAAATTTGCCTTAGAATATATTATTTCATGCAGTGCTATATAAGTCACAAAAATAAAAGTGTCTTTACCTTTCTGTTTCAGGTCTATGCATATTTTGATCTGAATAGAGATAGAATAGGGTCATATCTGTACTCAGCACAGAACAGTTAATCTCTAGGTATTAAAAAAGAGAAAGAAAGAGGCCTGTTGGAGTTCCTCCTGCTAACCAAAAGTGATCTAAAATATACCGCAGTATAGTTAGACTGATAACTCACTGTATTCAATACTGTTTATGAAGGAGATGATGGCTATTTGTCAAGCCTTTCTTTCTTTCTTTCTTTTAATTTTTTTGGTTATAGTTCATATGAAGGATTAATTTGTGTGAAATCTCACCCTGTGTATCTAGGCATGGTGGACCTCAAAAAAAGAAAAAAAAAAGGAAAAAAAAAAAGAAAAAAAAAAAGGGAGTTTAGATGGTTGGATGGGTGTGTTTGCCCATACCAACAGGTGCCCATCTACCACCACCACCTGTAGCAGAAGCTGCTTTTGTGAGTACGGACCAGGCGTGTAAAAACACAAACACAGTGCAAGTAGCATTTCAGTGGGAAAAAAGCCCCATAATTAGTCTGTACAAACTCACAGGCCTTAGTATTTAAAAGAAGTTCCAGGTTCAACTGGAAATTTGGCTCCAATTGTATTTTACAAATAGGGAAAATTTAGCTGAAAGTTTATGAGGTGAAATGTTGCATTTCCTGCAATAACAACGATGACTAATTTGCGATTGTATGGCGTCTCCTAACAGCTGTGATATATGTTGCTTTGAATTCATTTAGCTGTAACAATATTTGTTAATTTTTTGCTTCAGATGCCTGTTGTTGATATTTTCTAAATAAAGCCAAGGAAAAGAAAATGCCAGCATTTTGAAACGTAAAGCAATCTGTAAAATTAAAAAAGCTTTCGTACCCCCCCTTCCCCAAATGCATACCATATGCCAAAGCTACTCCTTAACTACGAGCGACTGTTGTTACTGTAGTGATCAGTCTATGTCAGAGCAATTACTGCGGGCCATCCGTCCTGGCTGCTCTGCAGAGGCTGCGTCACACTGCGAGAACAGCGCGGCCGCTGCGCTGGCGTGGCCTGGCCCCCCGCTCAGGCCGCCTCTCTGGTGGGGACAGGGCTGGGCTGGGGTCAGCGTGGCTGTGAAGCAGCCTGGGCACAAGAAGCCACGCTGGCTGGCTTCACTGGAGACGTGAGTGTCAGGAGTGCTCAGACCCCCACGCGCAGCTGATGCTGGGTACTGAGGGGAAAATAAAAAACCAATAACACTTATAAAAATGTACATCTGCGAAAAATCATCAGATGCTGGGGAACCCCATAATGCTGAATACCTGATTTCAAATCCTGTCCTTTAGCAGACATCTTTACTTGAAAACAGTTTGCTCTTGTTTCTGCCCTTAAGAACTTGCTTATGCAGTAGGAAAAAAAGAGGCCCCCAAGCCTGCATCATTTTCTCTAACTGTCCTGAGATCTTTTATTTTTCACTACTCACAGAGATTTTCAAACACTTGCTCACATTTCATTTTGTTAACAAATAAGCTCTGTTAGAGGGGAAAGCTGCACAGAATCAATTGGTAATTTAAAGGAGATGTACACATTGATTTGTACATCAATGATATACTGCACTGATTGTTGCACATTATATAATGTTTACCGATTAGAGTTATACATTTATTGTTCCTTTCTTACTTTTTATTATTATTGCAAATTATCTTTTAGAGTAGAAGGAAACACATGATGTATTATGGAGCCACAAAAGCAGCTCACATACATTTGCAGAGAAAAGAGCACAGAGCTTATACAGAAGAGAGTACGTCTGAAACTTCAAATCTTTGAAGATTTTCTGTGAAAAGAAAACAAAAAAACCCCAAAGCCAGAAAGTAGGAATAAAGCATTCAGAAACTATAATGTTATTTTTGAATTCTCAGTAAGGGTTTTCTGCTCTGTTAATTACTTTTACAATACCTGGTGAGATGGCACCATGACTGGAGTGCTTAGGATACTGCAGTTGAAATAATAAATAATTATCTGACATTTCTTAAAAGGCTTGCTTCTTTCTGAGTGGTGTTGTCTTTTATCAGCCTGCCTCATGCCTTTATCACGTTTGTTCTCATTCAGATCAGTGAAGGCTTTCATTTCCTCATCAGTCCCCAAAGCCAGGATTTGTAGCCTGTATTCAGATTCATTTAAAATCAATGCAGTACAAAATAATTAGAGAGACAAAAAAGGTGTTGCAGGTTCTTTCGTTTCCTTAGATCTTTTGACCATAAAATGATGACTGTTTTTGTCAGAGCAGCATTTTAAAACAGATAGTGAGTGCCTGTGTTACCTTGCATACATCCTAGCTGTACTGTGTTTGCAGAATTCTGAACTTTAATACAAAGAAATACATGTTTTTTTTCTCAGCAACAGAAGCATCAATAAAAAAAGCCAATTAGAAGAGATGAATTTTTATTACATGCTGATGATTAAATCTACATTAATCATAAACATCCGCAGGCCACCAACAGGGCTTGTTTAATCATTTTCAACCATTTGTGTCTCTCTCCAGCTTCCATTCTGTTAGATTTTTCTACATTACTTCCATATTTGGTATTGGGATGTTAGAAAGTGCAAGTATACTCCTGGGTAATCAGGATTTCAGGCAATATGACTCAAAAAACATTCACAGAAGAAATCTCCTGGATGGTTTCTAAAGCCATGATTTGATGGGCTATGCAGTTATGTGACATGGTTTGTGGGGCTATTGTGTCAAATAGGGCACTCACTGTATGCACGGGGGTTATTTTAAGTATTAGATAACTTTGAATTGGGTGGAGACACAACTGTATAATTGATATAGATATAAAAGATAAAATGGAGAATAAAAGGTCAAAAAAACCTCAGGTACAATGACTTGGACAACGACTCTACTGTCAACAGGAGAATTTTAAATGAAATGTGTTTTGAGCACCAACCTAGGAAAAAAAAAGGATATAGCATGTTGTCTCATTGCTAGAAGCAAGTAAATAATGCTGCAGAAGAGTTCAGACCTAATTGGAAGTTGGAATAATTATAGATGATGATAAGCCAGCCACCAGAGAAATGCAATATTCAAGATGTGCGGTAACAAAAACATTGATTAACATAAGTCAGGACAAGAACGAACACCATTTAGAAATACAGCATGTAATTTATGACCATGGGAAAAAAACAATATCGACAATAGATATGAAGAGAAAAAAAAATATTTAGAGTTCCCCTCTCTCTATTAACTTTTTTTTAATTTCACAGTGATTTTGTGAACAATTTTTCTTTGAAGCATGAGTTACATTGAAACTGAATGCAGCCTCCCCCTATACCCTTTCTGAACACTCACAGAAATTTCACTGCAGTTTTTGATGGGATACTGATAAGTTTTTTCATGTGAAATCGTATTCCAAACTGCCGGGTGCTGATTTTTTTTTTCTTTCTATAAGCAGACTTTCTTTTATGAAAAAAGGGGAGGTGAGGAGGAGGTAAGCAGAAGCCATTTTAGCTTTTTCTTAGATAAATTAAGCCAGTAAAGATGCTCTTGGGAGATTTCTGATAGGAAAAAAATAACAGTTTCTGGGCTCTTGTTCTTTAGTTATTTTTCATTCCCAACAGCTTGACAAAAGACATATCTGTGTTTTACAGTTTCATGGAATTGTGTATTTCTTCCTTGCTTTGGAAGGGTTTGGAGGCTGCAGAGCCAGTGAGGATACCCCGATGGTCTTGTCTGACCTGAGGCTGCCCTCTGTCCCAAAGCAGGACCCTGCCTGGGGAGCTGCATGTCCTTGCGGGGATGACTGGGGAACAATCAGGTGGCAGCTACCCCATCCCGTCACCTACTGTGTTGCCCTAAAGAATGAAAAGGAGATTGGAAGGAGTGACAGTTCCTTAGCCGAAAAATCATAATGTTTCTGGACAGACAAGGTAATTCTTTGAATATTGTAGGATTTTACAGAAGTGAATGTCTGTGTAATATGATATTTATTTCTCTGGGAACATGGATCAGAACCAGGTATATAGTGGTTTTGAGTGAGCTGATGTGGTCACGCCACCAGGAATCTCTCCTTATATCTCCCAGATGCAAAACAAACTTCCAGTGTGCAGATTTGTAGTGGCAGAGGAGGTGTTCTCTTTTCTAATTTTAAAATGCCACCCTCATCAGTATATACTCCATCAGCAGAATACACTAGGCTGAAATCAGTCAGCAGGAAACTATGGGATCATATTGCTTAAGCTGGCAGTCCAGCAAAGTTCTGTGCTCTGGACTGGTCATCTCTGAATTCCCCAAGTACCTCTATGCATGTATATCATCAAAATATTAACTGAAAACACTGCTAAAGGCAACATGGCTCATTGACTGCAGGCCATGGCATTGCTGTCAAACAGTTATTTGTGGACCGTACTTTGAGAACCACTCACTGAACCTGTATATAATGAAGTGTGGAAAACACTGTAAGAAACAAAGCCAAGGAAATAATATATTGGCAAGGAAATGGAATCCAGCCTGATCTTTTTCTGTCTCAAAATTGCAGAGATATATGATAGCTCTATCAATTGCAATGCCAGTCTAAGTCAGAATGTATGGTCAAGCACAAAGAAATAATTAGGGAACTGTCACAGCAGGCAAAAAGAAGGTATAAGGAATAGTAAATTAAGCTAAGCTGAGATAGATTTAAAATGTCAAGAGCCATGAGAAAAGTGAAAGATGAAAGGTAGCAGCCAGTCCAACAACATGAATATGATGTAAAGCAGAACAGCTTTTAGTTAAGGTAGATCTCAGTTTCTTAACATTCTGTGAGGAAAGATTTGCAAAAGAATGGAGCAATGTGTGAAAATAAGAAACAGAAGGAGCAGAAGGAAGACAATATGGTAACACATGGTTACAGTTCCAAGACTTGAGAATAAATTTCTTGTACTATATCCCTTTATGTTAAAATGCATTCTGTTTATTCTGGCTCAGTGGCTCAGCTGGTATCATAGTGTAACACCCCACCACATGGTAGACCCGAGCTCAGGAACAAGCTTGGGCCAGCAGAGCTTGGGACTGTCACAGAGGTGATGCTGTTATCTTCAGCATTGGATAATGCTGCCCAGGGAAGGGATAGAGGTGTACATTTCTCTGAGAACAGCAAGAATAAAGGAAAACAATAAGCAAAATAGGAAAAAATGCATCTCACAGGAATAAATAGACAAAAACATAGACATCATGTAAGTTGTGCTTTCTCAAGGAAGTGAAAACATCTTTTCTCATGGTTTTCTGCAGGACTGATACAAGATGCTCACTTCTGTAATGCAAATACTACCCTTCAAAATAAATTTTGTTTGCTTCCCAAATATTTATTGCATTAGTATGTCTACAGGAAGTGAGATGAACAGCAAAGTTTTAGAGCTAGAATGATAATTATAAGAAAACAAATGCTGGAAATAGAGATCTTATAGATCCCTTTCCAACCTACACATGATTAGATATCAGGACTGCATTCTCTGATGGAGCTTCCCTGCCATCAAAGTTTTAACAGAAGGTGGAAGGAAACATAAAAGATAAATTGACTCATTTCAGGTGTCCTGGCATTTGTTTGCAGAAATCAGACTTGAAACGTTTACCATTTTATGGAGTAAAAAAGTGGGATTTAACTAACCTCAGTGATCTATTGATTTATCAGTTACTTTCTTATTTTAGATACTGACTCCAGAATGAGGCCTCTCTCTCCTTTCAGACAGAAAAGCCGATGAAATTACAACAGATATGTGATTTCCTGGTGATTATTCTCAGGTGAGATGGAGCCTTCCCCTGGAAAACAGAATGAAACTGTTCCTAACTCCATATATTTGATGCCACCTGCCTTCACATCTCTCAAGTATACCAAATATTGTAGTCAGAGAGAAATCAAACTGATTTATTCTGGGTCTCGCAATATCAATGACACACTGATAATGAAGAACAAGTGGTTTCCCTCTGTAAAATTCATTCCTAAGTCTGTACTGTAGTACTTCAACCTGATGAATATTTTGCAACAAATCTCACTTGGACAGAATGGTTCTGAATTGTAAATTGCTCTTTTAGAATCAGCTCAGTACCTTGCACATTGGTCAATAGCTTTTGATTTGTTCTATGCGTGGTTTGGACACAGTGTTCACACATATAAATATACATTATTCAAAAATACTTCTTATCACAGTGGTGAGATCACAGGAATAATTCTCCTGAAGAAATAATGCAAAACATTGCCTTTTGAAAGCAAGCTGTAACTATTTCAGAAATTGCTCCTTCCTCCCCCCACAAATTTAAAAATACCAAGCAGGTATCTGTGAGTTATTCCTGAAGACAGTCTCTGTAAAACATATTTAAATAACAAAAGCAAATGCAAGGTCATAAGAAAAAAAATTGAGAACAAAGTTATAATTAAGAACTACTTAAATTCTACACACAATTAAGTTTGATCTGAACAGCGAAATAGGTACCTTTAGCCTGACAAAGATGGGTACATTTGCCTTGCCAGATCTAGGACAATGCATCTTTAAGATATTGTGCCATTTCTTTTAAGCATTACTGCAAAAATGTGGGAGGAGGGAGCATCTAAAGCAAAATTGCAAATGCAACTTTTGATTGTTATGATTTATTTTTAATTATCCTTTTCTCCTTTTGTCTTAATTGGACAGAGCCAGTCTAAACTTGTTCTGTGCAATTAAGAGGAGTTACATGCATAGAAAATTGAGACCTATTTTAAATCTCATTTGGACTGACTCATAGTTCAGCTTGCTACAGGAAAATTAGAGCAAGAAAATATATTTAAAAATCTAATGAGCTTTAGTAAAAATATTCTCCACAAAATGATGTGCTGGGAAGTTTTACACATTTGCTTCAAATCATATCAGACAGTGGATCAGGGGAAAAACATTTTGCTCTTACTAGGCTTCCACAGGAGACATCTAGGAGCATGTTATCGAATTATCTTAAAAATCCGTTCTGAAGTTTGAGCTATTTATTTCCAAGGCAACTAAACAAATATTTTCCAAATAACTCATACATGCAGCTCAGATGGGGGCTAATTCTGTACTTGGTAATTTCCTACCTCTTGGAAACACAATTGGCACCCAGTGTACACAGCAATGCACTTTCCAATAGTTAAGGTAACAAAAACGCTGTAAGGTGAAGGCGGTGCTAAAGCACCTGCATAATGCCCATTAGTGTTAATAGGGGCTTGGGAGAACATATCCAATACCTCCATAAAAGGCCTCATGCAGCTTGGAATAAATGTGCAAAACAATAATAAATTAGTGAACCAGTATGAGAATAATCGTTTGAAATGAACCCAAATCCAAATATTGGAAATTTCTGGGGTTTCATGTTACACATGGGCCTCATTTCTTAGATCCTTTGACTAAGATGCTTGGTCGGGGTGAAAAGTGCCTGATAAATCCTGTCTTCTCTCCTTCTTGCTTGATTGCAGCTGGTAGTTCAGGACACGGAGGAAGCTGCATGTATGAGGAACCATCACTGTGCCTGCTTGGAATAAATGATATCTTCTGGCTCTCCTGACCGCTCTCTGCTCTCTCCTTCCCTGCTTCAGGTGCTGCATAAACCAATGTAAAACCAAACAAAGCTGCTCAGAGCCATGTGTGTGCTTGAAGAATGAACCAAATGCTTTGTGAGAAAGTCCCTTTGTTTACAGTTCCTACAGATCCTTTCCAGAGAATTAAAAAACTTCAATACAGTTATTTGATTTTTCAGACATTATTTCTTAATTGATGAGCATCCTTTCATCCTGTAGTCACCAGTGAGAAGTAGCAGTAGCAACAAATAGCAAATTGAGATTTACCATTTGTCCATTAAAAAAAGAGAAAATTTCAAAAGCCAAGACTCTTAAAAAGAAACTTGAATGTGCTTGATAAAATGTTTGTTCATTGTAAGTACTTTCTCCTTTCTGAACTCTCCTTTGCTTAATGGCCTTTTTTGCCAAAGTCCCATGACAAGGTTCAGTTGATAGAACAACCTTGTTCATAAAGTGTGAATTTCCATCAAGTCAGATGAAATGTGAACTTGAACAATGGAGAGCTGGCTTCTCTCCAGTCCTAAATATAGCTGTGTGAGAACTCAGTGAAACCTGCCAAGCAGTCGGCCTCACTCTTAAAGAAAAGAAAGGCCTGAAATACTTATGGTCCTTCAGTTTGCCTCATTCATTTCATGTCCTTCCACAGTTATGAAGGTCCCTGTGACCAGTTAGACCCTGACTCCATGCAGTTTACAGCCATTTTTTCGCAGTGGAGTGCTGTGGATATCTTCGGGTGGTCTTCCCTTCTTAAACAGGGACTTCATTTTGCCCTGAGAGTTATGTTGGCACTGGGACGAAATTTCGAGTGGTAAAATAGTAGGTAGGAATTGCTGCTAGAGCTTGATGATGTTGAAGTCCCCTGGAACAACACAATGGCTGGTAACTAGCCTCCAGTGAGGAGTGTCAGAGCCCCAGATGGGGAGGTCCAAAATAGCTGAGGTGTCAGCAGTGTCCAGGGAGCCATCGGGCTGCAGTGACCAGGTTGAGCTCCTCACCTGAGTTTGGCTCACCAGGCACCTATGGCTGGATCTCTGAGAAAGACTGTTGAGACTAAAGGAGCCTCCAGAGGGTCACAAATGGCCTTGGTGGCCAAAGGACTGTAATGTCACTTCTGTGGATGGTACCAGGGAGAAATTGTACCTTGGCAATGGCAGATAGCCCAAAATACAGAGCAGGGCTGTGATTCGCCCCAGTTAACTGAAGCCTGAGTGTGCAGAGTCAAGACATGGTGAGTGGTCCATGCTTGACCTCTGCCAGAAAATATGGCAGTCAATCATTAATGCTTTTTGAACTTCCTGCCAAATATCTTTCTTCAGCTTTCAGCTTCCAACTTCTCTGGCTTTTCCTCAAGACTGATAGAGATTTAATAAAG
This sequence comes from Dryoscopus gambensis, assembly GCA_013389985.1. Taxonomy (NCBI): domain Eukaryota; kingdom Metazoa; phylum Chordata; class Aves; order Passeriformes; family Malaconotidae; genus Dryoscopus; species Dryoscopus gambensis. The sequence goes on from WEIT01007428.1 coordinate 228,111, forward strand.
AATCCCCTAGGGCTATATTTGGTCTTCCTTTTAACCTGTTCAATGCCTTTCAGCACTGTTTTTGCTTGGGCTGTCACCTGCCCTCCCTTTTGAGAGTTTACTGTAAAGACAGTGTGATGCAAACATGGTCTTTCTGCTAAAAGAGGTTCCATGCTACTGACAAGCTTGGGATTTAAATTTTGGGCCAAGATTTCAGTAGAGCTCTCATTCTAGTTTGTGAGAGATTTAAAGCACATGCAGAAATGTACAGAAGTTGGGTCCTGCAGACAGATTAATAATAAAAGAAAAGCATTATGACTATTGAACATTTTAAAGGCCCTTATGAAAAAATAGCTCATGAATAGCTTTCAGAGTGAGAAAAGGCACTCAGACAGCTGGTCATACATTTCTTGGGACCAGTGATGGATTATACAGGCTAAGAAAATGAGAGCTGCAAGAAGTGAGGAGCTGCAGCTCCTGGAGCTATCCTCTTGGCTCTCCCAGAGCCAGGGTGCAAGGGGAGAGGACTGCGAGCATCCCCAGCAGCCTGCCACTGCCATCCTGCTGCCACCCCACATGGGGTCTGTGCAGCCATTGCATATTTGTGTCTCACATCCAAGAGTGCCAAGAAAGATAAGGAAGGAAAGGAAAATAGAGAGAACAAAGAGAAGAAGAAATACAGCTCCAGTTCTTCTTAGGCTCCAGGACATATCAATGTCTCAGGCTCCAGGCTATATCAGTGTCTATGCAGAAGAATTCATTCTTATGTACTGCTTTCAGAGGGAAAGCACATTTTGGTGTAGCTGTTGTAAAGGGAATATTTCTGATGTGGAACTCATATTCTCAATGTGGAAAAATTACATTTTGCTTTGAAACTAAGTACCTTTCTTCTCAATTAATTTTAATTCTTCATTTAGATTCCAGCCTTAATTCTTGGGGTTAAGCAAGTTGCTTCAAACCTGGGAGATTAATACAGAAAAAGGCTCCAGTTTGAAGTCAACAAATAGACAATAGCACAATGTTGACATGGCCAGGGATTTTACTTATAGCTGATATTGAATGTAGCCTCTGGATCTTAATGGTTAAAGGGTTAATTGAGCTATTATCATAGTAAGTCTCTAAAATTTTAGGAACAGAGGAATTTAGGACTGGATAACTGAACAGACAATTCTGCCAAACTTGCATAAACTGAATAACTGCGTCTTAAAATTTATCTGTATTTTTCTGATCTTATTTCCCATGAAAAGCTGTTCCAGAAGCTCATTGGTTTTATTGTTTGAACTTTTCCTATTTGCAGTCTAAATTTATCCTTGGCCTAACACTGTCCTTTCTTTAAGTAGTTCTTATCGCTGCCTGATATTTATTCCATAGTAAATAGCACTCACATATCCTTTCAGGCTGTGCTTTGATAGGATGACAAACAAAATATTTTAATTTATCTTCTTTGAGATAGGCTTTTCTTTCTCCCCACTACCCCCATAACAGTTTTCTGAAGCAGTTCCAGCCACAATACATCAATCTTGCACATGGATGGCCACAATGGGTGTGCTATATTTCAGATGAGGTCTTGCTGGTGCCTTGCTCAAGGGCACAAATACTTTCCTATTGCCGGTTGAAATACTTCACCTGACGCATACAAGATTTGCCTTTTTCCCTAACTGCAGCATCTTTCTGGCTCAGAAAGGCAGTTCATCTTGTTCATCCCTGTTTGTTTCAAGTGATGAACTCAAGATTGTAGCAGGAAAGCTAATTAGTCTGGGATTGCATAACCTTACACTGAAATCAAAAATGAACTGTTTCATCTGTTTATTTTTAACTTCTTGATTCTTTGGGAAATTATATGATTTCCTTCTTCAGACAGATACCCCTGGTGCAGTGCTGTCTACAAAATCATCTTGAGATGATTCTGACCCAAATGTTGCTAAATTTTGGAGAGACCATTTCTAGGCATAGTCCAGTTGGGCTTTCTGTCAAAACTTCATATTGTCTCACTTGCTGCTGATATGAGCAAGAGCGATCAATAAGCAAGAACTCATTAAATTTTCTCATCAGTTTGGTTAACCAGATAGTATTTTTTGTATAGAAGGTAAGCTAGTATGGGCAGAAATCAAACCTTCTATTATAAGATTTTGCTGTTCATCACAAGACTGTGCTCTGATCCATTGTTGGGACTTCTGGAATCACAGAAAATACCTTGTAGAACCCAAATGAGAGTGTGAAAGTTTTTGGAGATAATAATAAAATCCCAATACAGAGTTGAATTTTGAACATTAATCAGTATTAAAGTAAGTCAGACATCTTTAGCCAATTTGAACTTAAAATTTACTAAATTTAGACACTATTTATGAAGCAGGGATTTGATCTGGGACAGTATCCACTAATGAGCATCTTCTGGTTTTAAGAAAGTACTTGGCTTACTAAGAGATGCTTTCTGCAATGGAGGTGTCTTCCGTGAAATGAGATGTGAATTGCATCTGGAACTGGTCAAAAATGGGAGTGCTGGTTTCACCCAAGATCCCAAATGCCAATGCCTCTGTTCTGAAGAGTGGGATTAATTTTTTAAAAACACTAACAACACATTTTTAGAAGTACTGAAGGATGTCATCAAAATGGATTTCACGTCTCCATTTCTTTGAGAAATTCAGATCTGTTTAATTCTTCATACTTTTTTAGTAAGTTCTTAAATTTTCAGTATCTTGACTCAATTTTCTGTGGCCCTCAAATCCTGAAGCTGATTGTACATGTGCTCTACAAGACAGCTACTGGGGAAATTTTGAGATATCTTGACCACTCAAGCATCTCAGTGGCACCGTGCTATAATGAACCTGTTTGAAGTACAGAATATCTTCCCTATAAGTACAAAGCTGGCCTCAAATTCTGATTTCTGAATACAAAGAATACCAGCAGCAGAGAACTGTGCTCTCTGTTTGCAAGGGACTTCTTACAATTATTCTGATAAAGCAAGGGATTTTTTTCCTTCAGATTAAGTATATTCCCAGTATTTGCTTTAATGAAAGATGGAAGACATCAGTTTTAGGAATAAAGATTATTATTTTTCCTCAAAAAATTACTCCAGTCCAAACACAAAGGTATAATTATGTTGTACGTGAGGCTTGTACCTCTGCCAAACTATATAGGCAATAGCAAAAGGTATTTCAATCTTACATACACATTTACCAAAGGAGATGAATATTTAACTGAGAGACAAGAAAGCTATTTTATTGCATTACTTAGGGGTAAAAAGACAAAGAATTTGCTGTAAAGACAACCAGCTGTAGCTGCAGAGGCTGACACAGAGTGTACAATTGCACTGAAAACATAGTGGCAACACTTTTAAATGATGGTTAATGGTTTTAGAGAATGTCACAAACCCAGAAAGTGGAGCACAGGGTATAAATGAGCCTATGCACAGTCACTCTGGCTACTCTAAGAGGACGTGAATTTTGTACCACACAGGGCAAAATGCTGAGGGATCAGCTAGTGGAGAAATTTGTTCTGTGTATTTGGGAACAATTGTTGTTTGAAAGAAAAACCAACGGTAGCTCCATACAGATTACTGGAAATTGCTCACAGCCCACGGTCAAAGTTGGGAAAGGTTATAGGACAGGAAGATTTACCTCAGCATTTTGCACAGGTAGTTTTGCTCTTTGCTAGCGCCAGTCCACCAAAGAACTACACTATTCAATGTTTTTGTTTTCAGCCAGGATGACAGGAACATATTTGCAGTTTATAGCAGGTGCCTAGCTAAGTCGAAAAAGTGCAAGCTATGCAGTAAAAAATAATAAATAAAAAAGGTCACTTTGCCTGGGTATGCCGCTCCAGCAAGTTTCAGTGGCTTATGGGAGGGATGTCTGAATCCAGTGACTGGAATGATACTTTTCTCACCACACCAGCAGTAAAAGTGTTGTGTTGTCTCCTGTTTAATGCATGCAGAGACTTTTCAGATGCTTGTCAGCTTTTGTCCTGACAATCATGACTACACCTGTTTCTTTGAAAGAGAAAAAAATCAGGCTATTCATTCACAACCTCCAGGTGGTCACCTTTGTGCTTGTGGCAGAAAGTCATTCTTCCTGGCGGGCTTTTCCAAATCCTACCCCTAATGTCATGTCACTTTACTGAAGGGTCTCACATCACATGTTCACCTGGCCCTCCGGCAATGATAGGGACCTGACTCCATGCCGCCTCCAATGACTATGACTTCCGTATCTTCCTACTGAGGATAAAGGAAGTGGAATTACATATCCTGTTATTAACTGCAGATAATACTGCTCAAGAAAAACAGCAGTGGTTAAACTTGTGATTTAAACAAAAGTGTAAATGCTATTCTCAGGGGCTTAGTGCATTAATAGTTCTTAATTGCCTATTGTCTTTGCAGCCTTACCTGGGACCTCACCCACACCCTTTGCTGTGGCCTCTGGGTCTCCCCTCTTGTGTGCACTCTGGTTCAGGGATCAAGGAGCTGATCCAATTAAAGACTAACTAGGGTGGGAAAAAGATTACTTCTCAGCTGAATGAATCTCCATTCTTTGCACACTGAAGACAGCATGGGGAAAGAGGCTCAACTGTGCAGTCCTGTGAAAGATAAGAACAGCTACTTCCTTTGCTGGTAGACATGACACCCTACCATTTCCTTCCTGGTCTCTCCTGATGCAGAACCCGGAAGGAGAATCAGTGGCAGCTTCTAAACATGAGAGACCCATAAAGGCTTTAGTATTTGGGCTAAAGAGTTCACCCATTGTTAGTTTGCCACATAGACACCAGCAGAACTGTTAAAAAAGCCATTGTGTGACTTGTGTTTTCTGTAAGAAAAAAAAGTCTGAGAGTAATTTTGCTTACCTTTTAATGAGTATGGTTTATCATATGATGAAACCAGAACAGTGCCCACATTAAAAGGAAGCCTATAAAGGTATTTTCTTTCATGTGTTATCAGAATGGTATCATCAGTGCTTGTTACTTCTGTATAGTGTGGATGGACATTAAACCTTAGGCAAAACAGATGTGTACAAGAACGTGATTCTTAAAAAGCACCTCACTGACTCAAACTGGGACATTGTAGGATTTGGAGCTGCCACTAAAGATGGCTTCAGTACAACATGCGGATTTATGGAAGAGAGGGAAAGATTTTCCTTTAGAGGGTACGTGTTCATCCCAGTGGAGGAAGAAAGAGACAGCACTGGAGAGGAGACATTTGGTATCATGCCAGACATTGCTGTTAATCCATTCTCAGATGTATTTCCTAACAAATGTCATTTATGGAGTCATACTCTGTGCGTGTCCGCCTTTCTAACTGCTGGCTCCACTGACGCAATCTCAGACAAATTTGATAAATGGCTAGAGGTCGCAAGTACAGTGAGAATTTACAAGTTTCATTAAAACTTTTATAGATGTATATAGTTCAAATATAAAGTTGCATAAGTAGTCAGGTTGAAGAAAAAGGGCATATTAGCACCACTGCTAGGGGAAAAGTTGGATTGTGAACTCACCAGTACTCAATATCAAAGAATTTACATGGAGACATTGTAAAACTGGGGAGAAGCTTAAACTGGTTTTTGCATCCTAGTAAATACCAGGTGGTACCCTGAACACAAGCACTAGAAAGCAGATTGACAAGTTTGGCATCTCCTGGGGATTCCTTCTGTACAGTAAATTTCTGTTGTACCAGGGTTCTTTAAGGCATTGAACTACTGAGAAACTGGATGGGTGAGTGTTTCTCTGGTGAGTAATTTCTAAACTTCTGCAGATGCCTCTGGGTGAAATAAGTAACCAATTGCCTAAAGAGGGGGATTGAATGATAAACAGCTGAGACACTGCTGTGCAGTTCAAGCTCTCTTAAATAGCCCCAGTAACGATGAATACCTAAGAAGGGAGTAGTCTTAGTAGTCATATAGAAAAAGCCAGACAGAGCAAAGCTAGAAAAGGACAAGATGCTGGTTAACTGGAAGGTAGATAAGGTGGAGAATTTCCTCTCTATAAATGTCTGTTCAGCATGGCAAATGAGGGTCAAGTGCAAGTGGGAAAACTAGAGTCTTTGCCTTAGGAGCAGTGCAATATGCAAAACAATTAATAGAATCCCAGGGCTTATACAGAAATCCTATCAGAGTCATATTTGCCAGCCTTTCTGTGCACAGACCAGACGGTATCTATGTCCAGCCATGACTACACAAGGGCTGTGCTGATAGAAACAGACAGTGTTACTTCCCAGGCCTCCTGTCCTCTGCAGCCCTCAGGGCTGGCAATTCAGTCTGCAATTCTTTCCTACAAGTGCCTTGGGCCATCTCAGACTGGCATAACCTATCACTGCAAAACTGCTGTCTCCAGAGTCTCTCTGAAGTTCCTTCTACTTACTAAGCTTTACAATGTGCCCTGAAGGTCAACTGACTCAGACTTCCTTGGAATGGAAATGAGGAAGGGATTTCAGGATGGACCGTCAGTAAGGAGATGATCCTGCAGCACCCCGGTATGTTGATCGCTGCTTAAGTAATTCAGGCAGACCAAACAGCTCACAAAAGGTAGAAAACAAAAGCAGTTCACTCACAACAAGCAGCTAATAGTTAAGCTAGTTTGAGACAAATTTTAATTAATGGTTTTTTTTCCTTCTCCAGACTTTAAACTGTACTTGTGCCTCCAGGAAGAAAGGAGAGAAAGAGTAATAGAGACATTAATATTTTTTTCCATTAATTAACCATCTGGGACTATGAAACTATGAAAAAAACGAGGAAAAATTCTGATACAAAAAAATACATTTTTTTACCCCGATAAAAAATGTTTCCCTTGAGGATGGAGGACCAGAGTCCATTTAAAGCTAGAGGAGATTTTAACACTGTTTTCGTGGGCTCTTGGGTTTGTGTCTCAATACCACATTTTCCAAGGTACCCAGGTATGAGGCAGGTGGTAAGGAGGCATGATTAGACTTCTGACCACTTTCAGTAATGTCGAGCTTGGTGAACTTCATCTGTCAAAACTCTAGGCTACGTCCACATTTCCCATGTAGTGCTAAATCTTCTAGCACTTTGTCATCCCACTGATCTGATGCTTGTATTTCAGTTCTACAATCACCCAAAGCAACATCAATGCAAATGTGTGCTAGCAGTGACAGTCCCACCATTTCAAGTGGCCCTTGGGCACCTATCTTCAAAAGGGATAAATTGCTCCTGGAGCAATCCCCTATCTCTCTGTCCTTTGAACTGCAGAGAAAATATAGATAACTGTCTTACACAGTGATGCCGTTGAGGGAACAGCGGGCCAAGGCCAGGGCCAGCTGTATGACGTTTAATAAGACAAAATGTCGGGTCCTGCACTTGGGTCACAACAACCCCTTGCAGTGCTACAGGCTGGGGCTAGAGTGGCTGGAACGTGGCCCAGCACAAAAAGACCTGGGCGTGCTGGTCAGCAGTGTCTGAACATGAGCCAGCATGTGCCCAGGTGGCCAAGAAGGCCAGTGGCATCCTAGCCTGTACCAGCAATAGTGTGGCCAGCAGGACCAGGGCACTGATTGCCCTCTGCACTGGGCACTGGTAAGGCCACACTTCAAGTCTTGTGTTGCGTTCTGGGTCCCTCAGTTCAGGTAGGACACTGAAGTTCTGGAGTGTTTCCAGAGAAGGGCAACGGAGCTGGGGAAGGATCATGAGTACAAGTCTGATGAGGAGCAACAGAGGGACCTGGTTTTTTTAGTCTGGAGACAAGGAGTCTGAGGGGATGTTCTTGCTCTCTACAACTGCTTGAACGGAAGTTGTAGCCAGGAGGAGGTCAGCCCTTTCTTCCAAGTTCACAAGTGATAAGACAAAACGGAATGGCCTCAAGTTATGCCAGGAGAGGTTTAGATTGGATATTAGGAAAAATTTCTTCATTGAATGGGTGGTCAGGCATTGGAACAGGCTGCCCAGGGAAATGGGGGAGTCACTATCCCTGAAAGTGCTCAAAAACCATGTAGATATGGTGCTAGGTACACACCTAATATAGTGGTGGACCTGGCAGTGTTAGATTAATGGTTGAACTTGATGGTTGTAGAGATTTTTTTCCAGCCTTAATGATTCTATATGATTCCCACATAGACACTTCTAGAGAGGTCTGGTTAAAAGATGGGGTTGACTGGTATCTTAGGTAGCTCTAAATAACTGTTTTCTTATCACTACTGTGGAATAATTCATCCCTTAAAACTGGAAGCTAAATAGAAGTAGCATTTGTTGAAAATGCTGAACTTGTTGAATAATACTTTCAGCCTTTTCTTTAACATGTGCTAGGATGCTCACACTAGGAACTTAGCCACTGGGCAAGGAAATCCATTTTTGACAATACCTTTTATTGTTTCTAATTAACATTTGCCAAGGACCCTCCAACTGCACAAACTTTTGAGAAGAGGCAAGTTTCCTCATTATCAGCAGATATTTCTCAGCTAATATTCCAACACCTGAAATGGCATTCCATTTGCACCTGTCCCAGGGTGAAAACACCCTTTTCTGCATCTCAGCTCTGGGTTGTGTCTTGTTGAGTTTGACCCTGGAGAGGTAACAATGACAAGCAGATTGTCTTTTCGTTGCTGGTCCTCCTTCACTGGTGCCAGCTGGAGAGCAGTATTATTGCTTCACTCAAATTTAAAGAAGACAAACTACATCTTGTCTTGATGTGTGAAGAAATGCAGATTAGGACATGATGGGGGATGTTGAAGTGGGGCAGAAAGTTTTGAAGATGAGGAATGTATTTGAAGAAACTGAAACAGAGAGTGGGCTTGGGCAGCAAAGAGGAGGCTGAGAAGAAACGCAGCTAGCTGGCAAGTGGAGAACATGGAGTGGGGTAGGAGAAGAAAGCTGAGTCTAGTTGCAGAAAAAAGAAAGCACACAGGGGCTGAGAGTTATTGAGGCTAAGGTTTTGGAGGGGAAAGAGTCCCTGAAACCCAGCTAAAGAAGGGTGCTAAGTAGAATGAAAATTCAATGAAAATTCAATTGGCTAGGTCAGTGTATTATGGGAACATGAGGAGCAGACATGAGAAAGATCTGATGGGTAAAACTGGAGCTCGCAGGGAGACACATTTGACTCAGAAGTCTGCAGAGAGAACCTGGGAAACAAGTGATGAGAGTGGAAGTGGAAAAAGAGCTAGGAGGGGGAAAAGAGGTAAGTGGAACCAGGGACAAACTGGAGGTTTTGGCTGAGTGTAACGGAGTAATAGGAGCATAAAGGGCACTTGGGAGTGTTTGCATAGGGTCTCTGTATTTTTAAACAGACTCCTTTCTAAAGCCCCAAACAGAAGACAAGAGTCCTGAATCTCACTATTTGTCTGCCACCAGTATCGGTGAAACCCCCTGGCCAAGGGGTACTCACCCAGCAGTACTGTTTCTGAGAGACCGGTTGAGACTGTAAGCTACTCCCTTGGTGCAGAGCTCGGTGATATTCCCAGTCCTGGAACATGCAGCAGAGGATGACAGGCTGTATGTCAGAAAAGGGGGTTCTAATTTCTAATGCGCTTAGTAACAAACCTCAGCAATTACACAACATATATTCAAATTGATCTAAAAAATGAAAGTTGCACATAAACTTCAAGTAATTTTCTTGAAGTTCTCTCGCTTATTCACTAATCATCTTATTTTTGTTTCAGATGATTCAGGGAATCTATTAAAAATAATGACCATTGCAGCTGATGTCTCCCCAGCACAGCGTCTATCCTGAGAGCTGAATAAGGCAAGGGTTCAGCAGAAAAAGAAATTACAGTAAGAACGTATCATGTAGGACTATATCACATTCAAGTGCAGGCATGCTTTAAATCAAGAACTGAAAATATGCTATAAAATGAAGGAAGTCTCCCAATATTTTTCCTAAGGAAAATTCAGACCTGGAGATTGATTTTTTTTCCCTCCTAAATATTTATAAAGGTCCATGAATGACTTCTCTCCTAGCCTTTTCCACCTTGTAGGTTTATACTGAACTTAAAAAAACCAAACAAAACAAAATAACAGAAAAGTGTTACGAGAAGATTATTCTGCCTTATTTGCACATTCCCATAATAACAAAAATGTGAGAATTTCAAGTCCTTCCTAATTTAGTATCCACGTGCCTTATTATTTTCAACAGACACAATGCACACATCACAGGATTCTGCAGTATTTTCTGGCACTGCCTAGTAATTTACTCATGAGAATCATCCCACTATAGACACTGTGATTGTTCACATAAGCGTTGCTTAGCAAAAGGAAGGCAGAGTTGGGCCCTCCTGGGGTCCAGTTCTATGTAGTTATAGAATCAGTAAAACATATGATGAATATATGGGAGTGGGAATGGAGAAAGCAAAATGAGTCTGTGACTTGAAAAAAAGAGCATGTTTGATTATCTTAGGTCTCTTGTGTACCTTCCCTCCATATCTGCAGTAGAGAGAATATTCTCTGGCAGCTATCATTTATTATTTATTTTTTATGCTTTAATTATTTGTGGAAATCCTTGGCTTCTGCTTGTTCAGCCAGCTCCTCTGACAGTAAAGTTTACATGTTAAGATGTGGGAGGTGAAGCAGTGGTTCAGAGGAAGGAAGGAAGGAAGAAATATTACTTCAACTGCTGGTGATGTAATATTGACCATCTGCAACTTTTATATGTTAAACCTGGTCCTATATGTTTTTTCAAAACAAAAACCCACACAGATATTGACTGCTTTCTTATCTATCTGTTTTCATTACTTTCTGAGCTGTCTTATTTGTGTCTTCATGCTGCTGATGGGACTTCTGTATGTTTAAATTTAAGGTTTAAGTCAGAGCCAAAGTATTTGACTTATCCAAACTGCATTCATTCTTTTGTAAAACTTTGTGTATTTCTCATTCCTCCCATTCTCTTCTCATCTCCACATTTCTCCTTTTCTTCTTCCCTGCTTTGCTGCCAGACATTCTTTTCCTAGGCTACCCTCTGAGTTTTCTTGGATGAGTCTAATTTTTCCACCTGGCAATCCTGTCTGGGTGGAGTTCAGAGATTTTGGACAATTGTCAGGGATTTCTGGACATCTGGCCATCCATTTGAAACAGGATGGGAAATTTTATACGTGTCTCTGCCCACATGCAGATGATGCCTCCAGCACATGTAGAGGCTATTTCACAGGTCCCAGGAGCACTGACCTGCAGAGTGTGTGCTACACAGGTGGTCTTGAGGAGAATGGTAATTCCAGCCTGTGTGAGAAGGCCGGAGCCACGATGGGTCTGTTGGGCAGTGAATGTGCACTGGTGCTGCTGTGTCCCAGCCACAGGGCTGATTTCATGAACATGTGCAGTTCTGCCTGTCCCAAACAAAATGGGCTATTGCACAAACAACCCAATTTCTTCCATTCACTAAATTTCTGGGCTTCTCAGTTCTCTGCCCTTTACTCAGTTCTCTCACCCCTTTCTACCTGGGGCAACAGAAGAGTGGGGATTCCTGCCTCTTTTTGATACTCTTGGAATGGATCAAATTAATTTGATGTGGGAAGGCAAGAGCTCAGAGGCTTCTGCCACAGCCCTTCAAACCTGGGGAGAGGTGTGGTGTTGAGTGATATTTGGGCTAATTTTCTCCCTTGATTCCTCTCAGAACTAGTGTGTCTCATATGATAATCATTGCTAATAATAACTCCTAGGCCAAGGTGCCAGAAGGATTTTAGGTGATACTGAAACCAACTGAGCATTAAATACCTACAAGAAATATGGGCTCTTGGCTTTAATGTTTATGATTCCCTGGTCTCCAATGGGTTTACAGGTGAGGTAAGCTTTATTCACAATTCAGACATTGGGGAAGAGGAGTAGTCCAGATGAAATTCACAGGTGTCACACAGCTGGACAAAGCCTCCATAATCCCATCCAAAATGCCATATTTTTGACCACACTCTTACTGTTTCTCATGCTTCCTTTGTTCCAAAGCCCTTTTTCTGAGGGAGAGCCCTTTATCCTTGCATATTGGAAATTTCTGTTGATAGATCCCTGGCAGTGTCTCTCCCACAGCTAACCCTAAAATCAGAGCTCCTTCATAAATGTGAGGAACATCAGACAGAAAAATAAAGCATTTTCTTGGAAATTCTGGATACAGCACACAAGCCAGGATTCTGGGAAAGCAACCTCTCTGTTTTGATGTGACACAGCTGATGCCTAAAAACTCAAACCAAATGACTTAAATTTCACAGACACTGCCAGGAAGTGTTCTAGATACAGTAATGGTACATGGAAAATCAATATTTATTATCATTTTAACTGAAAAATTAAAAAGATTTGCCATAAAATACAAGTGCTTTGCAGCATTCTGCATGTTCAGAGCATGTCCTCCAGGGTGCTATTAATATAGTTTGTCAAGTGAATGATGCATTGTTTATGCAATTATAGAGATGTAGCCAAATCTTTTTTCTCTCCTTCTTTCCCTCCTCTCAAGTGGCAGCAGCAGGTAGCTGGAGCTGATGGTTCATTTTTAGGCCTCTGTGGTGCAGAATATATATTTTCAGAAGTAATCTACTAATTGGTTATGCAGGCCATCTCCCAGCTGTGTCTCAGTGCCTAAGTGCAGGGAAATCCAAGCTCTCAGGTCTGGAAAGGGTAATGCAATAAAAACCTGTTATCGTGTAGTAATTGAGGTCCGAGGTTTACAGCAGAATCATAAACATGATGCATTCAAATGTGAAAGGCCAGAGTGACTCAGGCTTAGGCAGGAGAATCAGAAGTTTATTGGTACTCTATGGCCTGGTGCACTTTCTCACTCAATGCATATTGAATTTGTAAAGGTTTAAACATTGCTTTTAAATAACTTTTCACAGTTTATTTTCCTTTAGTGGACATGTTTACTGCTGTGACTTGCTGGGTTTCACCTTCTGCTCGTTTTCTGTGAACATGGCAAATTCTTCTGTGAACTTTCAAGTTCCTGTTTCACTTGAAAGCCAAGAACTAAAACTGAAGCAATCACAATGTAGGACCATTTACACCCTTGGCACTTCAACCAAGTTTTCCATATTTTCCTTTAAAATCATAAAAGTCTGGATTCAGGTATTTAGCTGATGACCTACTAACTGATGGAAGTTCTCCTAAGGTGTCTTGCAGTAAAGATGGTCAAAAACAAATATTGTTTTTAAATTGTACGTGTTGTGAAAAGACTCTGTTATTATTCACAGAAATGTGTAAAAGGGCAACAAAAACTTTCCAAAGACTGAGACACCCAAGACTTTAGTTACTAACACAAGAGAAAAGCCAGAATTTTGAATTGGCTGTGGTGCTATTGTGGATTAATTAGGCAAAATGCCATAACACTGGGTACTTCAAAAAGCATACTGATAAAACTCACAATATAGCAATTTTTCTGTGATAAAACCAAGGATATTAGCCTGATGCCTTCTGGTGTTCCAAGATAAAACTGAGCAATTACACAGGAGAGATTTTTCAAACCTTTTCGAGCCAAACTACAGACAAGGCTCACTATTTGTCATGTAATGTAGTTATTTCTGCAGATTTGTAGCCAATAATAGATTCATGACAAACAAGTAAAAGTCTGGCTCTAATTAGTTCTGCTAGAGATGTTTTAGAGCAGAGATATCTCTTTCTGACTCTTGCAAAAAAGTTGTCTATAGTTTAAATTTTGAATAATTTAATTGGTCCAGAACTGATTACAGTTATAAATATTTGGATCAGTAATAGTCCATGGACTTTCAAGAGTTACTTTTGATTTGTCACAGAATGGAGAAAGACAATAAATTAGATCCATGTTTTAACTTTACCCAGTATTTTGTTCTGCTGTGAAGGAAGGAAGTTGCTGTATTTCATGAAGTTTTTATTCAGTGCATACATACCACTGCGCCTCTGAAGATAGTATTTTGACTTGTGCAAAAAGTGGTGCTTGTATCAGCTGAAAGGTGTTTAAAGGATTATACAACATCGTCTCTCTAGCTAAAGGATATATGTGAATTGGAGACATCATGATGAGAATTGCCAAAGGAGATACCAATTTCCATAACAGTAGCAATATCTCAATCCCTTCAAATTATGCTCAATAATAATTTTAAATAGAGTGTTTCTGCTGTTCATAGGACACACCCAACATTTTTTTTTCATTATGCCCACCTATAGCCTTTTTAGTCTCATATCTTGAAACCCACTTTATCCAGATGAAGATATGATCAACAGTAATAACAGGAAAGGATCAAGATTTATAAAACATGACAACTATGGGAGAAATGTCTACAAATGCCAAGTGGGTCGAGCTCTAGGTCTCTGGCTACTTACACCTTTTAATAAAATAAAACAAGAATCTTGCAAGACTTAAATAGCTTGCTTTTAAGCCTTTGAAAAACTTTTTACTTTTCTGTTTTTCTTTATCCACTGGGATCTAGCTATTTTCTTCAATCCTAAGTCTTTTGAAATGGTTTTTTGCTTTTCTTACACTCCCTTTAAAAGGAAGATACCACTGGGAAAATTGTATGCCTTCTGCTGAAACTCTCATAGCAGATGATTAATATCTGTTACTTTGATAGGGAACCTGAAACTTCAAAACCCAGGAGTTCAAGCATTTTGCTGCCAGCAGTTTGCTCTGCTCTGAAACCAGTGCCCGGGACCAGCTGAAAGACTACCCATCATCAGCATATGCTGTAGGTTGCCTGCTGATTTAGTTCTGAGTAAAGAGAGGGGAGACCAAAGCGTGTAGGCACACAGGGGAGAGAGCTTTAAAAGTAGCGAGACAATAACATTGCACATAGAACATGAGGGGAAGGGGGTGTCCTCCCCCAATCCCCACTCACTTCTTTATTCTCCTTTCCTCTGTCTGGTATCTCATGGAGAGTAACAGAGAGGAAAGACAATTTTCATTTCAAAGACAGGACAAAATGGAGCACAGGACCTGGATTGGATGAATTTTGTTCCTTTCCCAATTAATGTAAGCAGCATGTTCACTTGCAGTCATTGCAGCCTTTTGTTTAAAGAAAGTTCTGTCTGCTACATACATGGCAAAACTATTGTGGCTAGAGGCATGAAGGAGATGGCAAAAAGGAGCTAGTGAATAAAAGGAAGGGAAGAAACAGAAACTAAAGCACAAGGAGACTTTCTTCTCTGGGTGTTTGGTGTGACTATTCTCATTATTAATATGTGAATTGCCTTTCTGACAATTGCGTGTTTATTTGACAGAAACACTGGTTATTTTCCAAATACTTGATACGATCTTCAGCTCATATCCACACTACCAAAATAATACATTGTTCATATTTTGACTGATGCTTTGACATACAGGGAATCATCCCCTATTGAATGGCCAAGAAAACTTGAAATCTGAGTTACAATTGTCTGCATAGGTAAAGTTGGTATACAGATAAATACAGGCCACAGTCACCTAAGATTACTGGTAGAATCTAGTCAGCTCCTGAACACTTAAGTCCTACAATGATACTACAGTTTAATAACATGGGGCCAAGAGAGAATTCAGTGATGAGACAGCAGAGATCAACATGAACCAAATGCCCGATTACCAATTTCAACTGGACAGTTGTCATATTTTTGCCAACATTGTAGCGATGTTTAGCAGGCATACTGATTATGCACAAGATCTATTGCTATCTCAGCCTTTGTAGATGCTGTTACTAGAAAACAGGCAGGTGTGAGGGATGCTGGTTTCCTGGAAGAGTGTTTTTTATCTTCACTTTGAACCAAAGTTTCTAGAACTATGATTTCTAGAGCTGGGTGAGTTAAATAACAGTATTAACTGTGTGCTGTGTGCTGATGTAGTGTGACTTTGTTATTGCTTACTTTTGTGTCATGACACATTGTCTATTTAAGAATTATCCAAGGGACAGAGAAAGAATATCAAAACCATGTTTTGTTTAGTTCTTGAACCTGTAAGCTGCCCAGAATCCTCACCCTTACATTAACTTCAGTCTGAGTTAAGTGTGTTGAGGTCCTTCATGAAGAGATGTAAAAGGTAAAAAACCCCAAACAAACAAAAAATAGCCTTTAAACTGCTAGAAATACCTTATTTATTTTCTTTTCCCTAGCAAGGCATGAAGAGCACAGTTTGCAGTTTTCCTGCTGCAGACCAGCCTCCAAGATCAGCCTGCTGATTTGCAATACTGGACTCTATCCAGCATAATGAAAACAGGGAGATTATTTCTGTCTTTTTGTTTTGTTTTATTTTGTTTTTCTGTTTGGATGCAATTACTAGTGTCTTTTATTAGACTTAATTCTATTATATGTTCCCAGCTCTGGCTCTAGACCTAATTACCACTTCTGGAAAACTACTACTGCATATACTACACATCATATTCTTCACACCTCTGTGATTCCCTTTCATTAAAATTTTCTAAATATTTAAGTTTCTGTCCAATCCAGACCACAACAAAATAGTAGTTACCCCCTTTCCCGCCCTTAACTTAATACTCAAACAAGACCAGCCCCTAATCTATTTCTGTGAACAGGGAACTCCACTTGTTGGCCAGATTTGCAGTTGTTTCCTGATATGCTGCTGTCGCCTGTGTATTTAAAGTTTCACTACATAAACTGTTCAATTTAGATGAGCAAAAGAGAATAAAATGATTGTGCCATGCTGTCGCAAAAATTTGCAGACTCTGAAACTTGTCTAAAGAAGAACAGTTTTAGAAGAGTAAGAATTTTCCTACACAGTCTAGCACTAATACGGAACTAGCCTTGCTTTAAACTCTGAAATTAAACAGTAAAATTTGACATCAAGTAAGAAGTTCAAGAAGCCACCATGAAGGAGCAGAGGTACATGGCAAAGTAGGAAGTGAAACAACAATAAAGACAGGTGACTTTGGAGAAGGAGAAAGTTCTGTTCACTAAAACTGCTGCTTCAGCAGTGCCAGAATTATTCACTAACTTGACAAACAGTTTCTGTTGAAAAACTTTGGTCATGTTGACATCTTTTGTTTTCAGCATTTCCAAAGTGTTGTTAAGGAGTGTGAGTGCAAGACAAGTTCATAAAAGCCTGAAGAGACTCTGATGAGCTTTGNATGAGCTTTGCAGAATGGCAGTTTGCATTATATCCTCTTAGCCCTGAGGAGATCCACCTCTGGGTGGGAAAGTTACTCCCTTTCTTATAGCCCTAAATTGTATAATTATATATTTGTATACTGCACAATTGTTCTACTATATTATAATCCAGGTATATAATTAGCCCCTGGTGCATTTGAGGTGGCCATTCATGTTCCTATTTCTTGCTTGAAGCAGAGAAGTTTTTAAGACCCTGCACTTCAGTGGCTTCAGTACCCATCTTAAATACTGGGTGAAAGATTACAAAGGGTGATTCATCCCAGGCAATTTTTAAACAGCTAAATCTGAAGATGGTGTTCAGCCATTGACATTGAAGGTGTCTGGCTTAGGTACATAGGCCCTGAGGTTCCACAGGGTGTCCAATCTCCCATCATAGCCAGGGGAGATCCCTCCTGTGCAGTAGAATCAGTAGAATCTGGAGTGGTACTTCATCTCAGCTTCGTTTCTGGCTAGTTATCTGAACAGCTCTCTAGATCTCCTTGATGATGCTGACTAGATGCCTGTGGAGCTTAATGGGACTTTAGACCCCTAGGGATTGCTAGATGAGAGAGAATGTAACCTTATTCTTCAGTGAAGTTTATCTTTATCCTTCACCTTCACAACCTGGAGTCTGTTATGGACAAGCAAATATCTTTCTCTAGTCCACTAATTAAAATTTTAGCAGTGAAACTTATAGCAACACTTGCAATCTGACACTTATTAAAATAAAAAGGAGTTATGCATTTTGTACCTGTGTTGCTTGGCTCAGAATGGACCTGAAGGACATGTTCAAGCCATTTGTGATTATACGTTTTTGCTAATAGGAAATTTTCTATTTGTCTTTGTATGAAATAGTTTTTTTAAAGCATCTGTCCTCACCCTTTTGGTGTCAAGTCAAAGATTCTGCAAGAATATACTTTTTTGACCAGATCTGCTCCACTAACATGTATATATAGCCACCTTGTGTGGATGTCAAGTGTGGATATTTATGCTGGAGTGGCTAAATATACATAGTCATTAGGCCAAAAAACCCCAACAGTGACTAAACCCAAACCAAATAGATTTACTTGTGCAACCTGTCTATATTTTTTGCAATAACATTTTCACAGTAGTGTAGACAAGTCTTTCATTTGTACCTCAGTGAAATTTATCTAGGAAGTGATTCTGTATTGCCCAGCACTCACCTCAGAGTTTATTTTCAAGAATTCTATTTACCATTCCTGTGGCAGACACACATGAAAGATCAGACACAGTCAATGATGCTTTCAGTTTATTCCACCCCAACATCAAACATCTCTGTCACAGTGACACTAGGATCATAGTTGAGCACTCATTAAAAAATAGAAAATCAGCTCAACATTGTGTTACTCCAATACAGATTACAGAGCCTTTGGTTGTTAAGTTTCTTGTAAATGCTAATCAATCCCAGCCTTTTAATTCTTCATCCTGGACATTTCGTAGCTGTGTGTCTGTATATAACTGCTGTGCTTTGGGCTGAAGTACGAGCAGCAACCTTTTTATGGGTCTGTTGGTAAAACTCTAACATTATGAAATTCATCAAACTAAGTAACACTGCTAATGTAAGAGTCTCTTCTTGCCCAATGAATGATTTATAACAAAAGAGTAGACTTCTTTATTAAAAGGTTCTCATGCTCTAGAGGCTCTCATGCTTATACAGATAAGAGCTGCCACTGTTCTGTTAGAAGAAATATGCTTTTCACTGTGACAAAGGAAGCAGGGAAAGTGCATCAGTCATTGGCATTCCATGATTTTCTTTCTTTTATCTTCCCTGGAGATTAGTTTGCACAAAATTATATTCACAGTTTTACCAGTAAAGTTTTTGAATTTGGTATTTATCATTAATTTGTTTTTGATAATATTAAGGCTATGTTTTATTATAAAACATAGTGAGGCGCATTTTTAACACTATCTGATGACCTGATCTTTCAGCTTCCAGTCCAAATCTTGTGTACATCAGTACTTCCAAACATTTTGAGGAATAAAACTCAGATATTTCTAACTGCAAATTGATTGGGTCATGTGCTGAAAAAGTCAAACTGTAGGCACACAGTTTTTTCCTGCAAAAATTCTGAACTTATGAAAGAAAATTTTCCTCAGTTTGTTCTCATGAAAGGAGACCCCTTAACTGTTTGTGCAGAGAGTCTATCAGTTGCTATCAGTTGCTAACAGTCTATCAGCTGCTGAGCCCACTGACTTCCTAAGCTGCAGCACAGCTAACTACAACCAGCTGCTAAATATGGTCTCAATACAGCAAAACACTTTGGCATGTGCTCAGCTTTGGCAGGGTGAGTTTTCAGATTAAAGTCACTGAGACTTTCCATATACCTGAAGTTCACGTGTTAGTGTCAACGTGGATGAGGCCTTTCACGCATTTTCCTTCATACCCACACACAGGTATTGCTGATATATGCCTTAATATGCCAGTGCCAAACATATGCGCTTCCTTCACAAACCCCAAATTAATTGCAACAGAAGAAATTCCTAGAAACCTCTTAACAAATGATCCAGATGTTTGTGCAGTTTCCTAGGAAACAAAGGAAAGTTATTGATGCGCTCATTTATTTATAATGTTTTAAGTGTGTAATTGTAACAGAGTCTCATAGAGTAGATTCCTTATGATGCTGGATGGCTTCATCAGCAGTCTTCAAAGCTGCGTAGGATATTTATGATGTATTTGTATTGCCTATTATTATGTAGTAAAACCTATACAGTAAATAATAACTGGAATGCCATAATCTAGGTACAATTCAGAACTGCTTCCCATGTGATGCAAAGGTTGTCATATTGCAGGAAGACCACTCTGACAGTTATCTAATGCTTCTTTTGGGAAACATGTAGATCTGTGCGTCTCTAAATGGACTCTGTATTATAGTGCTTAGGTAATACTCACCCTGATACCCCTTCTTGTTTAGTGCAGAAGTATAACAGCATAACTGGGAGACATAGGTCTTTCTTAGCTAATAACCATGAAAATTGTCAAGAGAGCACTCTGTGTCCTTGCAGCCACCTTTCCCACCTTGTGTCCCAGCACTGATTACAAGACTAAGATGCGCTTGAGGGAGGAGGAGAGCCTGTTCATCCCCAGCCTAACGCAGTTACCCTCCCTCTGTTGAGACTGCTGTGAGAGTGTTTTATTCATTTCTCATTATGTTCTATCATATCTGTCAAGTGGCTGTCACAGAAATCCATGAGACATTTTCTAGTGGAGTCCTCCCTCTCCAGGGATGAAGGCTTGAGGGCAGAAAGAAAAAGGCCTGGGAAGCAGAGGCCCTCAAAGGATTTAAAGTGGAATTAAGGAGTGAGGAGCATGGAGGTGAAAAGACTTTCCTGGGAAGACAGTGGCAACTTGGAAAAATAGAGAGGCAGTACATAATTTGGCTTAGGAAACAAAAGGATAATGAAAACAGAATTGGGCCCTCATGTTTTATTTTTTTTTGGATTTCCCTCCTGATCATTCAATACTGCTCAAACTTTGACATGAACAAGACATCTTCTCATAAGGTGTCGCAATAGTGACAGCATAAAGGTATATGAACGAGACAAGAAGTGCATGTTGACACATGTCTCATACAGAAAATTTATAGGAGGAACTTTGGTGGGAGATGACTGTTTTGGAAAAACCTACCCAGTGCTCATCACTGATTCTTTGGGAGCCCTGCATCAAGGTGCAGGCAGCAGGCTTTATGTATTTTACTTCTCTTCTAGACACTTTGATAAAAGTGGGAGTTCATACAGCACAGAAATGTAATTCTGAAATGGGCACCTCTCAAGCTGCACATTTTCTCTGTGACTGACAGTACAATTGGGAGACATTTACTGCACAAAGGAAAAGTGTGAGGAGTTGTCTTTCTGGCTAAGCTCACAGATTCATTATTATGTTCAGTGGTGTTTATACGCAAGGCTCAAAATGCCAAAGTGCACAGAAACATACTTGAAGTGCTGCTCCTCAGAATCTGCAGTAATCACATTCTGTGAAAGTCAGAGATTAAGGGAGTCATCTGAACAATCAGCAGTGCATCTGTCTCACATATTATATACAGTTTGAAGTATCCCTCAATTTTTTTCTGAAAAACTAACATCAGTGTTTACCTATAAACAGACCCAGAAGTCATTTCTGACTATACTCTGCTTTGTATACAATGCTATTATATAAAGAGCTCAAGCAGCACGTCTGCCTGCCTAGATGTGTGTGTGTTCTCCTACTCCAGCTGCCAACAACCTAAATTATTCAGCAAGCCCTGATCATGCCAAGTTTTTAGTCAACAATGGAGATCCTGCCAAAGAGCTAATAATGTTTAAAAAAAAAAAGGAAGCAATGTTTGTGACAATTAACAGAGCCTGCAGCCTGCAAAGAGAGTTGGACTCATTTGTAAGGGAAAATTTAAATGATATGCTTCATTATAAATGGTCCCATGCAACACATTGCTAATCAACCAGAGCAGCTTCTTTTTTTTCTCCTCCCTTCCTATCAGATAAACCAAACAGCAGCATGAGCCAAAGTTCTTGGCCAGTGCTTGCTATAGCTATAAATGTGGTGTGGTTATCTATCAGTATCATAATCGCCTCAGATCAAACTGAATAATTAGCACTAAAGTGGATGAATAGAGCCCCAGCCTCTTATCTTGTCTATTAATAATAAGTATAACTTCACAGCCAAATCAAGAGGTATGTTATTGTACCCCTGAGAGCCTGTTTGGGTAAAACCCCATGCGACCTCACCAGCATAAGCGTGCAGATGGGACAGTGTGTGCCTGTAATGATGAGCTGGCAGCTGCCAGCCCCCCCTCCAACCCCACAGCTCAAAGTGGAGGCGAGAGAAGATAAACAAACCATGCGCAAACATGAGACCCATTTGTAGGGACTCCTTCCTCCCCCCATCTTCCTTAGTCACACCACCTCGAGTAATAATAGTTGCCTTTTATATGACAGAGCTTTGCAGACAAGCAGCTAAGAATAACTGGTGTTTTTCACCCAAGTTCACTACAAAATTTTAATCATGTTTTAAAGTGGAACTGGAATGACTACAAATTGCTAAAATCTTAGGAATAACATCCAGACACACCACTCTTCTTATATTTAAAGCATGGTACATACCATATAATTATTATGCAGCGTCCAATGTAATAATTATCATTATACTCTGTACTGCATTACAGTATTATCGTCATTTTGGGATATCTAAGAATTTTAAGCCACGTTTATCTAATTAGCTTAAATTCAATTTTATTTATTTCAATAACTATAGAAGTTAACTCAAAGGAAGGTTTTCAAGTTTTGCAAGGGAATGAAGTGCTTTTACTCACTGTTTGGGAAATGCTTTCTGCAGCCGATCTGCAGTTTACTATTCACATTCACTTTGGTTTTATTGACAGAGATGACTGTGAGATGCATTGCTGTAAGCAGCCTGATTATTCAGCTCACATCAATCACAGAAACAGAGTTTTATTTATCTGAGGTAGCTGAATACTTTTTGAAATATTTTCCCTGCATGGTTTGTATCTGAACTGGGATGAACCTAAACCAGGCAATTGCTGATTGGATTTGCTTTTGTGTGTTCCAGAGGCTCAAGCTGTGCTTTTCCTTGTGATGTTTTCCTGTGAGACTTAGGTTATGAAAAGAGATTTGGCTTGCCCCGTTACTAGAAGTGGCTGAGGCAGGGAAGTGAAGAAGGAGAGATTACATGTGTTCCCCCGGAGGAAAAACTGTTGGTGGACCTTGCAGTGCTGTCTGGTGAGGGAAGGAGGCTTTTTACCTTTTGTTAGAAGCAGATGAAGGCTGTTATTGGGATCTGGAACACAGCAAGAAGAGAAGAGAGAAGTCTGGATTCATGAGAAAGCATTAGCATTAGTGCTACTGTGTATAATGGGATTAAAGGTGGCTTAGGGCTTTTTCTGTCCTTTTTTCCTTTTTTTTGTTGTTTTGTTTTTAGTTAGGTATTAAACACTTAGTAATGAAATTAACTTTTAATAATAATTTATTATTAAAGAAAAAAACAGACAAAAAATATCCCCAACAACCAAATGCCAAACTCACGACAGAGGACACTGATACCTGCATTTAACGATGGTAAATGGACTGCACAGTTCCTTATAGACTCAAGCAGTTACCTGCGTAGCACCAAAGAAGACAGCCACAGCAGTTTCAGAGAAGTAACTCCCAATAGGAACACTTTCAGGCTGCATTAAGGCCACATTTGGGCAAGTACCTGTGTATTTTTGGTGGCAAATAGCAGGAAGATTTAAAGTCAAAATAAAAGTCCTTAACAAACCATCCAGGTTTAGCTCTGTCCTGATTTTACCTCAAATAAGTCAACTGAAAATGTCTATTGGCTTCAGAGAATATCTGACCAAGCCAGTTTTGTAGCTAGGCTAAAATGCCAATATATAGTTATATATCAAAATGGCGTTACACCAAGTTGCTATTTCCACATGGGCTTGTGGGAAGCGTTTATAACTTTGAGTTGGTGAAGCCAATTTCGCAAAGATGGGTTGTTAGAAGAGAGTCAGGAATACTAAGCACTCAGATTTAAAATCTATTGTTTGATATACTTTTTATGTGTGCAAAGAAATTTCTGTCACTGACACCAATGGCTTACAGTAAATATTTTTTTTTAATTAGGGAAAACCAGAGAGGACTGAGGTGTGAAGGCAGGACTTGTGGTGGAAGGCTGAGCCCTGAACCATAATGCTCCACCTCTCATAACTGACAGCAGGATTAAGCTGAAATGGTGCCTTTTTCAGCTTGTTGTTTTTTTGAACTGCCTTCTTTTGTGCCTTTATAATCCAAAATGAAATGCTTAGTAAAGGAAATCAAATTTGGATTTGCATGTATGCCATCCAGCTTTGTCCTAATCTTATTCATTGTATTCAAAATGAGAAAAAGTCTGTTATTTCACTTAATTCAGTCAGTCATATCTCTGAATAGTGGAAGCTTGAATGCATCTGAATGATGACCTGAGACCTGTGCCAGTAAAACTCTCCACCTTGTCATCCCTGAGATAACAAGCCGAGAGTCACCACTTCTCCCATTTTGCTCCTTGCTGTTCAGTTTATTTCTTTCTGAATATCCATCTGGCATTATTGTGCTTGCTTAGCAAAATTCAGGACAAATAAAAAAAGGAAGATAATTTCTTCAAATTCTAAAGTAGCTGTTAAGCTACATCTGCCCATTCAATTCAACCACCAGCAAAGACTCTGCCTCTGCCAGACATGCAGCTGTACTTGCAGCCGTGATTCAAGTCTGGAAATTCATTTCCAGACTCACTAAAAATCTACTGGAGAGACATACAATGAGTAATATTTTCTGTTTTGTGTATATATGGATTTAATATAGACAGAAACTTGGCAAAAGAACCTGCTACACATTTCCAACAGCCTATCCCTGTAGACTAAGTGTTAAAATATATATGTATACACTCACAGGCATACATTTATACATACTGAGATACATAGACTGCCATATATGTGTATATGTATGCATATATATATGCACATGCAATCCCCTCTAATCAGTTGGACAGTTAGTAACACCAGTTCTCAGCTAAAAGCAGGAGAAGAGAAAATTATTGGGGTTTGTTTAGAGTATGTTACCTACAAGTGCAGACCTGAGTTCAGTAATTGTGCTTTTGTGGCACACAGACTGTAAAATATTTATGGAGACAATGTGATTTGGGTCAAGGCATTAAATAAAGTAAAAGTTGCTTTATTCAATATGTGATGAACGGTATTCCATATTAAAAACCAGGGGGAAAAGTGTTCAAATGAAAAAATATGCTTAAAACAAATTCATCTGTTCAAAGTTCATAAATGTTTTAA
Organism: Dryoscopus gambensis; assembly: GCA_013389985.1. NCBI lineage: Eukaryota > Metazoa > Chordata > Aves > Passeriformes > Malaconotidae > Dryoscopus > Dryoscopus gambensis. The sequence continues at coordinate 252,865 of WEIT01007428.1, forward strand.
GAAATGCAGACAAACAAGTCTTGAAATCCATATTTACTGTACACAACTGAAAAAACTAATAGTATTTATTTAATCCAGAGGGAGAAATGACTAAAAATTTAGTATTTCATGATCAACAAAAAAAATTTGTCCTTGGAAATTACCATAGTATTTATTGTCAGGCAAGTTACAATAGAGTTATAGCTCTTCTCTTGATAAATTAATAAAGCTGTTAGGTCAACATTGATCTAGACAGAAAATATTTCCTCCAAGTCTGAGAGTATTTTTGAAGCTTCAATTCTACAATATTTCTGCATTAAAATATGTTGAGAATGCAAAGTGAATTTACTTGGCTATGAGACTTCTGCTTTTTAAATAATAAAGATTTCAAAATCCATAAAAACTTCAGCACAGACTTGACTTTATGCATGTACGAGGTCAAACCTGCCCTTCAAGTTATGAGTTTGTAAAAGAAAAGCAAGTTAAACAGCCAAAGATATTAAACACTGCTGACCTGCAGGCACTTAGTCCATGTGAAATATGTGTAAAATACAGTATACAGATATGTGACTGTGTAATTCTTGCCTAATTGAGACAGAAAATAAAGCATTATTTGGCTTTCTTATCAAATAGATGTAGGAGAAAATCCACCCAGCCTTTAAGGGCTCACCAGCTCCGGGACTTCCTACTTACCATTTCTCACTTTCATTGTGTACACCTTGGTATTCAGTTTTCTACTTCTCTCTCTGGCTTATTCTGAAGCTGAATTTCATTGTACCTTATAGAAATGGCTCACAGAACACTAGATCTGCCTCTTTTTTTGTTGGTTTTTTTCCCCTTTCAAAACTTTACAATGCCACAATGCTTAAAACAGCAGCTGAGTAATCATGACTCAGAAATGAGTTGTCAAGTCCGGAAGATGCTTTGAAGGTCCTGTATATGTGCTCACACTCCCAGGTCTGATGTCACATTTGCTGTGAACTACCAGAAGAGTCAGGTACCAGGGCTTGCAAAACCTGCCAAGTCAGGAAGATGCAGTAATTCATTGTTTGTCCAAGGCAGTTAGCTATTGTTTTATTTGTTGCAATCTTCTAAAAATTGAAGACAAAAGAATCATGCCTTTTGTGACTTTTAAGCACTATCAAGAGGATCTCAACATTAATTGGAGCTTAATAACTAATCACAACAATTTATGCAATCTGAATCCTATTTCTGTTCATTTATACTTTGAATTAATTTGTTCAGGGTATTTTGCACTGCTTATGCATTCTTCTCTCTTCATTCTTAATACATTTGACACACTGCTGCATAAGTAGAAGCAAAAATGCCACTGAACCCTCAGAAAAGTCTTTGAAATAAATAGATGTGTGTTACAGAAGAAAGTAATATATCAGAAAGGAATTCAGCCTGTGTCTTGTGCAAAAAGCCAGTTAAACACATCAAACTCAATGTCCATTTGACTTTACAGTACTCCCCCAGAAAGTCACTGTCATAGACAGAGTTTTCTTGTGGCAGTTCTGTTTTTTTCCTCTATTACAAAAATCTCTTTGGTGACTTTCAACCCTGGATAAAGGAATGGGGCACATCTTGGTGAGCCTTTACCAGATACCTGCATGTAGGCAATTTGAGCTAGAAAGGGACTTACTGACCCTAAAGAACCGTCAGCACTATGTGATAAAATGGGAAAAACAATATTTGATTTAGACACCATTTAAATAACTTATGATTTTACTTTTGCTTTAATCAAAACTCTTTCTTGGTTAATGCAGTGAAAACAGTGTCTCAATACCTTCAGAATCAGTCAGCTCCTTTTGTTTGATTCCCAGTTATTACAAAATACAGTTGTGTTGTCACATTTATTTCCATAAAAGTTTGCTGTCATGAGAAAGGGCGTATTTGAAAAAGACTATAGTAAAATAAATTCTGTACCTTTTACTTTTAAAATACCCTAAGTTTATAAGCCATATATAGACTACTGTAGACTAAAATAAATAGATAAATAATTTCCATAGCTATAGCTAAATCCCCACAAAAACTGACTAGCTATACAGGAATATTTTTGCAACAAGTAGAGGAAATGGAGGAGGAAGCATACTAAAAAATAAGAATGCATAGCTAAGGAGTGTCCCTGAGGTACTTCTGAGACACAAACTGCTGTCTAAATTCAAGACAGGGAGCAGAAATTAGTTGCTACTACGCAGAGAAGAAAGCCAGCTTCTTCTTTTCCTTTTCTTGTCATAGAATGACCCTCAGACTCAAAATTCAGTACGGTAGCCTTCCTTCTGTATAACAGGTATAACTGTGATGTCACTTGCTTGGATCACAGCAGAGCATAGCTTTCTTCTTACTTGCATTCAGCTTTCAATTTCTGTATGTCACAGACC
>WEIT01007429.1:10007-24807 GCA_013389985.1 Dryoscopus gambensis
AAATTTTAAATTAAAAAAAAAAAAAAAAAAAAAAAAAAAAAAAAAGAGGAGCATTTACACAGTTTATACCAGTGCCATTTATGTCAGTTCTATCTTAAGATTCCAGGTTAACAATTCAGTACTAAAACCACCCCACATGTGGCTTTTTGTTGTTGCCAAGACGCATGACAGTTGGAGTTGATGATCTGAAAACCCTTTTCTATCTTAAATTATTCTTTGATTCTATGAATTCCATTGTGTAGATGTGGGAGGGGTGTGTGGGAGAGAACACACAGGGAAATCCCAGGTAACTCGTGCTTCAAACACCCTGAAACAGTACTGGTATCTATGCGCTACAGGCTGTGAAAGCACCTACCCTTCGATAGATACTTTGTGGCAAAACTGAAGCATCTGACAATGACTTGGTGGTTTTATCCTGAGCTCTTGCCAATTTAGCATTGAACTGAAATAATAAGGCAAAGACAAAACCGTTAGTATGAGCAGGAAAAAAAAAGCTATATTAAATATGCCAAGTATAATTTTCACTTTTTATTAGTTGCATTTTTTTACCTGAGGGTAGTAGCCGTAAGCCTTTCTACTAATTAATCCTAGAAAAATGAAGCTACTTACGTTTATTTAAAAAAGAATGTAGTTACAAGTTATGTTTCTTAATAAAAAGGCCTCAAGATTTTGCAAAAGTAATACAAATATGATCAATTAAAACCATGTACATAAAAAAGACGCTTCTGAAAAAAAAAATTGAAGGCTTCTCAGCAACATATCTACAGGAGGAAAAAATACTGAGAATGCTAAAAACCTCCAAAAGTATCATTCTTCTCTTATTTTCCAAGGATAACTCAGCCTGAACACTTTCACATCTTATTTCTTTTTTGATGTGTGAATGTTTTGAAGTATTTCCTTAATTCTTTCTGTAATGAGAGTGATTTAAAACCCGAGCAATGAAATACATGTTGAGTGCTCTGGCTTAAATCTCTGCAGGATTAGAAATTTTTATTGGAATTTTATTTAAAAAATATTCCCAGCATTCCGAAATGAGAAATTAAAACCAAGAAAGCTAAGAAGAAAACATCGTTGAATTTTTTTGTAGCTCAAAACCTAAAAAGGTTTCAAAGTAATTTAATTTGTAACAAGAACAGAGCAACCTTCAGGATCCCTACATAGTAGGTGGAACTTAACTCCTGAGCAGGAGTCAGTTACCATTGTGGAGGGGAGCACCTGCCACTGATCTTTGTAAAGACAATAAATAATTAAGTTTTCTAGATTCCATCATATTACTTTGTTAAGTACTAATTAACTTTTTTTTTATGACACAGCCTCTTTGAACTTTACCTAATGCCCAGTTCATCTTTTAGTCAGCTTTGTAATGCATACCTCTATCTGCAGTTTAATTATTTCATTCTGCTTCTCTTCGTTTTGAATTTTCATCTGTCTAGTTAGCTCTAGTATTTCCAGTTCTTTTTTCTCTCTCTGTTCTCTATACTCCATCTCTTTTACTTCAACTAGCAACACAGTAACACCAAATATTATGATTATAGAAGATGTTCAGATGAAAAATTAACATCATTTTCCAAATATTAAAACTTTCTTGAACACCAGGTCAACATTTTACTGGAAGACAATTTCATTCATGCAAAAACCATAATGAAACTATATGAAAAACACACTCTGTCTTACTGTCCCATCCCGGTAAGATGGTGTCTTTTTAAAAAAGCATCATAATTTACAAAAACTTTCCTTGTTTTCAGCTATATGGATGACTAAAAAAAGCTTCCTTTTTAAGGTTATGCCTCTAATGGACAAAATGCACACTGAAATCAGTTTTTTCTCGTTGCATTATTATTTATTTGTGAAAATAATGTCCAACATTCCTGAACACAGATAGAACAGCCTAACAAGCAGTCTAGCTTTCAGTTCAAAGCAAGGTTCCAGTCAACACTTAACCCAAAACTTCATTCCTTCAGATTTTTAGGCCCACATCCCCAGCATTTGTTCTAACTGTTTGGGAATTGCTGCTCATCCTGTATTGCTGTACTATTGCTTCAATACCATTGTCTGCTCTCTTCAGCTAAGATAAAATTCCATTAAGCACTGCCCACTTCTAGTGGTCACATGTTTCCACTAAGAAGTGAAACTTATCCTAGATGAAATGTAGCTTCTACAGGTTACAGCATGTTCTACCCATTGCTAAAGCATTCAGTCTTCAGAGAACTTACATTTTTTCCTTATGTTGCAATTCAACTGTGTTATTTCTAATTTGTGGTCTTCCTCTTTGTTTTTAATTTCTATCATGAGTTTCTCAATTTGATCTTTATACGCCTGTGAATGTAAAATGTTTTATAGAGATCTTGCAGTTTCTGTGCTCTTAGCCTTCTGCAAAGCACAACCATCATGCAAAAATGTACATTACTTATTACACTGTCTGGCTGAACTCCACAGATGAAAAACATAGCAGATTTCATTGTACTACAGCTATCTGTTAATATAAAATTAGAAATTGTACTTAGGAGAACAGGCAAATGGAGAGGTAATACTCCTTTCCCCAGACTGGGATCTGACACAATGATGCAGTTAGTTAAGGGATTCAGTTTCACCTTTGTGGATTTTTGACTCTAGGATTGCATGACTCCAGTATGACTTTTGTTAGTATTGCTTACACCAAGGATTCCACAAATTCATGCTGGTAACAGTAAACATATCAGTGATACCAGCAGTAGTGATGCTAAAAGTTTGAACATGCCAATTATGAAATTACTCCACTAACGACTCCAGAATTATCAAGGAATTGTCTGTAGCTGCCACTGTTGAGGTGCTCACTCCAAAGCTGTTACTGCAGCCTTCTGACAAGACAGGTCGCCACTCACCAGAGCAGTGCCTGGGGGCACTCACAAAGGCGGTCACTGGTTGGGGTAAGAGTATATGGGGACATAGTCAGGTGCCTTCAGAACAACACCAGGGAGTCCCACCATGCTCATACATGTATTTAATGGGTGGAATAATAGTTTCTCACATCCTTCAGAAGGCATTAATAATTTTTTACTCGAACTGTCAAGATAACAGCTCTGTTGGTATAAATATTTAATTTTAACTTGTAGTACAAACACAGGCAAAAGAAATCATCAGTGAGATTCCTAATCCTAAACAGGTGACAGATCTGCACTCTTCACACAGAGAACTATGAAAACAGAGAACTATGACTAGCCCTGCTGGTCTTACCTCCTTTGCAAAAATGAGTGCCATAGATAAAAAGTAGAGAGATCATACATGGAATTTATTATGAGATATGGATAAGAAGTAGAGACCTATTATCTTTGTAGTATTTATTCCTGAATAAACTAGACAAAATTAAGACCATTCCTGATTCTCTGGCAGCACAACCAGGCATCTTCAATGTCAAACCCTTATTTCCACATAAAAAAATATTTTAATGCAAGGGATTAGAATTGTGAAGGTAAAGTTGAATTTAAAGCTAAACATAGTTAAAAAACGCCAAGTGCATCTTAGATTGAGGCAAAGTTCTCAGCACCAAGGTAGTTTTAACTTCTTAGTTCTTCTAAAACCTTCTCCTATGGGTACTGTCATGAGAACACCCCTTCTCTTTTTACACATGATAAATATTAAGAGAAGAGCAACAATGTGAGTATCAATAGCAAACCCAAGAATAAAAAGATATACAACACAATAGAGATGCAGTATTATTCCTCTACCTAAAGAATGATAATTTGTGACATACCTCTTCACAAGTCTTTAACTTATCTTCCAAGATGTGAATGGTACCCTTCAGTCTATCATTTTCATCTACATAAATAAAAACTATATGGTACACTAAAAAGTACATTTTGACAATTTCATCAGCATGAAAGCAGAATAAAGAAATTACTTGCATTTTTTTACTTGGCTGAACTTTAGGAAACTTTTTTTGTAGACATTATAATCATTATTACAGAACTACATATCATCAGTCTCCATTATTTTAACAAGAAAAATCATAGTTTAATCATAATATTTGCCTGGTATTACTACTTAGAACTGTCTTTAGCCTTTTGGTAAATTATGCCTTCAAGAAAGTCTAGATGCAAAGTTCTTTGACTCAGAAAATTAAAGATTATCATCATGGCTACAGAAGTTTCAAACTGGAAGATGCAATTTTTAAGTACTTATTTCTCAAAAACTAGAAAAAAGTATGCAAACACAGGATTTAGAGGAAATAGGTAATGCTTTTTTATTATCAATATCAGTTTGAGTATTAAAAACATCGATATACTTCCAGCGTTAGAGGTTTATTAATATATATGCTAATATGCCTTGAATGCATAATGGTCATAAAATTAACTTCATGGTGTACCACTGAGCTGTAGTAGAAAGATACAGCAAGTATGTATATATTTTACTTTCAAGTAAAAATGAGTAGTTGTCAAGTATATGTGGATTTAATAACAGTTAATAACATTATACTGAAGATTAAGACACTTTGGTTTAACAAAGTGATAAAAACTGTGCATAAACACTTGAATAGTCTACAGTCCAACAGCTGAATAATACTTTCTCACCTTTTGTAAAATTGCCTGTGTTATGCTGAAATGCATTTAAAGCCCAACTATTGATTAAAATAACATTCCTGAGGTAGTTTCCAAGTAGGATAATGACAATAGACATTTATTACTGCACAAGATTGATTTTAGATACTTTTTTTTTGTTTCTGTTTGTCTGCCAGTACGTCTGACAAAAGTCAGTAAATACAAACAAGAAAATCAAATGCCTGCTCATTTAAAATTGCAGTACAGCACATATATAATAACATTTTTGCCTTTACCTTTCACATTACACTGGTTTTCAATGGTTTGTGTTAGACCCTTTATCACATTCTGTAGAGTACTGCATTCTGAAAGAAATAAAAGGTCCAATATTTTTGAATAGTGTCTTCACAAATTTACACTTTGTTTACAAAATTTTATCAAATACTTTACAATAATTTTGGTTCAGGATTACTCTAAGTCTTCTTAGTGACTATAGAAGTAAGTCAGATTATTATACATGGTTACTGCTTAATTTTAGCTTTTAGTTTGATTATAGATTAAAATCAATTTTATGAAGCAATACAAAAAAATTAATAAAACTATTACATTTTTGTTTCTAGTCGGAAAACAAGCATCTTTGTTTTCTGGGCAGTATTAGATGTTTTCTGTATCAGCCTTCCAGCAATTTCACGTATTTAATAAAACTGAGACTTACTTTCAGTATTTCCTTGCCAATATTCTTTTTCACAAGACCAAGGGTATCCGCTCATTGCAGTCTCTCACCCCTTTTTTACGCCTTTCTTGATGCATATAGTATTCATTTTGTGGCTCAACATAAACTTTTAGAGATTCAGAATATGTGCTATTTTCTCATTTTATAAAACATAATTATACATTCAAGCTCTTATCAGTTTACATACTTGTATTTCATAATTTTATTTTTCAAACTGTCTTTTAAATATTCAAGTACTTTTAATATTTAGATGCTTATCCTTCCTGTAATGTAGGATTTGGTTTTCATTACATATGACTTTTATCCCTTTTATCCCTTATGTTCACTGTAAATTTATCAGTAAAGTCACAAAACAGTGAAAGACTGGGAAGAGTGGGGGCTCTACAACTGAGCTTGCTTACTTTTAGAACTTCTTTGTCCAGAGTACCTCTGCGTTTCTTAAGTGGCTTTTAATTTCCACAACACTTAAAGTTTGCTAAATAACAAGCCCTTTGGAAAACTGTCGATCATATCATTAAAGATTACATTACAAATAATGGAGTGAGGAAGATGGATTAAGATCCCAGCTAACAGATTCAATTGTCTGCTCAGTCTCTTCGACCGTTAGCCTGTTCTTCCATTGAGTCTGCTTTTCGTGCAGCCGAGTACGTCAGCCAGAAACCTTCTCTTGTTCCATGCTTCCAAAAAGAACCAGTAGAGGGAGCACGAGAAGCACAGAAACACTGATTGCCTGCACGTCAGTTCCCCTGCTGGATCAAAAGCATCGGTGGAACAATCCTATTAGAAGTCGGAATGACTAGATTAGCATGCCAATTTGTGCCAATTAGCTAGTTTGTGCCAACTAGTTCTACTACGAATTTCCTCCCATTTGAAAATGTATGGAAATAAACTCAGATGCTTGTAATTCATGCACAATTTAGAAAGACACCTGAGTCAACACCAGAGCAGCAGCTAGTCTTTAAAAAGAATCACAGCTATTTAAATGTAAGCCATTATATCGTTCAGTCTCAAGAATATCTGCGTATCCTTCTTATCTTTAAAGGACATATCTTGGCAAATCCCATATGTAATTACAGTTGTGACTGGAAAAAATTCCTGGGAACCACAAGTTTTGCTTTCCTACATTACGGAAAAGAAGCAGAATTTTGCTAAATGTTTGCAGCTTTGTGGATCCCTGGCATAGCATGTGCTATGGATTCTGTGTAATTCCTTCCCTGAAAGGAATACTGCCTAAATGCTGAAAGACTGAACATCAGAACTACTTATCTGTAACTGCTTATCAATTTATAATTGATTTTTATCGAGCAATTACATCAACTACCTTTTCCTTTGACACCTTAGAAACACTAAATAAACAAATACCCAACCATGAAGATGCTAAATAGAACCTCCTTAAGTGTTTCATAGACAAGAATACGATTGCTTTCTTTTAGAAAACTATAGTAGAATTAACTTCAGTACAGTAGCACTATAAGAGTCTATCTAGCCACCACAGAAAAGTTTTAGGAATAGAAAACAAGGATGCCAGACTTGTGTCTGTCTTAAATGGACCTGCAATGATTTACACAAAACAAAAACTGTTGTTTTGAATCTCATCTTTGTTTAGCAAAGAATGTATCAAGAGAAAATAAAGTTAATTGATGATCTCTTGGAGTGCGTTTACACTGGCCAAGCTGCTTTTCTTTTCCCACCTTATCTTGGGTGTTTCACTGCCCTCTCCCTTGAATTTTAGTGTTTTCTTTCTTCCTTTGCATTTCCTTCAGAATTTCCAATCTTCTTTTACCTTAGACAGTTCTAGGGAAAGACTTTTGGCAAGGATATCAAGGAGTCCTCAGGTTCTCACTTGTTGGAGATTTCTTGGAGTGTGAAATGATTTTTTTTTTGTTTTGTTTTGTTTCTCAAAACAAAGTGTTCTACAGCCAGGCTAAAATTCTACCTCCTCCATCCCACTACCACTAGTAGCCAGAAACTCTTCAGTGTAGGTAAAGCAACAGCCTTTCCTTCCACAGCACTCTTTCTTCCTGCTCCTCTGCCGTAAGCAATTTCTGTTGCCTTTGGACCAATTTTCAAAAGATATTTCAGGACCTGTGGTTGAATTTGGTTCTGGGAAACAGCTCGGGACATAAGGCTAGGAGAAACCTGTTTTACAAACCACAGTTGGCAATACTACTCTATAAAAGCCATTCTCACAACTACAATCTGTTCAGGTAACTATTGCCAGCATAAAGATTGAAAGTATCAATGCTGAATTTGGTCTCTTGTGCCTTCTCCAGTTCTGCACAGGACCCCTCTATAACCCCATCAATGTTAAAGAGGGTTTGGTCTTTTTTAATCCCACAGTGCTCTGACCTTCCAAGATGTTTTTATAAAGAATTGAACTATTACATGCAAAAGTTTTAATACTCTGTTTCTGAATACCACATAATGCTATTACCCCTTTTGAAGGGTCAGCATGGCAGGTCAATTTAAGGAAGGTGCAAAGACCATTTCTATCAACTGAAAAAAGAAAAAGAAAAGCGGTTTAGAAACTTTATAGACTTACTAATTTATAATGACTATGTCAGCCTTTCACATCCTTTTGAAATACTCTTAATGTCACCATCACTTTTCACAGGCTCTGCTCATCCTCAGTAACATGTTAACTTTTACCTGAAGGTTCCTGTGACAGCATCTGCCACAGTTTATGTCAGTTTTCTGCCCAAGATGTTTTTTGAAACTCTGCCTTCTGAGCACCAATAATTAATACAATTCAAAATTATAAACTTACAAGCATTTTATGCCCTGATACTTGAAGAGTTTACCTTATTGGTAAGCCCATTAACCTAACAGTTTACCTTACTGGTAAGTACAGAATCACAGAATGGGCCCTTATTGGGTCATCTGGCCCAACCTCCCTGCTCAGGCAGGGCCGTCCCAGAGCACAGGGCACAGGATTGCACCCAGATGGTTCCTGAATGGCTCCAGTGCGGGAGACTCCACAACCTCTCTGACCTTAGCCTAACAGAGCAGCCATGATGATTGTCTCTATTTCTAAATACATTCTATCCCTTTGGCATCTTACTCATATTTTACTTCCTTATCATCAAATAGCTTTCAGAATCACCTCTTGGATGTCCCACATTGTTCCAAGTTCCTGCTTTTCACTTGTTTTAGTCAATGTTACTAATATCTCTGCAATAAATCTTACTCATTGACCAGGATCCTTGTCTTCCAGTAATTCTGCCTCCTATCTATATCTGCACTATTCCTATGACTTCAATATTGTTGAGATTTGTTTTTTCCTGACTATCCCTGTTGCTGAAACATTAGTTCATATTTCAGGCTGATTGCTCTGGTATTTTTACTTGGACTTCCGCCACCCACACTTTTTTTTCCATTATGTGTTTCAAAAGAAACTCCAGAGGCTGTTTTCTTCAGTTATATCAGCGTAACTATCTCATCAAATAATTTCTCTCTTATCTCATGAAAGTGAGGCACTACTGTGTACAAAGCTCAAATCTCTTTTCTGACTTTGATCTGTTTTCAGATCCATTCCACTCCCTTGTTGCAGTCATCCCAGCTGCTCTGATTACGAAGTCATCTCTTTGACTTTCTCTGCTACCTTTTATCCCACAGGTTGTATGGTAAGAATTATTTCTTCTTTTTGTCCACCTTTTCCTTTCCCCTTTTACAAACTGCTTTATACAAACTCACTCCTTTCTGGTTTCATCAACAAAGAAACTTGTTTCTGAGTGACTGTCCTGCACTGTCTGACTTTAGTGCTAAATAGAGGAACAAGTGTCTCTGACTCAAACTAAAGTTCCTTCCAGTTCACTATGTCACTTCACAATACATACAAGATACTTCAGGAAAGATGAAAAAAACGTGGATAAATGCTACCCTTAGTACATCCTCTCAACTTCCAAAATACAAAATTAGGGGAGACAGAGAGAGATACTGTCTTTGTGCTCAACAAATTTGTTTTTTTCTGTGATTTTTTCCAATCTTTTTGGACTAATATATACTTCTTTTATGCACAAGCTTCTGTGGAACTGATCTAACTTTATTTTGTAATGTATGGAAAAGTTCCTCCTTTTGTTAACTTTAAATCAATAAACAAGTTTTATTTCCATCTAGTTTTCTTATTACCTTAGACAATGAATATTCTATTCTGTAGTCACTTTCTCTGTGCCATTCACAATTTTACACTATGAGTCATATCAGCTCTATTCTTTGTTTTGGCTGAAAAGTTCCCAGCCAACCGAAGTCTTCCTTCCAATGTTCCAAAACTGTGAAAGCCCCAGGTGCATTTTCTCCCATGCACCTTCTGGGTGCTTGGCTGGGCACAAGGCCATCTTAGAAAGAGTATAGATGGTGACATTGAAAAATCTGACAGGAGATTAAAAAATGGCTGCCCCTCCTTCCCTTGGGAGCTGATTGTAAACTGAGGCTTTTGCCCTTGGCCTATGCTGCAGCTGTGTGGCAGCCACATACCTGACCGTAGTCATGACCTAGAGAATGATTTTCTAGCTTGGTATCAGACCTGCCTCATCACTTGGGACCAAGTAGTGATCCTTGGGCCATGTCTGGCCTTTGTTACCATTTCTGAACTCCATTCTGACTCAGCCTCCTGAGTCACTCCCATCACTACAGACTTGTTTGGTCATGTAGACTTCTGGCTGACCGTAGCTGTCCTCACTGGGCCAGCCCTGCATGGGCACAGGGGGAGTGAGTCTTATATGGTTAAGCCCCTACATCCATGGTCTTTGTTGCAGGAGTGGTTCCTGATTCCTTGCAGCTTGCTCCTCCCTGACCATACCAAGTCTTGACTCCTTCTCTGTTACTTTTTCCAGTTCTGCTATGTCTATTTAGAGATTTGTGGACCAGAACATGACATGAAAATCACAGACCTTACAAAGTCACAATGTTTATTTCTCTTTTTCTTCCATAATCATGCCTACCACTGTGTTTGCTTCTTTGTCCACTGATATTTCAAGAGAATATGAATATTTTAAGAGAATTGGTCAGAGGACACCAAGATCTCGTTGCTGAGAAGCAGCCAACTAAGATCAACAACTGTTTATACAAAATGCCTCCCATGTGCGCCGCTACTGGTCTCCATCTCCCCTGTCATCCTGTATCATAAGGTTTTTGGCACATCTGAAGAGATTATCATCATAAGCAAACTTCACGCGCTCAATAGCTAAATGTCAACACTCAGTTTCTGATTATGCTAAATTATCCAAGTTCCAGTGAAGATTTAAATAAAACCTAACTGGCAATCTCACTCCTACGTGAAACGAAATTTATTCCTACCCTGTTTCCTAACTTTTAGCAGGCTGACTTCCCAGAGATGAAAGTCCTACAAAAAGATGCACCTTTCAGCTACATTACAAACTACAGAAGAATTAGCAACCACAAATCTGTGCTAAGAACTAGATATTGTTTCTCATTTCAAATACTCGTCTGAAAACTGTTCTAGAATAAAAAAAAAAATCTTAATTTTATAGTTTTCTCTGTAATTCCTTTGTTTCACAGCTTTTAAATTATGAACTTATAATTCTCATCTGTAAATGTTAAATGACATTTTATTAGCTTCCATTGAACAGTTTGAATCCTCATAATATTGATATGAATATTAATATTTACTATGAGATGAATTTCATTACATGATTCAAGATTTGGCATTACTGCTTTTCTCACAGTATCTTAGATCCTTGCTATGTTATTTTTTATGGCTGAAAATAATGGAAATATTTCTCAGAACTTCTTGAATATATGCAAAAATCATACCTTTCTAAAAAAATAACTTACCCTCTTTTATTGTTTCTTCCTTTGACTGGCTTAATGTTAGCAGTCTGTTACTTTTTTCCAGCTGATGAACCAGTAGGTTATTCGCTTCATTAATTTCTGATATTTTCTAGAAAATTGGAAAAATACTAACATTATATTAATGTGTAAAGTTTTGAGTTTTAAGTGAATAAAAAATTTAACAATTCCACAATACTGCAGTCACAAGCCTGTATTATTTCCCATTCAGGAAATTCCTATATAGAGAGGAATGATGCTAGGCTTGACATCCTGTGCTATTCCAAGTTTACCCTGCAGAACTAAGAATGCTGACTTACATCATGAGTTGTAAACTATTTTCCTCTTAATTCTGTAGCCCAGAGTCTGGATCAATCCTCTGCAAGGTTCTTTCTACTGCTTTGCATATGAGGCTGTCAATGTTCTTGCAGAGCAACAACTTGAGCAGTGGGTGGGAATAGGAACTGTTATAATAAGTTTATTCCAAGAGAAATGTTACATTTATTTATTATATTTTATTTGCCCCTTTTATACTACTTCTAGTACAGATTTGCTGACCAGGAAATCAGCAGGAAGCTGATCAACATCAGCCTAAAAAGAAATACAGTACTGATTTTCCTCAGTGGGTCGACCTTTTCAGAAATGACACACGTATAAGATAAAGGAAGCTCAATGCGTATGGAATGTAAGAACTTGTGCTCCTGATAAGGCAATGACATTTTTGTAGAACAAGGAACAATTTCTGACCACCTGGTCTAGTGAGAAGTGTCCCTGCCTACAGAAGGGAGGTTGGAACTAGGTGGTCTTTAAGGTCCCTTCCAGCCCAAACGATTCTGTGATTCTGTGAAAGCCGGGTAATACTGTTATCTTCAACACCATCTTCCGCACTCTTCCTGAGAAGGCAAACTGGCCTCTGGATGATTGAAATTCTAGCACAGAAACAAAGGCTTCTTGACTTCACAGAATTCTCTCCTATGACTCCAGGACACAGTCAATACAAACATTTGTCAAAACGAAGTTGGTATTACAAGGCATAACAATAAGCTGATACCACTTAAAGAATTTTTCACTCAAAAAGCTTTTGAAAATGTCACACAATAATTATAGATGGCAATCGACATTTTTTACCTTCTTCACTTACCTTTTCTATCTCTGAGAAGTCATTTAACAGTTTATCAAGGTTCACCACACTAGTTTTCTTCATAGTTTCTTCATCACTATGATTCATTTATTTCTGGACCATATAATCAAATGATCACTATGTATATATAAAAAAATAGATCTATAAATTGATATATTTCTCATTCATGCTATGTAAATTCTTAGACAAAAATGTAAGCCGAACAAAGAAGACACTTTTTTACAATTAAAACTATTTTTGCATTGAAGCTAAACTTCAGCCTATTTAAGATCTTGCATTTCTAGGCAATACAATGAATGTCAGAAAGCCCAAACAAAATCTGCCAAACTGATATTGTAGTTGAATTTGGAATTTTTTGCTGCAATTAAAAAATGAACCTGGATCCCCTTCCACAGACAGAATATTGCACCAGACACATATTAATGCAGCATCTTTTACCTGTGCAGATGCTCTAACACTTAACTACTCAAGTTTAAAGGTACTTACATATTTTCTTATAAACAACAAGTGTTAAATCAGTGATAGACACTGCAACACATAAACCTTGCTGCAGAATAAAAAGACAGTGTTTTGAAGGGCACCCATATAGTTCCAGATTTTTAACACAACCCCTATTTTTATAAATTCTACTTACAGAATTTTCAACATATATTTGCAAAACAGATCGGAAATACACAACATGAATGCTTCTAAAAATATTCAAACTATCTGTCAACATCGGGCTCCATGAGACAAAAATTCCAATACCAGTAAATCATGTGGTCCAAACAAAATCATCACTTCTGTGTGGTAATGTGTGCCTTTTTACAAATAAGGAAAAAATTGCAGTCAGAGAGATGAACCAGAAGTTAAAATGTGTTCACTACCCAGAAACTGATTGGATTTCCAGACAGAAATACTTGCAGTCCTGTTAGGCAGAAATAGGTAAATGCACAACACTAAGCAGGAACCAAAATTACGTAACTGAATTATTCTCTCAGTCATTTAATATTTACAAGCTTTTATGTGTATGTAGCTTGTTTAATGAAGCAGTAAGATATTGGTTCTGTGTGTTTAATACATTTTTTTCCTTGTGCCCACTGTTTCCTTAGTGAGACTGAAACTAAATCATAAGCCAAAGCTCAGGTTTTTAAATTAACAGTTTTTCAGAATATAGTAAACCTAAAAGAATTAATGTTTCTTAGTTAAATTAATGGGGTTTGGGATTTTTAAAAAATGAATTAGTAATCTTAATGACTTGTAACATTCTATAAGGCAATGATTTGTTAAACTGGGGTTTTAAATATGTATTCAGGAAACTCAAATTTTTAAAACAATTATACATCTTAATATTCTGTTAGATGACAATATAAATGTACGCTTTGAATGTCAAGCCCTGACTTTTCCAGTCCTTATCATGGGCAGTATCATATATTTGTCAATCACCATTTTTCCATTATATTCTCAAAACTGTGTTCCACCCTCCACATTTTGACAGAGGATGGCGTTCAGGGAGCTGTAGTGTTGCACTCTTTTGTTTGTGTGTTTCCTTATTCTATGGCATCACTTGTTTTCTTGGAAGACAGGATGCGCTCAGCACTTGGCAACAGTACTACTGGGTACAAAACTCCTGCTGAACTGGAACAGTAAATTAAAAATAATGTTGTATTATTAATGTTGTATTTTTCCAGCAGGAAAACTCATCACTGTTATTTTTGTGCATATTACTATTATACATGTTATGTCTTCCAAAGGCATTTTTGTTAAGCCTCCTACTCCTGTTTTGAATGATGACATTTATGTCACCAGGGGAAAAAATTAAAAGTTTAAATTGTAGGTTTGACTGCCGTAAAAGTGACACCTTCCTTTAATTCCTCTTTGACCCCTTGCAATCCAGGCTTTCCCAGTACCACTTTTAAAACTATTTTAGCTGATGATCCCGTTTGGAAACTTAAGTTTTCAATTTTTTGCTGCATGTGGCAGTGAAACATAGAGAGAGAGAGAGAGAGAGAGGGAGGGAGAGAGAGAGATGTAGATATTAACTGAACGTAGCAATTATTCAGTTGCAGGCACGTCAGGCGGTCCCGTCATTTCCCGATCCCCGCTCACCCCGCCCCACCTCAGGCACCTGAGGGGAACCTGCGCGCCCCCAAAGGCGGGAAACCCAGCCCCGCCGCCGGAGCGTACCACTACCGGGCCTGCGGGGGGTGCTCCCCCACCCCCGCTGGTGGGCTCGGCCGACCCCCGCCCATTTACAGCCTCCCCTCAGGTGAGGTTCCTTACTAAGACTTGGATGTGTCCTCATTAGACAGAGAGTAGCCCTAGATTTTTTTTTTTCCCCAGAAATAGGCTGTATAATTGCATTCCTAGAGCCCAAGCTGCATCCTCGTATGTGACACCCCACCCTTGAGGGGATGGGAGTACACAAGATTCATAAATGCTGTGGTTGAACAGAAGGAGAGAAGTCAGGGAGTCTACAAAAATTTGAAGTTGTTGTATTAGTTCCTGACCTACTCTATAAGCACATGGCCGTGGGTTTTGGATAAAGGGTTAAGATTAAGAGAGAAAGGGAGGAAGGGAAGGGAATTTCGGGAAGGGAAGTTTCAGGGAAGTTTCAGGGAAGGGAAGTTTCAGGGAAGGGAAGGG
>WEIT01007429.1:29347-41155 GCA_013389985.1 Dryoscopus gambensis
GGGAAGGTAAACACTAGCTAAATGGCAAGTGAAATCTCCTAAAATGTGTATCATTCAGTGAATCTCTGAAAACCCACACAATCTTCTGTGTGAGCTGTACCACATGCTCAATGTAAAATGGTTTTGGTTTGCCTTAAGAAGTAATTTCCCAAATTACTACAGATGGAAAACTAGCTCACTGTATCTTGCTGTCTACAAGTTTTGTCTGGAATAGCCCGTGTTCATCTGCATCATAACTCATAATAAAATACTCAGCCATATGGAATGAAGGTAGCCTGTTCAAGTGCTTTGTTGCATAGACTGGTATGTGCTGTTTCCAAGAGGAAAAAAGCCCCTCATATGTCATTAGAGTCTGAGACTTTTGCAGTCATTTAGCTGGTCAGAACAATGATTTTAAAAACCCAAGCGGGAGTGAAAACTTTAATTTGTAGCACAGCTTGTTGCTCTTTGTCTGACACAGCTGGTTTTTTTCATAGGTCACAGAATCATAGAATGGCCTGGCTTGGAAGGGGCCTTAAAAGTACTGTAGTTCCAAGCTGCCTGCTGTGGGCAGGGACACTTTGCACTGGGTCAGATTGCTCAGAGCTCCATCCAGCCTGGCCTTAAAGACTTCCAGGAATGAGACATCCACAGCTTCTCTGGGTATGTATATATCTATCGCAAAAGAGAAATCAAATACCTAGACTAAATAATTTAACTATATTAAAATAAAAGTTTCATCTGTGCTACAGGGAAGAGAGTATCTATCTATATTCAGTTATTCTTATGCCCTGAGTTCTTCAATAGTCGAGTATTCTTCATTAGAGTCTATAAGTGTCATCCATTTTGAGTCATTTCCAGAGAGAACATAATTATGCAAAAACAGATTCTTGACATTGCTGAAAATCTTTGAGTCACTAGTATAATTTTATTCTCAAAAGATTTTCACTCTGCAAATTACTATTTATACTGCATTCATGTCAGCATTTCAGTCATGTCAGAACTCCATCCTGCAAGTCATGGTGCAAGTCTACAAAAAACTCCAGTCTTTTCTTGGAAGCATTTAATGGATAGATATTCTATCCCTTTTAAATGGGTTATGACGAAGATGGCTGATGAATCTCAGAGATGAAGAATATAAGAGAAAAAAGAATGAAGTTGAGAGAAGTAATTGTGTTGCTTCCTGGCTTCCTAAGTAATCTCACCTCTATTCCTCTGCTTTCCCATCTACGTTGGATTTATCTTTCTGTTGAATGCTGATGGGTCAATCTATCATAATTTCAATTTAAACACAAATATAACTATTATATTCTTACAATTTATTTGTAGTTCTGGATCTCTTGTATTTTTAAAGTAATGCTGAACTTCTGACCTAGTTTTCTTCTACACCTGAAAAAACCAGGGTGGTTACCACACAAATACCTGCATATGTGCCAGACTGGCAAGGAGCATATTATCTTAAATACATTTATCTGAAATCACAGGATATTCTGAGCTGGAAGGGACCCAGAACAATCATCAACTCTAAAGGGAATGCCCCATATAGGGATCAAACCCATGACCTCAGTGTAGTTAGCACCATGGTCTAACAGTACACCATAGGATGTTTTGTTAGGGAGTACATTTTCCAGTAATTTATTAAATCTTGTCTTCTTATTGATCCTATCTGAAGCTGTCCATTTGGATGGTACTTTCTTTGTTTTCTTACTTTTCCCTCCATTGACTATTAGTCCTTCTCCTATGGAAGTTAAACAGAGAAAGGAATACTTGTGCCTTGTGCATCATTTACTACACTATGGAATCAGGAATGTAACTTGTAAAGACACACATGTCTCTCTTCTTGTATTTCTGTTTCTGACAGTGCTCAATTTCAGTGCCAAGCTGAAAGCATGCATTTTGCTTCTAAACAGTCATTTAATACATTCCTCAACAAAGTAAATTCAGAAGGTTGTTGTAATTGATCAATTGGTGATTGGTAGAAATCAGCTAATTAATACTAATCATATTGAGAAGAAAGTGACACAACTTTGCCATTATGTACGCCGTAAAAGCAAG
Organism: Dryoscopus gambensis; assembly: GCA_013389985.1. Lineage (NCBI taxonomy): Eukaryota > Metazoa > Chordata > Aves > Passeriformes > Malaconotidae > Dryoscopus > Dryoscopus gambensis. The sequence goes on from WEIT01007429.1 coordinate 31,382, forward strand.
AGACCATGTGTCCCTGGAGCTTTTCATAAAATAGGTCATTCTTTGGCTAGTCTGTTCTTGGTTTCTGACTGTGACTACAAAGTGTATGAACCCCAACTGAGTAAAATTTTGTATCTTCAAACACAGTAGGTTTACAAATCTAATTGCAGTTAACACAGGAACTTGTCCAGAGTTGCACATTATTCCAGCAGTAGTTTGGCTCAGAGAATTTCATTTAAAATTTCTGTGGCATTTCAGAGCAGTAGTAAGTCTTTCTCATTCCACCAAAAAATATGCAGCGTAAAAGAAAGAATTCTACCACATAGCTAAAAACTTAGGTTAAGGAACTCCACACATCTAGGCCATAGGTGGAGGATAGGATGCTCATAATGATCTCTGGGTGACAACCATATGCTCAGATGTCTGTTGAAGAAGGGTTGAACCAAATGACCTGCGCTCATTTGGTAGCATGGTTTTAGCTAGAAATCATGCCTTTGGTAAATTTCCAAGCCCGAGCCTTACTCTTCCAAGGAAAGTACATTTAGCTGGCTCACAAAATTAGTTCCTGAAGGAGTTTTTTATTCAGAAGGGCAAAGTTGGTATTTCCTCTGTAACCTGAGACTGCAGCACTGTACATGCTACACAGATAGCTGTTGTGAAATAGATCTGAAAATTTTTAGTATGAGGAAGTTAACTGAAACTGTATTGATCTATACTTTATGTCTTTCTAGTATAATATTGTAAGGTTTCATATTCAAGGGAAGTAATATATAAAATAATCTGTTAAAGTTACTAATGCAGAAAAAAGTATGACAAATCAGTTTCCTGGCATGTCTAGGTCTCAAGAGTCTCCTATAGAACAGATTTCATTTCCTTCAGTACGAGCTCAAAAGCAAGGACAGTGGTGGAAACATCATTTGTAGCATCTGTAATGGAAAGCTATAGAAAATTGTAAGCATAACCTCTTCAACTTTGCTTTTAATCCCACTAAGCCTTCTGCAGACTTCTATTTCGTCCAGTGTTGAGGGGAGGAGTTCATCTATGTTCTCTCACAAATTACCACATGATGTGGGATGATCTGCTTTCTCAGACTAATTCCAGGAAGCCAATGTATCATTAGTCAGCTAATTTTCATATATTAGGATAAAGAAATTTATATTATGCAAAAGAAATTCCAGAAACTGTTGCAATAAAAAATAAAACCTGTCAAACTGTGGACCAGTTTACTAGATGCATCAATTTTAATAACTGCATCTGCTTATCATGCTGACTGCTGGCAGCTGCTCTGCTGTGCCTGATTCTCTGACACCATTGGTACAGTTTCTCTTCTATCTGCATCTGAATGTTACCTACTCCAATAGCCCTGATTAGAGACGATAAGGAAGCACTTGCTCAATACAGTTATGCCAGAGTGTTTAAGTAGTATACTAATCACTGAAATGGATTTGGACTACATATTGTTTCTCTGTAGCCTGAGGGCATGGTTTCTGCAGCAGTTAAAGCACTGACTGTGTATGCAATTAATAATGATTAGTCAGAGAGAAGAATTTGTACTGTAAAATTACATTTACACAGAGTCAGTTCCAAGAGAGAGCTATATCTACTTGTATCTCCTCAGAGTCAGTTGACTATAAAAGCTGGTTAAATTCTTACCAATTCCACCATCTCGGTGAAATAGATATTCTGAGTTAAACTGAAAAATTTGTATTGCAAGACTAATATTCTGTGTTTACTTCTTTTTCTACCACCCACCTTTGCATTTCTTCTTTAGTAAAAAATAGTATCATGCTCCAAACATTTTCTTCCTTTTCGTCTCAGGTCAGGTAGTCTGCATCAGGCACTCCTTTTTATCTGTCTGGTAATAGGCCCCTGACATAGTAAATCTCAGTGCAGCAAAGGAAGTTGCCTGTGGCTAAACGTCATATGGTTTTAAGTTTCTCTTTGAACCAGAGAGTTACTTTCCATTCTTACAACTATGCTGATGCATATGTAATTATATATACTAAGCTGTAAATGACAGTAAACCGTTCCCAACATAGACTGTCATCACTAACTTGAAGCATTTCTAAAATCATGTCAGGTCTATGGAACACTCAACTCTTCTTTAATACTCCATTTCTAAATGGAAAATATACCTTTGATAATATTAATTTTCATTCAGACTGAACAGCTCTCAAAATCTGCTGATCTCACTTCCTGTATCATCAATCAGAAAAAAATATCTCACCCTAAGTAGTAAAGAATAGTAGTATAAACCATTATGTTTAACAAAATTATTTCTTATCTTAATGGAAACTGATTTAGATGATGCTGTTTTCAGTTTCTTGTAACACAAAGCCTTGGACATGTACGCTGTCTTTGATGGATAAAAGGAGGCTCAAATCCAAACTCTTACAAACCACAGTGGTTTTCTGATGACACCAAAAGACAGCCAGCAGAGCAACTTGAGTCCTTGTTTTTGAGAAGCAACATGGTTTTTGAATAGAGATATTGATACAGATTAAACTCTGCCAGGTAATCTATGAACAAAGTGTCATTCTAAGAAAGGGAGCAAGTACCAGCAGTTTACATGCAGGCTGGCCAATGTGTTTGAGATGGGCTTTAAAGTGAAGGGCCCCGGGGTGGGATCCAAATGGCAATGCTCACACAGTTGCATCCAATTAGGAAATAAACTAGGACAACCAGAGCAGTGACAAATGTTCTCTAGCTGCCTTCAAAGGTAAGAACCAAGATGTCAGCCACCTCAAGGAGGGGGGTGTGTGTGGTTGTGGTAGTTCTCTTGCTCCCCTCCTGGGAGCAACTGCATGCTCAGTTACCTCCCTGGAATGCTTGTAGACCAATGCATGTAGCATAGGGAATAAACATAGAATGCCTGGCTGGGTAGATGAGGGGAGAGCAGTGGATGTTGTCTACCTGGATTTCTGCAAGGATTTTTAACACTGTCTCCCGTAGCATCTTCACAGGAAGCTCAGGAAGCATGGGTTGGTGAGTGGACAATGAGGTGGGTTGCGAATTGACTGTCAGAGCTCAGAGGGTTGTGACCAGCAGTGCAGAGTGCAGCTGGAGGCCTGGAGTCAGCAGCACTCCCCAGGGGTCAGTACTGTGTCCAGTCTTGTTTAGCTTATTATCAGTGACCTGCCTGAAGGGACAAGTTTGCTGATGACAGGACTGGGAGGAGTGGTTGATACACCCGAAGGCTGTGTGAGACTGGGACAGGGTGGAGCACCTAATGAAGTTCAACAGAGGCAAATGCAGGGTACTGAAGCTGGGGAAGAATAAACCCATGCACTGGTACAGGCTGGGGGCCAACCTGCCAATCACAGGATGTTCCAGCAGCAGGTAAATGGGGCAGCTAAATTGGTAACATGCCTTAGCCTGCTCTGGGTGCAATATGTCCTAGCTCTCTATACATATTCAGCAGTGAAAACACTGTTCCTACTGTTTCTATTCTAAGGAAAGTGACATTATGCTTTATTCAATGAGAAATAATTGATTTCTCCTGACAAAATCTCTATTTTCTGTTAAAAAAAGATTAATTATCTGCAAAAAACCACAGTGTGTCCAGACAGATAAAACATTTATTAAACTTTGAGAAAAACAAACAAAACACTAACATAGAGAAAGTTAAATAGAAACTGAAAGACACATCTTCTGACCGGCGTATCATGGCTTATGTGACCAGTAAAGTACCAAAATGACATTCTGAGTTTGACTGAGGTATTTAACTATTTTTGGCAATAGAAACAGAGTAAGAAACTTTTTCAAACACACACATAGGCATTACTTGCATTAGTGTCTATCATCTATGAAATTTTATATGAAACTAAATAATGTAGCTGTTAGAAAATTATAGCAGCAAATTAGCAGAATATCTAATGCACATTTACCATAAAGTACGTGTTAAACTTAAAAATCCTACCCAGTAGTTGGGCCCAGTTGTGTAGCACTTGGTCACAAAAAGAGCATCAGTGAGTTCAGTTGGAGACATCATAAGCAAGACCTGAATTTGCTGCACATCATACACTTCCGTTCAGGTCAGAGTAAAGAAATGAATGTTCCTATTTGCTTTCTATGAAGAACCCTGCTGTGATGAAACCATGGCCTAGGAAGGTAACTCCTGAAACAACAATAGTTAATTGCAAAGCTCTATCAGGTTCTTAACATATGCAAGAACATAGAGAGCTTCCTCACTGAGTTTCAGTTTTCTCTCCTTTCTTTCTGAAAGTCCGCCTAACACGGTCAGAGGAGATGCTGTTCGGCTGCTAAAACAAAAGCCACGTTTGAACAATACTGCACTTGATCCCCTTGTTCCACTGAAGTATTTTAATCCCGTTATATCTTTAAAAATTAACTGCTGGCTAACTTCTGAAGCCCTTAATTTATTTATTTTTATCAGGACTTTATGTGGCACAGGTTAATAAATGTAGTGATACCTTTGGCTGTGGAAGGGCTTCAGAAGTTGGTCAAATATGAAGATACTATGCTGATAAGTTATCAGAGCTTATTCACATGTTCTCAAAAATTTTCAGTAAAAGTTTAGTTGCACAGTGTTTAATACTGTGGACAAAAAAATTTTGCTTATAAAAAGTATATTATTATTAGCATTAACTAGAACCTGATGAAGAACAGAATAATTTGCCCAAGTATTCTGTATATTTCAAAATTTTACATGGAACTTTAAATTGCATGTATATTTCAATACTAGTTACCATAAGAAAGTAAAAGAATCAGTTAATTTTAAGTTCCTACAATATTTCAAAATTTTTCTATAGGTTTCTTTGGAGGTACAAAATGGCTCTGTAAAAATCTATTCTTTCTTTTAACTGTGAACAAAATTTTATAAAACAGAAAACTCCTTTTTAGGACTGCAGCAATTACATTACTTAAATGGGTCACCATAATTGAACTACAGTTTATAGTGTAATAGAAAACATTTATGGTTTTATGACCAAAGTATTAAAATATATTTTACCAATTTATAGAAGTCAAAATAGATGTGTTATTTAGTCAAGCTACTTTTGTGTTTTCCCCTATATGATCAGTTCCCAATTATTGATATAAAGATCTCTGCCAACAGCAGTTTTTTCTAAATTCTTAGACTTTAAACCACCTGATATTTAGCTTTATCAAAATGCACAATTTACTGGATATTAAACAGTAATTTCAATGTTTAATTTCACAAAAATCAACACCCACAAGAACAAGACAAAACAGCCTCAAGACAAATTCATAGATAATATTTACAGAACACAATAGGAATATTCTGATGTATATTTTACTTTGCAACGTTTCAGATAAAATTATAAGAACCACAAAAAACTTTTAGACTTCATTTTGGTTTCAGCATACAAGCCCAAAACTGACTCTCTGCTGTGAAACACTACACACACCTAGTCAAAAAAGAGCTATGGCATGATTTTGTTCAGCTGGTCTGTGCTCACATAGCCACACGACACGTTGAATTCCTTGTCTGGCACCGGAAGTGCAGTTGCATTGAGCACAAGGCCTTGTGGAGAGTGAACGATGTGGATTGATGTATAGTCTGCGACAGGCATCTCTGAACTTGGGAGTTCTGCTGTTGAAGCTCCAAAATTGGCAACAGTAGTGGTAAGGCTCTCTGTGGTGAAGTAACCATCTTCATTATAGCTTTGTTCCTGAACATGTGGCTCATTCTCTTCGTGGGAAGTCACAGCAATGCATTTTTTCACATCTGCCTCACAGAAATAGGTGTTGTCCATGGTGACGTTTTGTTCTGTGCAGCCTTCACGTTGTGCTCTCCCCAGCTTGGATTTCTGCCCTGGTGAAAGTACAACCCTGCCTGCTGGAGTAATATCACTCACTTGAGCGTAGAAGTCAGTATTTGTCAATGAATTCTGGTTGCTTATCTGGGTATGGACCGATGGACGGGGTGACTCAACGCTGTCTGCCAAGGATGCCCACGGGTGGCTGTTTTCAGACTGAGTGTTCCTGTGCTGGCATTGGGGGTCTGTGTTGGCAAGGCTTGGAAGTGACTCATCATTATCTTGTCTGTCAAGGCACAAGAGATCCTCTTCTTTTTCAGTAGCCTTTTTGAACTGATCACTGTCAGAGGTGGCATCACATGTGTCGCTTGCACTGAAGTCTGTTTCTGGAATATCTGGTTCACAACAACTGGCCCGTCCAGAATCATCATCCTTCACTCCCAAGCAACCGTGAGATTTCACATGATCTTCACTCAGGAGCCTGTCGGTATCTGAGGCTCTATTCTTTTCATCAGGGTCTTCTATGTCCAACTCAATAAACTCAACCCACAAATCATCATTGTATAGCTGTGTCTTGTAGCTGTCATGGCAGGCTAAGATGGAATTCACTTCATCTAGCTTTCCTTTCTACAAAGTAAATAAAAAAGAATTTTATGAAGGAAATAATGAAAATGCTTGTCCTTTTTATAACGTTAACTTGTGTAAAGGAGACTGTAGCTACATAGTAATTGCAAAAGGCTTCAAATTTATTTTATGCAAATTAATTCTGTGGCAGCTCCCCCAGTGCCAGAATTTTCTTCTACAAAACTTTTCTGCCTGGGACAAAAGTTGTCATCTACTACTACTACTACTACTACTACTACTACTAAGATTCCCACTGTAGATTTTAGAGTTCAATATTACCTTTAAGAGATCTGGGTCAATGCCTTTAATCTTTGGAACTGGCACAGGAGGAAAAATAAGCATTTTTAACCTGGAAAAAAGTAAATTATGGCTTTTAATTGACAGTGGTCTTTTTTGAGGAAGTTAGAAAGAAGACAGGCTAACGTTGCATTTATATTTAATTAGTTCAAAACCTAAATGTTTGAAAATGAAATTTCAAATAATCTTAAGGAAAAGAAGTAACGTTTTCTCTCATTGCAAATTAAGAAACAAGTTTTCTGCAAGCTTCCTTGTTGAAATGATTTACATTTATGTGGGAATCCATTTTGGAGTCTGGTCTTTGATAGTTCAATGCTGTATAGAAAGAGAGTGAATTCCTAGAGCTCTGTCAATAGTTTCCCTTTTTACATACTTTTCAATGGAACCTGATACAAGCCTCAGTATGTGGTGACTTTCCCCAAACTTTTTTCAGGGACACAGTAGCCTTGCTTACACCCAATAAATTTAAATAGGGTAACAGAAAATAGGAATTGATGGAAAGAGTGAATTACTTTAGAACTAATAAATAAAACTGAAAAACATCTGCCAAAATTTAGGCTAGTATTTTGCCATCTCTATGATACTTCTGCTTTTTGAATTATTAGTGCAACAGGTAATATATAATTAAGGTGGGGGTTTACCCTTGTAGAGAAAGGACTAGTAACTTGCTTGTGCATTTGAAGGCTGTGGAAATACATATTATTCTAATCTTTCATAAAGAGCATTCCTCATTTTCTTTGGGGACCAGAAAAAAACCACCAAACCAGCCCACCTTCACCAATTCTAATAGAAGGATGATTTTCCATTAATAATAATCCAACAGTAGCTGGTCATGCCTATCTCTTCTATTTTACCTCCCTGCTTCTTTTGCAAACAGATAAACAAAAGGAAAATTCAAAATTCTCTTTATACTGGGTTACTTGCCTATTTTAGAAAGTACGGTGTAGGAACAGTAGATACAAACCCAACTGTTACTTTTGCTGCCTTGGTGAGATCCAGAGAAGGTCACAGGAGTCTTAAAGACTGCCTAGAGAGAAATTTAGGCACCTTTGGCTTAACCATGGCAGGTCCAAATTCCTTGGATATTTCTGGTTTTGGGCAAATCCTCAGTGTTCTGCCCAGCAAGCCTAATGAGAGCCAGAAATCCAGTCATTTTCCACCTAATTCCTGGAGAGGCAGTGTAAACTGGTTGGGCTATCAGGGTACCATCTTAGGACTTGTGCTTTACAGCTGAATCCACATACCAAGTATTCTGACAGGACTGGGCACTGCTTCTAATGAAACAGACAAAGAATTTTACCACTCACTGCCTGGAGAAGACATTTGGGAGGGAGAACTATGCTCTGCTCCTTTCTTAGCCTAGCATAATTCAAGCTTTCATCTCTCAACTCTAATGACCTAAACCTATGGCATCTGTCCTAGAGGGACTCGTTCAGATCCTGTGAGATCAGAACTGAGGAAAATATGAATTGGTGTCTTTCAGAATCAGGAGGAAATTGAGCCTGGATATTTTGAAATATGGAAAACCTATGCAGGCTGTTTCTCTGCAGAATACATTGCCATTCCACCACCAAATGCTTCGGGTTTGAAGGAAAAGACGCATGCCCACAGTCCAGAAAAACTTTCCACATGAAGGGTCCTCAGTGGAGAAAAGTTTCTTCCAACATTGATGATTAGCATGGAAAGTATTTATAAAGTCTGATCAGAGATATGCTCCAGACTTTAGGATTTTCTGAGACTAAGCCACCCTGTGCTCAGTGCACAGACCTTAGTTCCTGGTCCCACATGCACATTGCCCCATTCTCTCACATCAAGGTTTTGTCATGAATTGTATCAGGAGCCTTGCTCTTAAATCTGGGATTGGGATGCTATTGCAGGGAATGGCTTCCTGAAATTAAACTCTGTCAAAGCATAGGGCCTACTTAAATAAAAAATAAATTGCTTAATAGAAAATTATTTTTTAGACCTGCTCCAAATGCACCATATTGTTTTCATTTCAGCATGTGAAATGAAATTTCACCGTTAGCTGGTATGTGCAAAACTACTCAGTGTTCATTTTCAAAGTGTACATACAAGACCACTGATAACATGCGTGTGTGCTCTGGGTCTTGACCATGGTGTTGCTCCATAGTGTAGAACAGCACTGGTATGACATCCAAGTTGAATTCTGCCAAAACCTATCCCTGAACACACATATCAGGGGATTAATTTATTTAAGAGCTGTCATTTTTATGTATGTTTCATTCTTTCATTTTTATATATGACACAATTTTGTAATTTTTACAAACAATGCAATTCTGTGCTTTGTTTCATTTTATTCCTGTTATCTACAGAAGCTGCAATTTATACACAGAGACCAATATTCCCCTATGACTCAAGCTCTTTCCCTTGGCTTCAAGAAGTGGAGTTTAGTGGAATGGTCTAAGAACAAAATCAAATATACCAAATATATAGACACAGGTTTGTATGAAACTTTTGAACAGCATGTAAATAAAAAATAGTGTTTAGAAAATTTGAATGAACTAAAAAACCAACCCCTTCAAAGCCTAAGTAAATCAATCATGTAAGTGCTGTAGAATAAAATGTTCTGCAGTGCAAGAGGAAGATCAACATAATCAGATTCCCTGGGCTGAAGGCCCAATACATAGAAATTCCAGTTATATGTAGTTTACATGAATGGACAAGAATGCTCAAAATAGTTCCTAGTCTCCCAGATTTGAAATAATTGAAAAATCCTTTTTTTTTAAGCCACAGGTACATAAAATCCAACAAATAAAAAGTCTCTACCTTGGTTGTTTAGACAGCATGATTGAGATCACTGTTACAGCCAGCCCACACACTCCAAAGATAACAACTAAGAACCATGGAAACTCAACTTCTGAAACAACAAAACATGAACATATAAGCAGGAATCTCCATCACTGTCATATCTTTAATTTCAACCTTGTCTTCTACAACCTGAGGATTCCAAAGTGGTAAAAACTGATGAAAATTTTCATTACTTAAATGTGTTTTCTGTATTCACAGACATAAAAATGTGGTTTTGTCCTAGTTCTGGTCAGGACTTGGAGGTTCTTCAATAGCACCTCATGTCACTGCTAGGGGTGGACAAAGGGACTCTCTGGCTTCCAAG
>WEIT01007430.1:0-32770 GCA_013389985.1 Dryoscopus gambensis
CCGGCAGTCAGGATACCATGTGTGGATCAGTCATCTACTACTCACATATTAATCGCCACCAAGAAAAGAATGCAGTATCCTTTAAAGAGCACCTTTTAAGCCGTGCTGATATTACTTGCTCAGGTACTGAAAATGAGTATCTTTTCACTAGCCTCAGGTGCCTTTACCCAGGACTGCATAAAACCAGTCTAGGCAAAGATTTCTTGTTTTAAATGTAAGCTGTTAGAGGTTTTCATTTATCTTTAATACATTTGTGAAAGGGAAAGAGATAAAAGTACTCTGAAGCTTACCACCAAAATGAACATGTCTAAATTACTTCACCCAGAAGGAATTATATTATTGTACAAACGCAGAACCTGCCAAAATCTTAGAGGAAGATGATTTCATATTGGAAAGTCAAGAGAGTGTTTTAATTCTATCGTTACATACGGAATGAAAAAAAAAACCAAACCCAAACCAGTATTTGAAGCTCAATTCATAGAGAAATCAAATAATTTCTGCAGAAGCCTACAAAATCTGTGCACCTCAGTCAAGTCTTATTGCATAAAGTCAGATAATAGTTTCAGAGTTGCTCAAGCCACAGAAATACAAAATGGTTGCCAATATATTGTTTTGCTGGATGCAGAGACACACCAGGAATACCAACAACCTGTTTTCTCAAGAAAGCAAATGCTGCTCACAGGTCAGTGAGTAATTTCAGCAGAAAGTCGAAGAAAATAAATACTCTTAACTCAGTATTCTCTCTGTAGTTCCTACAAGCAGCATTTGAATTTGGACATAATATGAAGAATAATGTATTAAGACAATTTTCTACCAGTTTTATTCCATGGTCTTGCCTTGTTCCTTGTAGAGCCAGCTGGATTGAGCAGAGGCTGTTAGCATACATTTCTAAGGAAACAAAGGAGCTAAGCATGTACTTTAGTGTCACTGCATAACCTGTGAACAGGACAAGAATCCCTATAAAGAAGACCTGCTNAAAAAAAAAAAGGCAAGTCTACAAGCTTAAACACAGCAAGAGAACGAGAAAGCCTGTTCTTAAAATTAATGTGGGTTGAAGATGTAAGTCAGTGTGATTTAGGACAGCTTAAAGCTACTAAACATTGCCAACTGCCTTCACAATCTGAGATTCACACCACCAAACCCTTGTCCATATCCCCAGGGCACCAGAGCATAGGTTAGTGTGAATTCACTGCATTATTCTCATGACGCATCGAAAAGGATAATAATTTGCAGTTGCTTGTGTGCTTGGTAGGGTCTTCTTAATTTTAACTCTTTTTTCACTATGTGTCTACTACCTCATCCAAGAAGTCTTCTTGGATCTTCCCTCAAGGATCATGCCTCCATATTGTTTGCAGTCACTGTTCCATAAGATGTTCAAAACACCTACCAGTCTACCAATAAGTAATAATTTAGAAGTACTGAGGCATGCTCACCTTTCAGAGTCTCATTTTCTTATTCAGCTCATTTTTCTATTATCATTCCTACATATCTTTCCACATAAGTACAACCTCTGTATTTCTGTTTGCATTGCTCTCCTTCAACATAAACCCCTTTGTGATGATAGCCAGGGACTGCCTGTAAAGTATGCATACAATTTATACATGTGATTCAGTAACAATAATGCATATCTGATTTAAGACACAAACCCCCTTCATTCATGAAAAAAGCATATTAGAAGATCTCATAGAAGGAGAGTTCTGACTCCACAGCCACCTTCAAAATACTGAAAAAAGACCCACTTGTATCTCTTGAGGTCTTTTTGTGCCATTGTGTCTGACATGGGATATGATGCAACCTATTTGTACTGTAAGCCAAACTTCTTCCAAGTCTACTTAAAAAAACCCCAACACTAAGCATCACTGAGAAACGTGCAGAGGGCTTCCTTCACTGTTGCTGGTTTAGAAAATATGTTTAGGGACCAAAACAAAAAGAAGTCTCTAATTTAAATACCTTCACTTGGTAACAGTGTCTGCATGTAAAAAGAAGTGCATGCGCAACGACAGCTCCCTGGATTTGTTACATCTTACATGGGATGCCACCACCCTCCCACTAGAGCAGTGTGACAGCCCGTGCCCTCTACGGCAAGCCTCAAAGCACAAGCAGGATTTTGAGATCTGAGGGCCAAAAAAGAGACTGTGTGTACAAAATGCCACCCATTTTCTTATCTTGGATCAAGTATTTCTCCGTACAAATTACGTCTCCCATTTGTCATCACAACAGCACTTTGGTCAACTATTACCCTTTCGGGGAACAGGTAAGGCAGCTGAGCAAACCTGTCCCTGGGGAAATGAAACATGCTTAGAGTTGCTTGAGTTTCTCCCATCAAGCTGGGAAAAAGTAGTGCACTGTACAGCCAGCACTGGCACAGAAAACTAGAACAAGCTGGTGTACAGCCTATGGACCCCCTTCCCTCCTTTGAAAAGTCAAAACTGTGTTACTGCTTACCACCAAACAAACAGTAGGGAAAGCAGGAATCCCACAGAAAATACCACCTCAGGAATTTTGCTTCTGGAGTAGGATTAAAAACAAATAAAGAAACCCCCAAACTTACAAAACTTTATAAAGCCTGAGATTCTCAAGACACCTGTTCTGAAATATTTTCTTAAGACAGATTCTTCTCACGGATTTTCATCAACCCTCTTCTTCTCCTTTGTGCATTTCTTCCTGCCACACTAATATTACCATGACAGCTCAGTAAATTTCACAAAATACAAGAGGGATCATGTTGTTGAAAGCCCATAACTCTGAGTACATATATGCCCACAGGCTGCTCAGATAACTGCTGTAACAGGCAGAATTCTGTTCCTGAATCACACACAGTTTTAGCTTTCCTTCTCAGACAGAAATGCCGCTGGGTGGATACAATCCTAATCACGGTTTGTGAGGTTCCTCTGCACATAGGTTGGATGGAAGTGTCAGGAGTAAGTCAGAAAAAGATTGGCAACTTTATAGGATAGACAGGTCACTGGCTGTCTCAGTTGCACCAGATTTTCGTCCGTAAGTTATGTTAAACAATGACTCCTGTAAGGCCACATACACGACTTCAATATCCAACTGCAAGCTCTAAGAGAGGTAGCACAACACATAAAAAAATTACAAATTAAGGGAACTCTTCTAAACTTGTGAAGCAAACAAATACATTCTAACATGGCTCTCACCATCCGCACAGAGCACATATACAACACAGTCCAAAAACACATCCTCTCTACAAATAATGAGAAAAGTGCTACCACTTTCAACTAAAGACTTCTAAGACAGAGCATAGGTCAGCAATTTTCATTTATTTTTTCATGCTGGTATTTTGCTGGATTCAATGATTCACACATTTATATACCTTAAAAGGGTTTAATGTGCACAGAAAGTGCCATTATGTATACTACACAAACATTCTGCTTGCTGAAATGAAACTGCAAGTTTCAACCGCAAGTGGGTAGCACATTAAAACCTTAGGCAACAATGGTTTAATGTTGGTGCATTTCCTTGCTCCCAAAAAAGCTAAATTCTACAGTAGACTCACTATTGTCTTTTGTTAGGAGAGAAAAATTTATTTGCCCAGTATTAATCTCATCTCAGAGGTTTATTATGTTTAGGATGGCACAACATTTACCTGTATCTTGAAGACAGATTATTTTTGTTTAACTCCTTTTGAAAAGCGACCACTATATAAACATGACTCTATAAATCCACTGGTCACCTACCAGTGATGAATGGCATATTCAGTTCTACCCTCCCCCTCTCAAAAGGGATGGAAAAGAATTAGAAAATGTTCAGATTATTCAAACGTTCAAAGTCCAGTTCAAAGGAACAGATTAGAAAACTGGGACTCCTCTGATTGGAAAAAGAAATGACAGAGATGGGAATATGACAGAGATCTGTAAAGTCAGGATTGGCAAAGATGAAGTACCTAGGAATCAGCTGTTCCCTGTCCCCTACAATACAAGGACTAAGGGGCATTATAGAAAACTCAGAAGTAGCAGGATAAAAGCAAGATGAAACAAGATGGTGTGCTTCTTCGTGTAACATGCTGTGGAAATCCCTGTCAGCAGCTGAGACGGGTTTAGAAGGACCAAACAAGTTCAAGGAAAAGAAGTATGTTGAGGGTAGCTAAGTATCATCACTTCTACACAAAGTCCTCGAGACACAAATAACTGGAGGCTGAAGAGTTACTCAAGGCAGAGCAACCCATATACTTGCCCTGTCCTTCTCTAGGCTTTTTCTTTTGGCATATGGGCTAGCTGGCCTTTTGGATGGATCTCAAGACAGACACTCAAATGTTCGTAAGAAAGCAGATGGAGACATTTTACTTTTTATACCTATTTGTACAAGCAGTATATCTAAGCGTGGTATTTTATTTCTACCATTTGTGAATAGTTAATCCTCATAACAGAAGTAGAGTTACTACAAAAGAGCTCTTTCAGAGGAATTGCCATCAGAGAAATGTATTGTTGAGAAGTAATTAAGATGTTGAATACTGCATCCCTTGTTAGAATCCAGCTATTGACTCTGAAGGAGATCCTGTATGCCATCCAAAAAAAAGACAACAGTTTGGATAGTTAGTCAAGGTAGCTATTAGAAATGAATGATATTTGTTATGCAAACATGAATCTCTTGCATAAACTCATGTCAGTTTTCAAGTAGTTTTTCTAAGATTGGTGTCAGCTGCCTTTCTTAACATGAGTCTCTTTTGACTGAATTTTTCTGCAATGCAGAGCTGTTGCCTCGACATTATACAGATGAACAAAAGGATTACAGGATGTCAAAACATCACAAGAGTTCTTTGCATCAGGAGCAGAAGCCTAGTATTTAGCCTCCAGCAGGGCTGGCCTCTGATCTTGGGAACATCCAAGAGATAGTCTACTGAATATACAATAATAAGCAAAACTCTCAAATCAGAGGTGTAAAGTTACACCTGACACATGACATTTGGATATCAGGTATTCCTGCTTGGGGGGGAATAAAAATCCACACAAGTGCCTCTCAGACATCCTGCAGAAGGCATGACTCATTACCTGTGACCGTGAGTGGATTAGAGCAGACGTGCAAGGGCTGGTGACAGTCCCCAGATGAAGATGACACTTCAGCTGAGGTGTGCTGGCACACGAGGCAAACTGGCAGCCCTCCAGCTCTGGCATTACCTGGGCTGCTGCTCCACGAAAAGGTGCAGTACTTTGTCCAAGGCTTTGCGGGGACCAACCCACTCCACCTCTGCCACAGGTAAGCACACACAGGAGGGACACTGAGCCAGAAAGACGTATCCAGTCTCTAAGAACCACAGTGGCTCCAGAGAGGAGTGACATCTGACTGGAGAAGAAGGCATTTTTCCCCATAGGTTTTAGGATGTGCCCTTGGAAAAACAAGGAACTTAGCAAGCCACTCAAAGCTATCACCGCAAAAGCAATGACTTCAGCACACCCAGCATTTACAGGAGAACATCCAAGACCTTCTAAATAAACTGCCAATTAGCTTGTCCACAGGTGTCAAGTTCTTGCTGTTAGGGCAGGGCACAATTATTTCCCTGAATAATTGTCCACAGCTGAAATGATCTCTGAGATGCCATAGGAAGGGATTTGACATTTTTCTTCAAATGCTTGTACGCAGAAGGGAAAGTGAAACCCCTAGAGAACCCAGTTCCATTTTAATTTTTGGACGTCCACAGAGAAGGAAATAATATTGCTGATGCTGCTCCCATTGTGGATAACACGTAAAATGTTTTTTTGCTCTTTGGGGAAGAGGAAAGGAGTGTTTTTGCACAAAAACATCAGAGGCCCTGTACAGAGCAAAATGATGGTTTGGGCATTAAAGAAATTTACTGAGTTTTTCATGAAGAAAAATAACCAATGGCAAAAATTCAGTTGCCCACAAAAGGCACAGCTCCTTTGCAGGAAAAAAAATTGGGACAAGCAAAAGGCTGAGACAATGTTAGGGTGGATATAGGCAGTGACAAGGGAGAAAATCTTGTAATTCAAAAATGCCATTTGTGCATCTTTTTACTTCATAAGGCAAAGACATCTTTATCCAGTGCAACAACCCAGGTCACATCAAGGTGAATTTCCAGTAGGTCGCTATGGCTTACAGAACAGGTCATGAATATTTGATGTGCCCTTTAAATATCTTAGTATCATCTCTTCAAAAGAATTATCCTTGCATAGACCAATGAATCTTGCATAGATTCATGGCTCTTCCCCTGTCTCCTTAACTCTCAGTTTAAAAAGCACACAAACAACTTTGATCTAAGCATGTTTTCCCATTTAATCTCCAGAATAAAAAAGGAAACCTCACATTTTGCAGGTATCATTAAACCTGTTTTGATGCAAAAGGATGGATTAGCAAATCAGTCTCTTCAAGATCCTTCATTTTTTCTTACTTTATGATCGAACCTGGTTTTGCTAGCATCAGTTCCCACAGACGTTTTCTTTCCCGTGCATTTATGTTTATAGTCACTGAAGGAGCAGATAAGTAAAAAATCCCTTAATAATACGCTCCCTCTCTATACTCTTTGCAGAAAGTAACATTATGAGCCTTCTTAAGCAGGATCCTTGTGCCATCCTGTCTGCAAGACACTGATCCTGTAATGAAGCTGGAAGGCCAGATGGAAAGAACAGAAACTGGTGGAGTGGTACATCCAACATGCAGAACATGCCTTTGCCATGTACAGTCCACCCTGCCCATGTCATTACCTTAGGAGAAACATAATCCTTGCTGTTATCTATACTGCCTTTGAGAATGACCTGGCCTTAAGGGTGGGGCCAAGCAGCACATCTGGACTCAAGCCCAGCTTCAAGGCTGCTGCAACACATAAATATTGATGCAATCTTGGGTGCTTCTGTGGATTTGTCACTGCAGGATCTGGGTATTTTTCAACACAGCCACGTCCACTCAAGTGGGAAATCTGCTCTTACTGACCACCACAAGTGAGCGACTGTGACCCAAATATTCTAAAGGAGTGTCCACAGAGCATTTAAGGTACCAAAGCCAGTTAGCTGTGCTGGCATGATGTGCTGCTGGCAGTATGACTGAATTGCTGTGTAGCACAACTACCTGGTGGCCTTCACCTCACCAAGGTGTCCCCACGCAGCCATACCCCATACACCCAAAAAGACATGTAGGGTCTAATTGCCAGCAGATAACAGGACTGGGTTCTTTCATCAGAAGATAGACTGAGAGGTTATGCACCTTATGATGGTGGCCATAGGAACACAGAAATCACACCTACTCTGTAAAAGTAAACCTTTACATATAAAAGATTAAAAATAAAACTTATATTGCTTGAGCAAATACCAAAACACTTCAGGAAAATCCTGGAGTTTCAAAGCACAATAAAACAATTAAGTGAAAGAAGAGAAGAAAGGAAACATTTGACTAAGAATGACACATGGGGCTATAGAATCCAGTAAAATTTGTAGTGTCTAAGAATCTCCCTGAAGAGGATAATGCAACTTGGTAAGAGAGATTCTAACTAAGAATAAGAAGTTCCTGCACAACTTGTGGCTTATTTATGCAATCTGCATTTACAGTACATTTACAGAGTTCTCTCTCTCCATGTTCCAAGGAACCAGCCCTTTAGTCTTGTCTCTGCAGCATGAAGCAAACAGGCTTTCTCCTCAGTCCCAACACCATTCCAGGCTTTTAAGTCACAGGTAATGTAATTTGCTATCAGCTGCTACTGTGAATTCTAACAGATTATTATGCTGCCCACTGATGTGCCATGTTAAAATGGCTAATTAAAGACACTAAACTAAGACTGGTGACACCCCTGGCGATCCACCAGTGCAGTATGATATCTGATTTCAGCTGAACAAGAAATGTGTGTCTCAGTTTCTTACCTTCCAATCAATATACATTTTCAAGCATTAAACACACTACAGACTTATTATAAAGTTGAAAAGTACTGTCTTCTGGTTCCAGTATGGATATGCCATACATATGCTAGTGAAAAACTACATTTACAATAAACTTTTGTTAAATATTAATGGAAGTGAGAAGAGCTAGCACACTATAAATGCATCTTTGTCTTTTACAAATATAGATTCCAAGAGAAAAACTCAGATCTTTAACCTAAATATCTATTTACAGATGTAGTGCAGGTTTTCACCTTCCTTCAGTACCAAGGTCAAGCTCTGAAGATAGAGAATGGAAATAATTGTGGCTGTGTTGAGGAAGGGGGAGCCTAAGTCCATTTTTATGGAGTTTATTTACAGACATAAATCCTTGACCACATGATGACACTCCTTTGATCACTTCTTTGATTTACTCTAATAAAAAGTATAAAATACAGAGACAATTTCAGAGGGCAGGATCAGACCAAATGTCCCTAATAATTTGTATGCTCTTTTGACTGTCTGGGGAACTTTGGTGGTGGTTAAATGCACCCTATTCAGACCTGGAATTCTAACCCACTGTTTGAAGACATGAAATCCCAATGACAGCTTGATAGTAAAGAAGCCACTGCTTTTATTCTAGGAAAAGGAGGAAATGGTTTGCAAAGTAGGTTCTTCCAGTTGCTTGATGTGCAAAGTGATAAAAATTTAAGGCACTTGTTATTGCTTTACCTCCAGTGGCACAAGGATTGAACTAGATGCCCATACTGGTTCTTTCTAGTTTGCTTACAGTGACTTCCCCAAAGAAGGCAAAGTGGCAGGTTCCCTAGGCAATCCAAACTGAGACTTGCATATAAACAAGTTTGAGGCTTCTGACTCATGAATGATTAAGATAAAGAATATTGTGGAAGCAGTGGGGAAAAGCAACTGAGCCATTTTCTGAAAAGAAAGTAATTACACAAAAGATGTTTCTGGCCTTACAGCTAATACAACCCAGCTGCTTCCTTACAAAAAAAAGCTTGTGATAGCAAAGAGGTACTGAAAATGTGATCAAATAGTGTACCAAGGGTAATGGTCCTCTCTTGCCTCTCCTGTATGACCCTACTCAAATTAGTCAGAACTACTGTGGGGAACTTCCTCAGTCAAAAACCTGTGCTACATGCTACCACAGCAGAGGTGAAACAAGGTACCAGGGGGTGGAGTTCATCAAAGGGTACCACTTGTTGCCAGCCTGCATTCTGACACACAATCTGCAGTCGCAAGACAAGTGGAAGTTACTATTGATTTGTTCTGACTGCTTTGGAAGTGCGAGCGCTTTCTGTTTCTCTCATCTTTCACACCATTAATTATCTTGAAAGAGAGCATGGTGTACAGACAAGGCTTGTTATGGAGAAAACTGTGTGACTGAACATGAGGTGACAGTGCGAGAACATGACTGCAGTACCATAGGATTAGCACAGGCAGATTATTTTGCCTTTATTAATGCCTCTGAAGGTCTAGTCAGTAATACGCATTTCTGACACACACAAGTTCTCTTTGATTGTAAAAAGAAAGTAACCTTTCAGGCACCTTATCGTTCCTTTTACTGAATACATCCTTTGTGAAAATCCTGGATCACAAATTTTTTGATTTACAGTCTTGGGCAAGAAGAAGACAAGAGTACTGAATTTCTCACCAACCTAACCAACACTCTGGCCAACGTGCTCACTTATGCAGGCACACACAGATCCACTAATTAACGTTCTAGTACTGCAACAGGCTGTCACAATGGCAACAAAAAGAGCCCTGGAAGAACATGGAGCAGCCAGGATAGGTTCTAGCAAATTCTAGTTCCAGCATGAGGTATGATGAGTGGTGCACTTTAGCTGTCAACTTTGGTTAGCAGAAGCTCGCCAAAGAAAAATTCAGCCTTCTGGGGAAAACAAGGTCAGTGATTCAAGACTCAGTACATTTCTTCTTATTCAGTCCCAGCCACAGCCTTGAAATGAAGCGATAAAGAAAGGTTCCTTTCAGCCTCAGTGCCCACATTTCAGAAGGATGTATCTATCCAGTTAGGAAAATAAAACATTATGGGCTTCTTGAATTCAACATTAGACTACTTTCCTCCTTTCCCCCCCCGCCCCCCCCTCTAAACAGGAATGCTCTGAAACTGTGTTTACACATGCTACTTAAGGATGCCAGGTGCTCCCCAGAGTCTCACATGCGTACATGCTCAGAATAGTCAAGCTCCTCTCAGGACAGCTTCCCCTTTTACCTTCTGTCGCTGCTGAATGTTGCTCATTGTGTCTGGCTGAAACTCCAGCTTGTCTGTTCGACAGAGCTTCCAGTATAAAATAATAACAATCAGGAGCACCACGGCAACGGGGACTGCCACCCCAACGATAATCCAGAGGTTGCTGTTCTGTGTCTCTGAAGTGGACTCCTTCATCTTCTCCACAGCTGTGAAGTTAAAAGGAAGACAGCAATATTGTGTGGTTATGTTTTAAACTGAGGGCACTTCAAGGTCATGTATTTTTATGTCCTTGTAAATGCTAGTTAAGGAATTTGTCAGAAACCAGTTGCACATCACAGGAAATGTCGTACCACTCTAAGTAAAGGTATGTCATGCTCAGGAAGTATGGGGCAGGAGATCGATTGTCCTGGCCCACCTTCTGAAGACCTGTGCTTAAAACACTAATGAAAATGCACTTCTGCCACATCATCCTGTAACCCAAAACTAAGCTGACAAAGTGAAATGGGTCTGAAAAAAATGATTCTACCACTAGCAAAGGAAAGATAGACTTTCCAAAATTGCTGCCTGTTTCCTGCTTTAAGCAGTATTACCAGCTGCCTCTTCTTTATAACATTTTGTCATCACAATCAATCTGACCCTCCCCCGCCAAGTGTATAGTTCATACTGTTGATTCCTTTTTTCTTTTCTCTGTTGTACTGTCAGTGTGTGAGATCCTTTAGCCCCAAACAGAAAACAAAACTGGCAGAAAGTCTAATAAAACAAGTAATTCTTGTAAAAAGTAAACGGAAAGAAACGACAAAACTTTCATTTGCCTTTTTTTGCATAGTGGTTACATGTCAGACTAAAAACCATAACAAAAACACATTTCTAGTCAAACTGATGCACTTTCTAAAAATGATGTTTTCAGGTTAAAGAGAGTATGTCTATTTTTTCTATATATCATTTTATTAGTAGCCATTCTAACGATGAGCCTAGAGCTTAGAAGAACATACAATTCTTATGTTTTACATATTTAACAGCTCATTTATGACATTATATTTTCTGGTATAAAAATAACCTTTTCTTGGTCTGGTTTCTTCCAATAAGAAGCATTTAAAGATTTCTATGACTCTATGACTCCTAAATTTCTAACGTCAGGTCAAATATAACAAGTTTCAACATGCACAGCAAGCTACAAACACTTCATGAAGTTTGTTCAACATTTATCATTTTTGTAAAGAGAATTCTTGCAACTTCTTTCACTTCTGTCTAACCAGTCCATTAATGGATATTAAGCAGATTTATATGAGCTAATGACCTATCTGTACACCACTGTTTTAATGAGGGACAAGATTTAGAAACATATAAAGATGGTACAATTATTACTATTTTCTTGTTTTTCTTTCTGCAGAGAATTTTAAATATCAGACACATGCTTGTTCTGTTGGCAAAATACCCTGTGGTACCATGTAACTCATGCCTCCATATTGCACAGAAATGAGAAAAGGTAATTGAGCATTCATACCAATGAGGTATTTTGCAGATCATACCTGTCTCTTCCTAAGATACTTATAAATTTCTTTCCTAAATGTAACATGGAATTTTGAGGAGGTATTCTGTCTTGCTACTTACTGAAAATTATTTATATACCAAGCCTCCTGAATAAAGTAGTTATATGACATTATACGACGTATCCTATTTATCCTGATGTATATCTAGGAAAAAAATCACATTACTTTTATATTATACTCACTAGAAGATCATATTATTTATATAATACAGATGGACAAACAAATAAAACCAAGGTCAATCATATTCAGTGGAGGAAACAAATGCCCCAACCACCATTAGTGTACATCTTTCACAGAAAAAGTAATTCAGACAAAAAAGCAGTGACTTGTGTTACACTTCACTGCCATTACCCAGCTAAAGGAAACACTCATTTCATACCAACGCCCTCCCACCTCACAACTGCGGGGT
The DNA here is from genome assembly GCA_013389985.1 of Dryoscopus gambensis. Lineage (NCBI taxonomy): Eukaryota > Metazoa > Chordata > Aves > Passeriformes > Malaconotidae > Dryoscopus > Dryoscopus gambensis. The sequence continues at coordinate 12,010 of WEIT01007430.1, forward strand.
TTGTGTGAGCTCCTGGGCAAGATAAACTGTAAAGAAATATTGGACTAGCAGGATGAGATGAAAATGGCAGGAAGGTCTTTAGTTAGCACAGCACTTTTCCAGCACAAGCATGGAGGGAATGCAGTGAGGCTTGACTTAAGGACCCTGTTGCAACCCTAAGCTCAGCAGGGTCTTCAAGAAGCCAAACAACACCGTGTAGCTCACTGCAAGGCTGCTAAAATTGATTTCCTCAGGAGTGTCAAAGCTGCAGCATTCCAAGAACAAAACACTGCAGCAGTGGGCACTGTGCAGTGCCATAACCTCCAGAGCTAAAGACACCCTTCCTGTTTGCCTTTGCTGGCATCGGTGTGGATTTGGCAGGGCTTACGCTGTGCAACGCTGCCTTCAATGCGGTATCCAAGGATGATTGCAGCCCGCTGGATGTCGACTCTGTTCATCAGGTCTGAGCACTTCAGAGCACTCAGTCTCTCCCCATCTTGGTCCTCCACAAAATAGATCAGCTCCACGGGGTTATCAACACCAACTAACCGTGACACATTCACAATCTGAAAAGAAATTGCAAAGCTTTTACATTTTAAGTTGTATTTATTTGGAGCTCCCATACATTTGATCTTACAGTCCGTACTCTCTCTCCCCTGTTGTAGCAGAAAGCAAAATTTCAAGGGAAGTGATCCCTTGTATAATACATTTTTATGGCAAACCTTTCTTCTCCCCCCCCCCACCCTTGTATCATAACAATGTACAGATCTGTTAAGTAAGAGAACTGCTCTCACTCTAAAGATGCCAACACTGCCACCCTGGAAGCCTCTACTGCCTTTAGCAATTGTTGGTTAGAAGAAGCGCCACACTTCTGCACTTTTCCCTTCTCTAAATACCTACTCTAACTTTGATTTGTTATTCATAACACACACACACCTCTTTGCTCCAGTTTTTCTAAATGTTAAGCAGCAACACAGGTGAATATTCTGTTAGCATCAAATAAAGCTGTTTGCTCTGATTCAACTTAAGCACTTGCACAGTCACCTTCATCCTCCAAACAGCTCCCCTTGGCATCCCCCTTTCCTCAGGAAGGAATGTATTTGATGCTGTGGGAAGCAATTCTTCCTACCTACATCTAAAGACATTAATAATCAAAAGAATGCATGCTATGAGGAAGCCCTGTAGATACTCTCTAACCACCAAACATCTACATTGCATATGAGAACCACATAACTTTGAATTCCTGTAAAATTACATCTTTTTATATAACAACTCTCCTCTGTTTAACCATTTACCATGTAATGGTGAGCTCAAAAAAGAATTAGGACAAAAAATAGTAGGAGGTATTCTGTCATGGTTGTTTTTTTTTTTCTTTAAAAAGAATTTGAAGGGCTCTGGAAGGAATTGACATAAATAGAGCAATGTATTTTGCTTCCTTCAGAATTATCCTTCTGCTATAAAGTGCATATTTAATAAATTATAATCTCAGAAACTGCCCATAGGCCTAAAGTAAAGCAAACACACAAATGTTTGCATGTCTGAGGCTTTGCATTGTTTTCTTTCCTAGTTTCGAACTAAAAAAAATCATGTAGAAGGACAGAAGTGCAATTTCTAGCTCAACAGGAAAGATGTTCTGGTTTTGGGGAACAGCAACTCAGTATGTCTTAAAAAAGCATTTCCCAGGAATGGTAACAGCAAGACGTGTGTCTATGTATCAAAAAAAAAAAGAGGGGGAATGAAACAAGAGAAAGCACAATTGTCATAAAAGTTTTCTAGGACAAATCAACCGAAAGCAAAGAATAATGTTCAGTGTCAGCCACATTTGATGTAAGAAACAGAGTATCTACAAATAGAGCAGGAAAATGTGCAGATCTCTGAAACAAAGCAAGAGCTGCTAACAGGACCCATTAAAGGATGTTGCTGCTCAGCTGAACACCCTTCACTCTTCTGCCAGCTGAGGAACAACCAATCCCTGACTGAAGGTAACAAAACAGCATCAATAAATAAGGTTCCAACACGCATATTCAGCAGCTGTAAAGCTGAATTTCGCTTCATGGACCTCAACTATACCATTAGTTGACAAATGCCCGCAGCTTTACATTATGTGTGCTTCAGCTGGGTTGCAACAGCCTGGTCTCAGTGCACAGAGCAGCAGCGTGTACAGACTGGTATCTGCTTCCAGCACGGATGAAACCTTCCCAAACAGCACCTAACTCACATGGAGGATCAGGGAGCTGAAAGCCACACGGGACTGAAAATCAATGGGTTCTTCGTTTTAATTTTACGAAACCCCTCTGTGCGTAGCAAAGCCACACAATCAGAGAAATTTAGCAAATTCTCAAACTGAACTGTGATATATTTTATGGCCCGTGGAGCATCCAAGAAGCACTATAATTATGTGTGTTACACATATCAGGTAATGGTCCCAAGCTGACTGAATGGGCTAGCCAAGGAACTTCTCCACAGCTGCCTTTAAAAAAGGCAGAGGGTAAGAAGGACAAGACTTCAGTGCAAGTTGTCACAACTGAAACTGCACAAATTTTAATGCAGAATTAAAAACAACAGCATATGGCTCCCTAAGCTGAGGAACAGGGATGAGTGAGAACACTCAGAATGGAGATAGGAAGAAGTAGCTGGAGGCATTTCTGCACAGTATAGAGAACATGGGAACAAGCACAAAAAAGTTCAGTGGAGGTACAGGCTAGTGCTGATGAACTAAGCTCACTATTTTAAACTAAGTTTTATCTGAAATAATTCATTCTGAATACATAGTATTTTATGACTGCTCACACCATACAGAGAGAAGCTGCAGACAAAATTTCAAAACCATGGGGAGATGGTTATGGATTTCTATTCTGGGAAAGCTAATGACTAGCAGGGTAATCTGGAAGAAAATACAAGACAATTAGACTTGTACATGAACACAGTAACTGTGACAATATCAGTACCTCAGTTTTCATCTCTGTCACACTGATTCACTACATTTTATTTACTGTTTGTTTTAACTAGCCTCTGAGCTTGCTGCAACAGAGGAAATGGCATACTGGGTCTGAACTGTTTTAAATCTGGTCATGGAATTGAGGTACAGTCACTGTGCCTGTTTTTTATAGTTTCTGTATTCTAAGTTTTGTGACACATGGTTCCAAATTATACTCTTTGTGCAGCTTCAGGCTGGTTTAGTCTCTGTCCTTGAAAGTGCTAAGAATGCAGGCAGAGACAAATACTATTTTCCAGGCATCCAGCAAAGCAGCCCACATGTAAGGAAGCATTTAAGCATTTTACATTTATACTTTGGCAGTGAGGGATGACACAGGGAGGGAGGACACAGAAGAATTTCAAACACAGGAGGCAGAAAATGGAGGTGGGGGGGAGAAAAAACCCCCACGAAAATACTAATTCAACTTCTGTGTACATAAACGATACCATCTTTTTTGATACTAGATGTGCATTTAACCTCCACAGAGGAAAGGCTTAACTGTGTTCAGGTGTCAGTAAATTTAATTTAAAAAGTGTTTTCAAGTGAATATCATAGGTCAGTGAACAGAGTTGCCTTGGTAACAAAATCTAGTTCGTAATTTCAAGCAGGGAAACACAAGTGGTAGGGAAGCTCCCATGGCATTCTCGGAGTCTCAGCCAGCCAGTGGAATGTCCTGGTCAGCAATCCCCACAGGAGCAAGGAACCCCTGGGTGAACTGTCTCAGGATCTCAAAGGCATGAGCACTACTTCAAAACAAGCACATATGCACACACAATCTCCAAAGCTCGTGCATGAGGATTATTTTCCTTTCTTTGCTTCACTCATCACCTTGGGAAAAAAAAAATCGAAAAAGATCCTCCTTCTGTCTTATTAAAAGTAGGATTTTAGTGCCTGGGCAATTAACTCAAGCTGTATTGTGGTTTGGACAGCACACAGAGGTAGGAACGGGCTGTGAGCCACCAGACAGAGGGGCCAGCTGCTGCCCAGGATGGCTGCTGAGGGGCCAAAAGCCTCAGAGGAAAATGTGAAGCAGCAGCAGTGCCCAAAGGTTTTATTTATAAACTCAAAAACTCACAGCAAGACAGGCTTTCCTCAGACAGGACAGACACATAAGCTGTCAGCAGAAAAACAAGAGAACGGATCTCTGCCTTAATGAAAAGCTCAGTTCAGTCATTACATTCCCTCATAGCTGCTACTTCCTCACACACATTACACCTAAAATGCTGCCTAACATGTTCTTTAAATCAGAACACTCCTCGTAGTTTCATTTACTAGGATCATCTCTTCATTTTCTATTAGGTTCAAAGGATTGAGTATGTTGAAATGAAGGAAAACTAATTTTTTTATTAGCTGCTGGTCTATTTTTAGACTACAATTAAGCCATTTACTTCCTAAAAAATGTAATGAGAATTATTACAGTAAACTATTGACAAAATATAGCACAGGTCTCTGAAGATGCAATGCAAACCACATTAAGCATGTGCCTTCAAATTTGTAGCAACAGAAGATGTATATTGAAAATATATAAGACTTACTCAGTGAAACATTAATACAACGTCACACAAAAATCGGAGCTAACAGAAGTATAACAACCAGGTGTGGGGCTTCAGAGGGGTTTTTGTACATAGTGGTTACAGGCTTTTTTCTCTTTTTATCATGGAGTGCCACCTGTTAACAGCACAGACAGCCAAACAGGAGGGGAAAGCCTGCTATTTGGGTACCCTCCAAAGCTCTTCTTCAGAGGGTCTAGGTTTAAAGCATAATTTTTAACATTCTTAGGTACTAACACACGCCTTTAGAAATGAAATCTAAACCTCACAAGGTATCACTTCTCTTTCCCGAGCATGTGAAAGGAAACTAATATGCCTGCAGTAACATTCACAAATAATTGCTTCACCTCCTGACCTGCAGTCCTGATTTTCCACAGGGCTTAGAAATGTCACATTTCAATACACTATAAATACATTTCACCTCAGGAAAAACTCTGGTCTGTAGGGTCACAACACAAGTGAAATGTGAGTCTAGCTTTTAATGGATATACGCACGTTCTGTTAATAAAACTACGCAACACTCTTGCTGCTGGCAGCTTTTGTTCTTATTTTCACTTCTTTGTGCTCTACTATCATAGCAGTCACTGATTTGTGTGCAAGAAATATATACGGGAAAATGTGAATATAAAACACAAGAAACATTATTAACTCTCCGAGAAAAGACAAACACACTTCAAACAGAGCTTATAAACTTGGCTATGAGGAACAGAATTAACAGCAGTAAAAGCTTTGTAGCAGATGCCTATGGACCAGATCCTCAGCTAACAGGGGAACACCCTTGAAAGAAACCATCCTACACTACCAGGTGCATCAGTCCAGCTGCACACAACAGCCCCTCAGGCTGTCTCACCTGCCACACACCTGACCATCCTGCCAAGGAAGCTACCAAGGTGCTGTAGCACCCGCAGGTACGCACTGTTCTCATCACACACGTCCATGCAAGGTATCTCCTCAGCCTCCCTTCCTCCACGTCTCCTTTATTACAGTTCTAACCCTACCTGAAAGCGTGGGCTGGGAGCACCTGGAGAAGCCCTGTGACGGTAAGATGTGCTGATTGTAATGAACAGAATCCTCCTCTGCCCAAAGAGAGCAGTTGGCAGGCTCTTTGCACTAAACAGGCGGCATAAAGGAGCAGCACTGCTGTCTGGAACACGAGCTGCAGACCTCATCTTATGTCCCAGTAAGTAATACAAAGTCAAAAGAAAAATGCTGTATTTTCACTTCCCAAAATACTACTCCCTGTCTAAAAAGGATGTGCCCATAATTTTGTGCATGAAAAAATAAATTACCTGAGCTTTATTGTGCAAAGTCATAAAACTGTAATCTAAACATACACATTTTATAGGCTGTGGTAGCTTCGCTAGCAACATAAGGAATATTTGTTTAATTTATATGCAAAGGGAGGACAAAGGCATAATGAACCAAGTGCACTAAGAGGTGCTGGGAATAGAAGATCTGAAGCAGACACCTATTTGCAGCAATTCAAAGCTATACAGAAGAAAAATAAAATAAAATCTCCATTACTGAAACAGATGTTTCTGAAACAGGAAAACAGAAGTAAGAATATCCCAACATCTGGAAATTTAAGTGGTAGCAAAAACTGTGGGATTAAATTAAATAAAGACAATAGATCTGAAATGCAAAAAGGGCATCTGGGAGGTAAACCAACTGTCAATGAATTAGCTGGAAAAGGTAATTTTTAAGAAGATGAGCCATTAAAAAGTACTTTGGCTTTCAGATTGTTGAACTGACTAGAAAGAACACATCAGAATTTATAACTAAATTAAATATCCAAGTCTTCTTGGACTTTATGCGAATGAATCCACCTGTGACAAAACTCTAAAGCAGCACTGGAATCCAGATAACAAAAGTTGCTATGTGTGCAAAATTTGGCATGATTAATCATTTTTACCTGAAATCCAACCCTGTGACCAGGAGTACTGTGACAATAAGATGTTAAGGGGTAGAACGTACTACTCTACTGCTGCATCAAGCTGCATATGATTCTATTTTGTATTTCTACACCACTACCAAACCGTCACAGAGAACTGTGAAGCAGCTGTCCCAGCAGATTAACTTTTTTCAGATGATCATCCTGTCTCCTTTTGCTAGGCATCTCGTGTAAGCTAAACAAGACAGAACGTTTTCAATATAGGATGTTGGTAAAATAATTTTCAGTGTTGTTTCTAAGAAGCCATCAGAAATTTTTAGTAGGAACTTAAAATAATCAGTTATTTGCATTTGTTATGTTCAGCTTAAAAGACAAGAAGAACACAGGTTTTAGGTGTAAAACGCAAGTATCATCAACTAGCTAAACAAGACACATGCTCTTGAGTTGTATTTCTCAACTCAAAACCTGAACAATGTTAACTTATTCAGTAATTTATTACCCTTTATTTTTCAGCCTCTGATTTTGAGCTCTTAGTACCTGCACAATGTTGCTGCCTGCAAAACTGGCCCGTCTCCATATCCGCCCTCTGACCAAAGCCTCGTTCAACAGGTGAGCGAGTTTCCGCTCCATCTCAGCCCGAAACACTTCCTCCTGAATTCGCTGGTCGACGACTCCCAGGAGAACTGCACGGCACAGAAAGCAGCCCAAGAGAACAAATTCATTAGTAAAACTTCTCGGTGTCTTTTCCACAAATTGTAATTCAATTACAAGCTTTGAGTCGCCCTGTGACAGCTCATGGACAATTCGAGAGCACCAGTATTTATACGGGAATTCTGATCTGTTCAGCTGAAGGTTACATGTTGGAAAAGGAAGACATTTGGTGAGAAAATGTCAAAATAAGTAATTTGGTGGGGAAAAAAAAAATTCAGGCAGAGGACTTTTTGGAACCTTAACCAGGCTAGACAGACCCAGGATAATAAGGACACTATTTCAATTCTAAAATTGCATCAAATTATGAGCATTCAATGAATTTTTAAAAACTACTAGAAGAGAAAACTTAGTCTAAATTGTCCACTTCAACTAACTGCAGTCAAAGTGTTGTGTTCAGAAGTGATACAGAGTTGGAGATGGGGAGGGCAAGGGTTCAGAGTCCTGGAGACGAAGTAGAACAGCAGCACATGAATGAAGCTGTGTATTCAACTGCAGCTTCCCTTGATAAGATTAACAAGTATGCCAATCATAGCACAAAAAAATGGTTAGCAGCCCCACTCACTTGGCAACCAGGTACCCGGGGTCACTGGGGCAGCTAATGCTGAGAGGAATCCCTGAGGGAAAATGAAAAAAAGGGTGGACCTTTACTAGCAGTTAGAGAAAAGTGGAGCGAATGGAGCAACAGCCATTCAAATGACCCAACTGAGCAATCCTTCAGGACAGCAAACCAACTCACTGCTGACTGCATGAAATAAATTCAGTTTTAATTCCCCTCCACTAAAATTGTTTGTATTTTTCAGAAGCCCCTTTTTTCTGTGTTTCCACATTTATTTTTTTTAAGTGTAGTGCTTAATAAATAGCTGCCAACTAGATAAAATCAATTAAATATAATTTAAAAAAAAAACAAATATATTAATGGCACTTTTCAGTTTAAGCCTTTACACTGCAGATGTCAGAAAAAGGAAACATTTTCATGATTTCTCACCAAGATCAACAGCACCTGTCTTCTAAATCCAACCACAGACTAAGTATCTCAGAATTAAATAGCAAAATAGACAGTGACCTAAGGCTATTATATACACCAAGCTGAAAACTGTTCTTGCCTGTGTATTGGATTTCAGTATCAATGAATTATGCTTAATAGCATGAATTGTATTCTTCAACAGAGGCAGAACACTGCATATCCCAGCGTTTTATGACTACTGGGATACATGCACATATACCTGGGTAATTTGATATTGAAAACCTTTATATGCATAGATTCTATCATTTTCCTATGTCATGATTCATTACCCTTACAATACAATACACTGACTGAAAGCACTGACCCAGCCAAAGTCTGCTAGCTCTTCCCAGAATCCTGGGACTGAGAGTACAAAAAATTCCTCTACAGCAAAAAAAAAGTTGCTGCAATTGGCTTTCAAAATCTTACAGGCAGAAGTTTTTTAAAACCCAAGGGGATGAGATTTCAGTGCTGGAAGAATCTTTTTTTTATTGCAGGAGCTAAGGGAATTTTCAGCAGCAATGGACAAACCTAAGGCTGAGCAAGAGTGGGAGCAGGTGTAGCCAAAAAAGCCAGCATAAATCTCTAAGGAAGGATGCCACTGGATATGAGACACACATAGGAGCTTCTCCCACATTAGTGAGCATTATCTGAAATTCCAAATCCTCCTTCTCTGAAACAAACCATGTGGGCTTCAGAAATTAAGATGCAATTTGGTTTCCTGCTTAAAGAGTAAACTGGTGACTGGTGAGAGGAGACAGAGAAACCTGGAAAGAAGAGCAAGTCTATACAACAGGCGAACTGTAGGTAATAAAAATTGTAGGAAGACAAAAGTGTATCCAGTGGAGCACCTGCACCCTAAGAACAAGTTTGGTAGGCACAGCCTCCTCACTAGCCAGGCTTAAAAGCAGCAGAGCTACAGCAGGCAGGCAACCTCAACAGCCTCTGGGCACCTAAATGCGACAGCTCAACCACATGTGTAAATTACAGAATAAAACATTCAGAGGACTTTGGTGGGAGGGATCTTCTGTGAATGAATCAGAAGAGATCAATGAAATGTGATGAAACTCTTTCATGGACTCAGAATTCATCTCTTTTCACTCTGTTTTATTCCTGGCATGTTTTGGTAGAAAGCGTCACACGAATAAAATTTTAATTTTCACTTAAAATACATACGTAAAAATCAATGTGGCATATTGACAACATGCAGAGTAGACACTTTATGCCTGACAGTCTGAGTTGTTTCACTAAGAATGAATTGCCTTATAGACAAAAAGTGCTTTGTGTGCGTTATCAAGGAATTGCAGTAGTTAATTCTAGAGCCGGGATTTATATTTCCCAGATATTCCAGGTCACTGGGCCTTTGGTTTTAGAATTTATTCAGCTCAGACATGTTATTACCTCATAAAAATGCAGCACCCCTAAGCCATCGATATTTATGCAGGCTAGTTATCCCACTAACAAAACTAATTGCACTCTTACTTACTCACTGAGACTGTACGTACCTGTTCTCACCCAGGAAGATTTCATCAACTGGGACACATTAAGCTTAGGATAATGAAAGGCTGAAGGAAAAAACAGAATGGAGGAAAAACATCCGTAAGAACAGTATTCTGAACAACATACAGAAAACCAGAAGCCACTACATAATTTATACTGTCAGCAAGCATCTTATTTACACAGATGCATTACTGCTCCTGAGGCAATGCAGACACAATGGCAAGGGAAGTGCTCTGAACGTACACCGCCGAGTTTGTCTCTAACAAAAAGAAGCTAACTGAAACAGTCAGATTTATTACGTGAAAGACTTCAAGCTGCTGCACCGAGGTCATTGCTCCCAGAAATTTAAAAGCTCACTGTCTGAATTGTGACTCTTACTGAGCTAGCTGCAGGATCAGACTTTTGCTCAAAGGGCAATGAGGCAACTCGTGAGTGTCTCAGGATGAAAATAAGACCTTCTCTGAGACAGAAACTACAAGGAAACAATAAATGTAAAGCAGAGAACTAAAAACAGATTATTTGTGTTCCTTGTGCAGGGGAAGCATTTAAAAAAACACCACCTTGATTTTTTGATTTTTGTTTTTNNTTTTTTTTTTTTTTTTTTTTAAGAAAACCCACAAGTAACTGCATGTAGAAGCAGAGGTTTGCTGTAGAAAAACCTCATGGCTTTTGCGTTTGGCTTAGTGGCTCCAAGCTTTCTTAATTTTTAAATTTTTCAAAAAAACCTCTGCTCCAGAGTGAAATCCTTGCCCCAGTAAGGAAAAAAGTCTACTTCTACTGACTTCAGTATAGGTAAGATTTTTCCCAAGGTTTCCACTGGAGAGCAGTAAAGACATGTTGGGAAAGAAGTGAAGATGGGGGCTGGGCCAACAGTTTCCTCAAGGGAAGTCTTAAGCTTCACTATGGCAATAAAGAAAAGGAACAGTCTTAACTTTCTCAAAATATTTAATCCAGATGCAGCTTGCTAAGCATTATCCAAAGGTTAATTTTTAAACCATTTCATGGACACAACGAATGCAGCACATAACAATTAAATGACCTGGCCCATGCTGGATCAATTTAGAATAAAGATGTCTAGAGTTGTGGAATAGTTTGCCACTATTCCATGTTTCAGAGAAGCAGAAAATTAAAGTTTTTCTAATTTAATGACGCAAGAATTTGTAGACGAGCTATCCTCTGTCAGTGTACCAAAAAACTGATTCTTTTGCCCCTTAAAAAACTTACAGATTTTATTGTTAAGGTAAAAGCCAAAGAATCATTAGTTACATTTTACCTTTTATTTTCACAGATTTATAGCTAACTCCTATTGGGGGCAAAAAAAAAAAAAAAAGAAAATGTGGTTACCGCCTTTATTTCAACAATAGCACCACTCGTTTCAAGACAACCACCTACTTGGTACTCAGTGACTTACTATTCAGAAGGGTACTAGAACATGGTCCTTTTTTCTGAACAGGAAAGACTGGCCCTCTATACAAGTGATCAGGATGCACTAAATTTCCAAAATTCTCAGACAAGCAAAAAACACCTCAGAGTCCATTTAAACACACCCATTTATTTTTGGCATCCTGCTACTCCATTCTTCTGATTGTAGCTTTTAGATTGAAATTCTATTTACTTTAGTCATGCAATTGTTTACTTCAATTTAGAAATGGAAGCTGGGAAAAAAAGGCATAAACGAAACTGAAAACTGATTCTGCTGTTTTCCAAAGCATGGAAAGGGCACGATAAGGAAATCAAAAACCTTCCAGAGACCATAATGCTTTGAACTGCTAGTAGTTGTGAATTTTTTCTTCTTTTAACCCAAAATCATGTTTTGCTTCCATACTTAATGTGCTCTTCACACTTTGTCTAATTAATACTTGAAAATGATTTAATTCATGCAAATTGCTGGGTGACTATTCATTTAAACTTTTCATGGAATTAATGCAACTTAAAAATAAACCAACTTGAGCAGAAAATCTTGACATTGAAAAGGAAGATGTGCTGTGATCATTGCCAACTAAGGCTAGGTTCTAAAACCTGACAAAGAATGCTGAAAATTGTCAAAAGTCAGCAAATCCAGGTTCCAGCTCTTATACCACCGGTCACTCAAGTGCCTCACTGACACACATGTGGCCAGATCTTGAGCTCATCTGGAGTCTCAGCACTGCAGCAAGATCATATTTGCAAGATTTCCAATGTCCTCTGGAACTAACAATTACAAACAGCACTGACTGATTGTTATTCTGAGGGGGAAGCTGGATAGACAAAATGCAATTATTAGCTAGATTGCAGCTGGTCTGCTAATGACTCTGGATGCATTAATGAAGTAGATACTGGCATCATTAGAAGATTCTAACACGCAGCCCTGGAGCACCATACCCTGTAACAGCATCGATTTGATGCTGAATGAAAAGGCAAAGGGTCACCTGGTCACCCAGAGACCTACTGACAGCAGTCTAAAGCACATCATTCAGGCAGCGTGGCCACTACCAGATGCTCCAAGGATCTCTGACTCTCTCCTACAGATGTGTGGGTCCATGCAGGATAGAACTGGTACCATGCTGATTGTTCTTATTTCTGATAAATGGAGATCGGTAGCAGAAAGCACGGAGGGAATGCAGTGTTTGGAACGAGGAGGCATTAACTGAAAAATAATATTCCATGCAAATGCTGGGGTGTGGGCAATAGCAACACACTGTGTCTGTTTCAAATGTGCTCCAAAATCAAGCCAGAAAAGAATTGCCAAATATTTCTGTAGTCCTTGGACCATATACAGTTTCATCTTTATCCTATTGGCCTTGCAACATCTCCAAGACAGCCAAAATAGATGACATGCATCAAAGTGCTACTTAGCACTGAAAAAACAGCAAGTCCCAAGGCAACTCTCTCCACTTAAAGTCCTTATAAAAACAAAGAGATTTATTCAGGGTAAGTTCCTGAAGGCAAATATTGCCCATCTACTCCACAGCTTGCCTTTGCCTGTCCTCCAAGAAATCTGCCAGCCATAAAGAGATACCAAATATCTAATTTCCTATTATTTTTAATGAACTAGCACCCAAACCCTATGATTAGACTTGGTTTTCTTTCTGCTGACATGTAGGTAACCATCTAACCAATTTACAATCTGAAACATGAGCTATAAGGTGGACAATGAAACATAAGCATGGGAAAGGTATAAACTGCACATTTGAATAGATACATGGTGCTGAAGTCACCCAGAAGTCTTGTGAGGAAAGAAGAAGGTCTGGAAGTTTCCAGGTTTGGCCATTTTGACAGCCCTATTCCTGCAAAGAACAGTCCAAATCTGTAAAACAACTTTCACTCCTGATCCTGACTCTACAGGAGTGGGGAAAAAGCTGACAAAGAATTCCTGGTGTTAATGATGTACTGCACAGGGACAAACCACACAGTTAAAAGGATAAACAGGACTTATTTATGTGAATAAAAACGGTGAGAGGATGGTGTGTGAAAGGCAATGCAAAATGAACAAGTGGCATAGAGCAAATACATTATTTCAAACAAGGCTCATATTTGGGATACTAATGTCATAGTCTCAATGTTGAGATGTTGTGAGCTTTTCCTGGGCATGATCAACTTCACTCAGCTCACCTAAAAATAATTTCTTCAGATGCAACTACAAAACTTACAAAATCACGCACGGAGTCCTTAAGGGAAAAAAAGAAAAGTCACCACCAAGAGTATTAACTGTTAGCATGCCTGATAACGAAGGCACAAATGGCACAAACAGTACGGCATGGAACATTTCATATTTACACATAAACACTAACATACATAGATTATTTACAAGGAAATATCCAACATTCCTAGAAAGAGTCACGCTGAAAGCAGAGGGTTGCATATTAATTTGCACAGACCAAAGCAGCTATAGCAATCTAAGGCGTTGTAACACCTTCCCTGCTACAATTGCTCTGTAGAGCAAGGCAAAGCACGACTGCAGGGTTCAGGGCCTAGAAAACAAAAACATTGAGGCATCTCCCTGCCAAAGCGGCTTTGAGGATCTGGCTGTTGGTCACCCTCAACAGACAGTTGAGTAAGATGCTTCAAGAAGGATCTGCCCAATGCTGCTGAGCCTTTGGACAGGATTTTTGGCTCTGAATACTGAAGATCTAAAACCCTTAGGCTCAAAATACAGTCACAGCAGCAGTGTAAAAAACTGTAGAAACAGCTAAAAATAACTGGCTGTGGTTGTCTCACTGATAAAAGCATTTGAACTACATTCATCATTTCTGCGCTCGCTGACAGAAGTACCCACAGCTCTAGTAATCTGAGAAACTACGTTCACTTTGCCAACTTGTCAAATAGCACCACAGCTGGTAATCCAGAACAGTGCCTGCAGAGCCTATCAAAGCACTACTGGGACCAAACTAGACCAGTTCAACCCCAAATGTGCTGTCCTGCAATGGGCTCAATCTGCACCAAATATGAGTTCCTCTAACAGCAAGCCAGTCAAACGCTGACAGGATGTTCCTTAATTTAGGACACCTTATCCACCAAATCCTCATGTTTTCCACACTGCAATCTTTGGGAAGATCATATAGTTCCTAAATATCCTGACCTCTTCACTCATTCTACTTTCCTTGGCTTTCTAACTGACCTGTGAGTGACCCAGGGCTCCACTGGCACTGGCCTGGAATCATCCCCACTGACCAGGCACTGTGCACACGCAGGTAACACAGGGAGAGCTCCTGATATGAGCATTATGGAAATTTCAAACTTCCTAAGTACCACCAGGAAAGAAAAATACAATCACCAAATTGTTTGGTTTGGAAGGGACCTAAAGGTCATCTAGTTCCAACCTGGAGGAGAACCATGTACATGCATGTTTAACAGGAATGTTTTTCCCCTATGACCAGCCTCTCTTTCAGGATACATCGGCCTTAGCAGAAATTCTGTTATCACTTAATTGCACTGCAGCTCCATTGCACAATCCAGAAGATGGACTCTCTGCAAGGGGCAACCCGCAAATGCACTACAAATATAATTTCAGAATATGTGGACAAAACTAAAAGCTGTAACAGCCAATGTAGTACATCACAGGAAAAAAAAAAGTGCCCCTCAACACAAAAAATATTACCAGAGACTAAAAGCTACCTAAAATCAAGGGCAAATGCGTAAAAGAGATGACACAGAGTAAAGAGAAGTGTCTTTCAGGCAATCAAGGCAAGAGCAACATTTAATTTGAATTCAGAGAACAATAAAGACCATAGCCCACAATGTGAGATGTTCTGTGGCTTCACAAGATAAAAAGAAATGCTCGTCATCTACGGACAGGGATTCTCCAGACTTTTGGTCCTGGCTCCACTAAAGAGATCTACCACTGCATTAGAGTTCACACTCTATGTGAGACCAAATGAGAACACAAATGCTTAAAGAAAATGAGCCAACAACCTCATATATTTTTTAAATTGCTTATGGGAGCAGAGGGATCAAAAATGGTGAAAAAAGTTAAATAAAAAGCTTCAAAAAATTAGTATGTTTAAACTGCTTCCTGTAAATGGGGAAGTATCCTGTGCAATCATCTTACTTAGATCGAAAGGTGCTAAGGAGAGCAACCTTTCTGTGGACAGTCACCTTCTTTACAGTATTTCACTGACATACACAACTGCATAATGAACACCAGTTACTGTTGGGCCTGATTTTCCACTAGATGTTTAACTATATTGCAAAACTCACTGTGTCAGATGTTATGAATCTCTACAGCTCACAGAAATAACTCCGAAAATTAAAAAGCACAGTGAGATAGAAGAAATGGGAAATTAATGGACTGAGTCAGTAACACCCACCAGCAGGGAAAGCAAGTACTGTTCTCTCATGATCTTGCTTACGTTCATGAGTCATCTGAAAAATCTAACCAAACCTAAGTTGTCAATGCTGAGTATCAAGAAAGCTCTGTTAAGCAGGCAGTTCCCATTCATCTACGTTTAGGATGACTGAAAAAAATGACTTGCCATGCAAATGTACATAAAACGTGAGAGAAGTAATACCTTAAAACATAACAGACTATATGGACAAATTAATTCAGACTATATGGAAAAATATCAGCTTATGCAGCCAGTGTCCCAGGCTTTCTAGAAGTCAGAGACACAGTTAAGTGCAGCACAACCCTGAAAGCAGTAAACCCTGCTGAGAACTAGCAAGGGCCTCTGCAGACATAACCGCAGAGACACACCTTGGACTGCGCTTCACAGCAATACTGATCTGAGTGATTTTCTTTTTTTTTTTAATTTGGACTAAGACCAATGGACTAATGAAGCCAAGTTAAGCACAACTGACCCAGCACAAAAGGAAAGCACGATGACAAAAGCAGTAAGCTGCTGTAACACCAAAATGTGAGCAGAAATGGGCATAGATTTGCTCTGCAGAACTCAGGATAGAAGTTAGGTACTTGAAGCTGCATTATCACTTTCGCACAAAATTACTTTAAAATTGTAGAGAGGGAAGATACTAGACAAAAGTATTTTGCAGTATTGGGTAACAGCAAATACTCACGTTCAGCAATCTGCTGCACAGGAAAGCCCAGATAGAAGCTGAATTCCACCACGGACAAGTTTCTGAGCTGCTCGCTGACTTCGGACCCATTTAGAAAACCATATTTATCTCGGATGGCGAAAACAATGCTCACAGGGCCCTGTCGAAATGCCACCCCCGGCCTGCTCAGAGTTATATTCAGTATCTGAAAAGACAGTATTGAAGCAGGGTCAGCAAAATCTAATCACTGCTGTTTCCATCCCTTCCTTGACAGACATTTTTTTTTCCTCTAATATGAAGAGGGGGGCTATTCACATCAAGACAGAGGAACATCTGTTCCAGACTGGTTCAGCCAGCTGAGTCTCAGAAGAGGCAAAGTTACACGTGAATTCCTCTTCGAAGAGTTCTCCTTTAAAGTTAATCATAATCCAGAATGATCTGAAAGCTACAGCCCAGAAAATGATGAATAAAAACCACCTAGCAAGACAGTCAGCAAAATAAATCTAGTAATAAGCCTTAGATGAATGCCAAACTGCATGGAACGGAAGAAAGGGATTGATTATGGTAAAAAAACATTCTGAAAATGGATGTTCTCTTGGTTGAAATCTCCTGCACCATGCACATCCAAAACCCAGCAATGGTTAGAAGCCTTTTTGTGGCACCAATACACACAGCAACTGTGTCCATGTAGATAAACCTCTTCTGGAAAATAAAAAGTATTTAAAATAAGTTGGCTGATAGTCCAAGAAATTGTTCTGCATGTTCAGTCTTCAGTCTATGCAGTGACATTGTGTCATTGTGTTTAAAGTTCTGAGCACTTCTCTATTTGTACTACATAGTGCCTTAGGTACTATGAAATTTATGTCATTTTTCTTCCTGATTTTATTTTAGGGTACCACAGATGGGTATTTATGGTGCCAGTTAAACAACATAATAAAATTTTTATTATGGATTTTGGTATTACAACAAAGTTAGAATAAATTTAAGAATTCAAATAGAAGAGGGAGTTGGTCTCATTAAACTAAATTACTGACTTTTCAGGGAGTTCTAAGCTCTGCTGTGTGATTCAGTGCTCTGCACATGTGCAATACCTTTCATGTGTGAAGTTCCAGTAGCAGGTGTCAGAGACATCATATACTGTAAGTATTTCTAGACCCTAGAAGCATGTTTGCTCACACAATGGCAGAGTCATGTAACTCCGATATTCCCTAACAGGGTCTCCAGCATGGCACTGAGACCTGAAAGTTTTCTTCCACCAAAAACTTTATACCAACACCTTACTCTTTTATAGTGAACTATGATGGGAGTGACTTTGGTAGGGGTTGGAACAGTTTTTATTTGAGAAATTATAAACCCTATCATATTCAATAATATAAATCATCATCTTGGATCATTTTTTCAAAAAGTTTGTAAACAGAGGGATATGTGGTGCCGTATTATTTTGTAGGGGGGAAAAAACCAACTGACTTCGTGACAAAGCCTCACAGTTCTACATGACCTAGAGACTGCAAGTGACAGCCAGTGAACACCTAACTCATTTTACTGTCTGGATGAAACGTGGGACAAGCAAAGGTGAGGGGGGAAAAGGGACAGACACAAAACATGCTCATCTTCTTACCTGCACAGTGAAGTTGTAGAACTCCTGGTGTTTGTTCACCTCCAGGAATGCCATTGTCAGCCCTCTCTCAATGCGCTGGCTAAAGTTGCAGAACCCAATATCCACGTTTCGAGGTACAAATTGAAGTACTGAAAGGAAAAGGCAAACATTATTCCTACAGAAAAGTCCTTCCACGAGAGAGAACAAAACAAGCAACAGAATTCACAGGGCTATCGTTTTCTTCTGTCATGAAGCTCAGGACACATTCAGTGAAACACCAGCTAAAAATACATTAAAAACACATTTTGTGTTGCTGCAGTGAATTCTCTACTCACTAATATTGGTTGCAGCTGAAACACACTAGTGATAAAATACTCACTGTTTCCTCTTGCATACTAGGAGACCTTCACTATACACATGTGGCTAACTTCACCTGACTTGACCACTGAACTGGCCACACAGAAATCCCCAGTACTCAATCAATCCACGAAAATCTTCAGGAAAAAAAGCAACAAATTCCTCTTTCTTGTAGCCTGAAATACAGTATTTAGCTTATCTAAAAGAATCTATATTGGATCCATTAATGCACATGAGTATTGGTCTAATACTTTCAAAGCACTTAGTAAGCTATCTGTTAAATTTAGATACAGACACCATTAAGTTCAGAAGAGAGAAAGAAAGAGCACAAGATAGAGTGAGTTTAGAGGAATGTGATCAGGCACACACACCTTAACTACATGCACACCTGTGGATCTCCAGATACAGTCTTACTCAAAGAAATGCTAAGGTTAACTTACAGACCCTAACAGCAATGTTATACAAAGGTTGAAAACCAAAAAATTCATCTATTGTCTATCTATAGAAGCACGTTAAGCAGTGGAAAAAGACATCACACCTGCACAGCTAAAGTGATGTCTTGCCATACAATTATTAACAGAGCATAAACAACACGCGAAAAGTTCCTGAACAAAAGTACCATGTTGACATTTATTAACTCTGCTTGTATGCTGAGTCCCTGCCACTACCTCATTACACAGTCAACCAACCAGGCCGGCGGTTTTATCATGCAAACAGGGCCCAAAGAAGATTTCAAATGACAACACTGACTCTCAAAATCTACTACATGGGTACTATTTTGCTTTAGATTATTAGTAGTCATAAACATTGCATAAACTGCTGCAATACAGCAGCCATGGAAAGCTGAATACTACATAAGCAATCCTCCTGTTCACGTTATACATGAGCAATCAATCCTCCCGCTCACCAATTCTCCTGCATCACAACAACACAAAAAGGCAGCTTTTAACATAAATTTAATCTGAAATTGACACAAGCATTACAAAGTAGCTGCACTGTGATTTTATGAATAAATGTTTCATGGATTTTTTTTCTCTTCCCACTTTTAGCAGCAGGAAAAAGAACGCGCCTATTTTGCAACATACCAAAAAAAAAATTCCTGAAGAAAATCATGAAGTGATGGGGTTTACAATTTATCACCTCTCCGCCATGGACCTGTCAATTATGCTATTAACAACAAGAATTAAGATTCACAGTACAAAACAGGGTTTTGACTCAACCTTGCATCACAAGTGAAGAGGTGTGAATCAGTACAAAGCAACCTTTCCCCCTCCGTGTCAGGAAGAACTCACCTGTCTGAACTTGGAATCTGTTGTCTGGCACAGTGAAAGAAGGACGCAGTGAGAGGATCATGGGAGCCTCCCCATGAAGAAGGCTGCTGTTCACAAGCACATTTATGACAGCTATTGCCGTGTAAACAAAGGGACCGGATGTCACCAAGAAAGCAAATTTGGGGGAAATTTTATAAACCTACAAAAAAAGAAAAAAAAATCAGAAATTTAAAGAAGCCAAACAGGTCAATGTTAAATCTGGCAACATTTTAGACCTACACAGTCTCATGGAGTTCAAAGCCATCTCATCAAGAGGTAGGAAAATGCAACCTTTATTTTTCAAGGAGCAGCAGAAGCACAAACGTAAGTGCTGTGCCTTGCAGCCTCTGCTCCAGTGCCTCAGAGAGGCAACTCCCCTGTGCCACGTGCACCTACTGGAGTCTCTTCAGTACAACACACCAATCTCACCACTTCCTGATTTATCACATCCCCACATATTAGCACTCCCCCTTGCCTACATTCCCCTGGTGTACACAACATTCCCCGTACAAAATTCCTGTTTACTTACTGAACTGCTTGCATAGCTTCTGCATGTCAGTCATACACCACATAGTGAATACATCCTATACATTCATATCTGGCACACAAGGAGTAAAATACAGATAACCAATGTTCTTTGGATATCATTTTCACACTCAAGAAAACTTTCTCCCAGGGAACACGTCTATCTGCTTGTTTCAACACAGTTACCACATTACAATTCTCTTCCAATTCATATCCTGACTTTGAGTCTTCTTAAAAACCCTGAGGAGCCTTAGACATCATGTAAAAGAAATGAGATTGCAAGTTAAATATAAACCTTGAACCATGCAGACACTCATATCCACCATTTCTCAGTCACTTAAGTAAGAACAAACTGAAGGTTTTTATTTATTTAAATGTAATGCAGTGTCTTCCCTCCTTCAGAGGAACCCTCTCAATATTAAGAACACCTGTTTCCCCACCATTACTTCCGTTTTTTGGTTTACTCCTCCAGTTTGCTTTATTTGCCTGTGGCAGTCACACTTCAAAAGTACTTTGAGATGTCCAACATGATGGCCTCACAGATAAATAATGTAAACCAGAGGCCCAAAGTTTCTGATAAATGTGGACCTCTTGCTGAAGGGATGCTAGCACCTTGCAGATGACATGCTGGTGAAGGGACATGTTAAGATAACTTCAGCTTCAGGACCAGCCTTATAGAAAAGCCCAGTGCCACTTAAACTGCAACCCAGATGTTCTTTATTGGTATTTCTGCTGTAGTGTAAAGCAATGGCAACTGCTGTTGAGGTGAGACAGCAAGCTCCTCTTTCCTGTCCTCTAAAAAGCATGCATTTCAGAGAGCTCATCTTCACCAGAAGAAACTACCTCAGCATCAGAAGGAAATGAGAAAAATAATCTATGCTGCTCATTAT
>WEIT01007430.1:32786-53001 GCA_013389985.1 Dryoscopus gambensis
ATGCCTTTCTTCTTTCTTAGCCCACAAATACATGCAGCATCCAACTTTTATTTTAAATGGATTTAGATCCATAAAACTCAAATTTGTTTGATATGAATAATGTGCACAGCTCTTTTCAGTTCCTCTTATCTGAAATTTTATTCTTTTATCTCATGATGAAATAATCTCTGCAGCTTCAGTTTGTCAAATGGAAACAGCAGTTAAAACGGGTAACACATGCCAAAAGAAAGTTGCCCATTACTTGCAAATGAGACTACTTAAAAGGCAAGAAAAAGAGGAATTAGAATTACAATCTCAGTGACAATTTGCTGGTGATTTCTAAAGCAATATATGCTGAGGAAGAGAGGCCTACTGCAGCCAGCATATACTTATGCACTCGAGTTGGGTGTTTCAGACACCAAAGCAAGCCTCTGTAACCAACTCAGCTGCCTTCATCTCTGACTGGTTGTGCTGCACCTCAGACACCAGGAGAGCAGCCTGCCCTGGAATTAACTTTTTTGGCTCAACAGCTAACATTGGTTCCCTTCTGTGCTTCACTGCATCTGAAAAGCAACAGCAACTCCAAAATGGACATCCAAAATAAAAATGCACTTTCAGCAGTAATTTTGAGGTAGGCAAATTAGAACCACTACAAGTCAAAACAATAGCTATTTCTGCTTGAGATATTGCAGGGTTGTCTAGAATTAGCTCTCTTCAGCCTAAATCCTTATGACAGAAATAAGAGACCCATGACAGCATGATGCTGTCTACAAGCTAATTCACAGAGAAGTCTACAAAGCTATCTAGGATAGATGAGCACAGCTCATGACTCTGGACTCATGATTCATGAATGAGAATTGCTGCTTTTGGCACAGCTCTAATGGTTCGCAAACCCAGCCATCCATCCATCCAGCCCTCTCTTGGAAGTTTCACCTCTCCCGCCAGGACAGCCAGATGCTAACAAATTAGGTAGCTGAACCATCACATTTTAGAGCGTCACTATTAAAGTACACGAGCATGAATTTCTTATACTAAAAAGTACAAATTTTTTACTTTAACACCTTGGGCCAGAAAGCCAGAGAAGCACACAAAACTCCATCTGCACTTTGGAGCCATACCCACTGCAAAAGCAGAAACCTTTAGTAGAAGCAGAGAACTCTTAACAACACCTCGAGTTAAGCTATCCTTGCTCCAAAGTGCAATGACTAACCCAACTCTGCTGTTTCCAGAACACAACCTACCTCATTCCAAGCTACCCTCATGAGAGAGAGCACGTCCAGTACAGTTTTAAAGCCTCAGTTTACTACAGGCTAGAAGAGTATTCAGGAAAAACATCACTGTATCCTTTCTTCTCTGTCCCTTATGATGTGTCCCAAGCATTTGCTATTGATTATTGTCTGCTAAAATACTTGATCAGATGTACCTTTGCCACAACCTAATCCATGCCTACACTCCACTAGTATTATGCTGTGTAAACATCTGGCAGAAACCATCAACAACTGACTTCCTCACCACCACCTTATTAAGAATCTTACAAAGAGCCTGCAGAGGGTGTTTAACTTCCTGAAGATGGACTACAAAGGCTCACAGGTCTTAAAAATGAAATAAAGCTTCTGCTTCTACACAGTTTAGGATCCTGAGGCAACAGTTCTCACTGGTTTTCCACACCTCTATGCTACCAGCCAGAACTTCAGCAGTGGTGAAGCAGCGATGAAGCCAGTCCAAGACCACAAGGTGGCATCTTTGAAAGAAGCATTTACCTGGCAGTGACCTGAACTCCTTACTTCGGAGGCAGAGTTCACTGATTTGGGACTATAGGAAGTGGTAGGTTAAGAACACACCCCCAAAACCACATTAACAACAACAACCAAGTGGTCAAGGTAAAAATGCTAAAATGCATGATAAAATTTCCAAGCACAAATGGGGCTGGCAAAAACCCTTTTCCTGTTGGCATGAACTTAATGGCACCAGGGGTCCTGGCAGTGAGTCACTGCCAACACTATTTTATTTCACACCCCAGTGCAAGTCAAGTCAAGAGAACACTGTCTAACAGATCTTACCCAAGCGTCATAAGCTTTACGTTACAGAGTAATTTTAGTCAACTTTCTTACTCAGACAATGGGGTCTTATTCTTTTGCAGATGGAGTATGTTGAGACCAACGAGAAAAAACTTTGAAATTTTTTGTTATTCTCACTTTGCTGTAAGGATTTTTCTAGGAGAAAACTGACAAAAGTTTTTTTCATTTGGCTGGATTCTGCCTCCTCTTTTTTCCACTTCAGCAACTCACAATGTTTGAAATAATAAAGTAGCAGAGACCAAAGTTTCAACTGAAAAAGTTGAGGGCAAAAAATGTTTTAATCATCCTTTCACTGCTAAACTTGCTTCCTATTTAAAGTGAGCAGCAGTTATAGCCATCACTGCCATGGATTTTATTTTTAAAGCATACATTACTATGAAGTTAAATTTAACTGGACTGTCTCCTGATTTACTGTACATTACATCACAGCGAGGGAACATCTGTGAGCTGTAATAAGAGACACAGTAAAAAAGTAGCTTAGAGAAGTGCACTGCTTTACCAAAACTTGCAAACACACACATTGTTTCTGGGTACTTTCAACTAACAAAAGTCAGGTCTGTTTGATTAATTAAGTTTATCGAGATAGAGAAATTCTGTTTAAAATATTGCATTACATCACCACTCAACACACTGCTATTATAGACAGCTCTTTTTCAAAGTAACAGTTCTGTTAGTATTCCACAGTTAGAGGTGAAAACATATTTGCTAGTGATTATTTTTAGTGCAAAACCCGTATGATAGCAGCATTCTAGAATAAGCAAAACTGATTCAGCAAAGATGTCTTTCCTTTTGATAAAAAAGATTTTCCAAAGAATGAAGCTGGACTAGCTGCATTATTTATAAATACAGTTACTTCTGAGAAGCCTTAGGACTTCTTAAAAGCATTCTCCTATTAAGAGCTTTACAAGGCAATAGTAGGCCTGAAAGGCAGGAAGGTAAAGGGAAAAAATATAAAGCAAGATATCAAGTGTTTGATCCAATTAACCTTCAAATATTTAGCATTGGATTTTGTCTTACTGCTGTTAGTATTAAGAAGGTAAGCACTCCCATATTACTAAGCTGTGTAAGGTCACTGAAAATTAAGTGTGCTTCTATCATTACGAACATCTGACTTCTTGACTATTCCAGTTTGCACAAACTGAAGGTATAATTACAAACCAGCAGAAAAAACTCTTATATATAAAAAAATCTAAGTAGCTCATGAGCAGGTGTTGCTAAAAGGACATAACCGACACATAATTTACAGAGGCAGCTCACTGCAGCTGCAGTTTTGCAGGAATTTATACCACTCCTATCTTGACTGAGTAGTAGAGCTGTACATCCTCAAACATCAGACAGTTGTTTAATTACTGAGTGCAGTGATTATGGGAGATGCCAAAGTTAAAGGCACCAAGCAACTCTGTGCATGGAGAAATTCAAGTAACGTTCAACAAACTGCTACTTGAGTTAACTACATAATGAAAATGAGATCACTGACTCAGAAAAGATCATTTGGTGCTGGGCTATGACAACTACATGAATACAGACACGCAAAACTGCAAGTGCAGCTGAACGTCATCTACACCAGTAATTCCATGTAAGCATTTCCTCACCACTGAAGTATCTGATTATACAACAAAGGTACCCCCAAACTACCCCTACAGTCTTCTCCTCTCAGACAGAAGGTTTGAGACAGAGGTGGAGAACTGAGCCTTTAACCCTCATCTCAACCAGACGATCACCAGGAAGTTAGCAAACAATACTGAAATATTGTTCAAAGATGATTCCTTGAATATCAAAGCACAGAAAGCTTTCAGAAAAACCCAAGAGTACAGCTGTTCCTGTGAGGGGGGTAAGGACAGGAGTTAGACCTACCTGAAGGCTTAGAAATAACATCTTGCTATTGCACACCTGGATTTTTCCCCCTGCCAAATCAGACATTTGGGATTCCACCCCCTCCCCTGCAAGTGTTGATGGTCTCAGTTATAACATAAAATAGCACAAGGCTGTGGAGAAGGTTTCGTTTTGTTTTAAGTGCTAAGTATGTAATCAGCTAGAAGAACACACAGACCTGTTTAACAGGTATTTTGAAGGGTAAAAGTTCTTCAGTTTCAATTCACCAGCCAAAGGAGGTGAGCAGTGGCATCTGGTCACCTGCTTGCTCACCTCAGGCAAAACCAAGAAAGGTCTGTCCTAGAAAATGACGCCATTCCAAAAGTAAAAAAGTTGACAACATGTTCACATTTTAAAAAACCCACGACTAACATTTAAGTTCAAATAAAGCTCCCTCTAATACAGTATCAATGGACTGTCTGAACTACTATTTTTAGCTTGTGAACTAAACCCACTGTTGTATTACATTGATCAAAGAGTACTTGTACACTCTTCATACCACTTACCTCTAGCTCTACTGATCTCCTGAACTGAACTCTGAGCACTCGTCTGATGGATTCACTGACATTTCGTAGAACAGCTCTTCGGGCCAGCACTACAAATTAATGTCAGTCAGAAAATACATTTTAGCTTCATCTCTTGGGTTTTGATTCAAAGTTGCATTTTCAATTGTGCAGGGCATGAAAAAGCAGGCACAGAGATCAGCTGCATCAAACAGGTAAGATGAACAACAAGGACACAGGTAAAGGTGTGACTGTATCCTAAAAAGTGACTGTAAAGTTTAAGGAGCTGTAAGTTTATTTCCTTTCTCTTGTTTTGTTTTTCCGTAACTAATGTCTTTAGCATTCTGATAAATGAAACTTTTAAAGAGCTACTGAGGCATTCAAATGGGAAAGTAGCGGCAAATTAAGCCTGACTTGTGAGTGAGTCTGCTGTCACAACACAGTTAAAAGTTTTGTAGGCAATGTATGGAATGCAGATAAAGGTCAGGAAAAAGCCACAGAAAATACGCACCTACTTTTCTCTTAAATAAAAAGTAAACAAACATGACATTAATTAATGAAAGGGATCTCCATAGAGTAAGAAAGAGCTTTAAAATCCCCACATCCCAGCAGATGCCATGTCTGTTACAGTAACACCTGACACCCTGACTGTGGGTTAAACAAACAACTGAAAAGTGTTGTGTTGTCATCCTGCATTTACTTTCCATCAGTAACTTGCCTAAAAACTAGTCAAATTACACCTTTAAAAAAAGTCTTCCTCATCACTAGCATAGCTAGATCACCTGCATATCTGGAGGATGAGATTATGCTCATTCTGCTTTATTTCTCACTACTAAATTTTAAGGGTAAAAAATACTGCTCACCACGAAAATGGAACGCTTCTGCAGCTGCCCTGGATTAGTTTGCTGGTATTGTTTTGTTAAGCAGCTAGGAAGAGGCAGGAAAACACCAGAAAAGCAAACACAGATGCTAAGACAATTAATTTTGAAACACACTAATGTCACTTTTTCTGGTTACAAACACACCAAATCCAGTTGAGGGTAAGTATGGGAGGAGGTAAGATACTAACATAAGCTAGTAAGGTAAAATTATAAAAATGGTAACCAAACCCAAACATTTTTTAAACCAGTTCTCCTCTTACATATTACAACATTACCTCACATGCAGGTGTTTTTTTAATAAACAGCAGCAACAACTGAAAGGAGAAACTTACTTAGTCAGAACATTAAACAGTTTGGCAGAACAGTCCCATGACAGTAACATTCATTTACAACTGATGAAATAATAAAGCAGACTAACTCAGCACTCTTGTACTGCATAGGCAATTTTAGAAGAAAATTTCATTCCCTGTGCAGTGTAATGTATTTGTAACTTTCTATCACAATGGACTTTGTTGAAGTGAATTCTATTATTTTTAACAGTAAATGATAAATCAATGCTTTTACAGCTCTTTGTCTAAATTTACGTTGTGTTTCTTTGAAAGGTTCACTCAGTTAATTCAAAATCTGCCATTTAACTAGGGGGTCATATTACAGTGGCTTCTGGAAAACAAAATGAAAATGTTGGGAATATCTTACCTGCAGTGACTAAGTAGGCATCGGGAACAGTGATGTCGCAGACATACGGCTGCCTGGTAGTAGTCATGACAGAGGTTACAGCCACCACTTGAGGTGGAGTAGTGGTCCTCAGAGGGGTGGAGGACAATGTCCCTGGGCTGCTGGTAGCACTGGTGACAGTGGTGGAAGGAGCTGATGCATCAGCACCAGCAGTTACACTGCTTCCTGATGGAACTTCATATCCAGGGGGAGGGCTAGCAGTCAGAGGAAATTGTGTGGGAGCAAACGACGAGGTCACAGACAGAGATGCTGTAGGAAAGGGCATCACGCTGATGGTGTCAGCATCTGATGTGAGGTTTTCAGGGTCTGTGGGAGGAAAGGCTGTGGGGACGCTGCCCTTGCTGCCAGATGTTAAAAGCAGCGTGGGGTTAACTGTAGCACCAATATCCTCATCAGAACCCAGAGCAGTTGAAAGTAGAGATGAAGATACATTTAAGACAGGAGTTGCTGGAAAGGTAGTAAACGAAGAGATCGGATTTGTTTCACTGAGCGAGATGCTGCTGGTAACAGACTGAGTGTCAGAAGTGGGCAGCACCAGGTTAGGAACCACAGAGTGAGAGGTGGAGAGTGAAGGCTCCAACTGAGAGGTAGCTCCTGTGGCAGCTGAGGTAAACACAACTTCAGAGCCCACTGGCAGTACCGAGGATGCTTCCAGAAACACAGATGACTCTGAGGGAAAATCTGATGATGGCATTATCTCAGGAACCTGCGCATCTGGAAGGGACGATGCATTTGAATAAAAGTATGACGTTTGGCCAAGATGTAACTGAGAAACCTCGGCGTCAGTGGCAGAGCTGACAGGGGTAGCTAAGTCCCAGCTGGTAACATCCACAGACAGTACTGACATCCCAGTCAACAAGGTCTGAGGTAAGAGTGTTGATAAATCACTCTGCATGACAGAGTAAGAATTTAGCATGGTCAGTGATAAAGACAAGTAGCTAGATTCAATAAGAAATGGTGTTGATAAAAGATTGGATGGAAAATCTGAAATATTTAAAGACAGTTCATCCCTTGTAGACGTCTCGCCAAGCAAAAACACGGATTCTGATGGCATTAATTCTGGCAATTCCAGCAAGGTTGTCTGACTGACTGCAAACGATGCTACTGGTTTACTCGGGATGATGGTAGAGTCCAACAGAACAGTGGTGGCACTAGGAGGCTCTACATGAGTGCTTGGAGTCAACGAAATTGTTTCTAGAAAAGGGAGGGTCTGGGAAACAGAGATGTTCAGTGATGTTTCCCCAGGGAGCTGAGGGTAGGAAGGAGATATTGTTACAGGTGTTCTAGAGTCTATAGTGCTTATTAAAAACATGCTTGAATCAGGGATTTCTGCAAATCTTGAAGAAAGTGAAACAACTGGTCTTGATGGAAACGAAGTATCAAAAATCTCAGGTGTAGGTTCCTCTAATTCATACCCATCAGTAATTATAGTTGTAAATGCAGTTATGCCTTGTACTTCAGAGGCTTTGATGGTCAAAGTTTCAACATAATCACCTGAGCCCACATCATGTTCTGGGGCAAAGCCTGCTTCTGGCAGAAGTGAAACCGAGTCACAATACAGACAGGAACTGTATGATCTTGAGTAAGGCACTGGACTCTTGAGCTCACTGACAAGCTCTGATTGACTTGGTATTTCTGAACCAGCAGGCAAATGTGGTGCTGTAGTGGAGAATTCATGTGTAAACGGGCTGGCATTAAGAACTGTATTAGAGCTCACAGAAATGGCAGCTGAATCAAGAGGGAAAGACACAAGTGGAAGACTAATAGGAAAAAAAGCAGGCTCAGCACTGGCTACTGAAGCTGGCATGGCCCAGGGAATGCTTGGAGTGGGGTAGGTCCTTCGACTGAGAGATTCTGCTGCCCTGCTACTCACATGGGTGTAAACATCACCATACAGGTCTGCACCTTGCGCTGTGGCATCTGGGGCCCCAGGGCTGTTTTCACCCAGCAGCTTGAGATGAAGAGGCGATCCCTCTGAAGCAGCCCCAAAAGGAAGAGCTGTTAAACTTGCATTAATGTTTTCCTGTGCCACAAGTCCTGTCGCTGAAGGAATGGAAGTGAAAGGAACGGCTGCATTTGGAGGGTAAAACAGCAAGTCTCTGCTTGCTGTTAGCATTTCACGATCTGGTACAAAAGGCTTTAGTTCCGTAAGAGCGTAGCTGCGTTCAGGGACAGCGCTCAACAGAGTCTTCTGCTGTGCTGTTTCTGAGATATCATATGGTGAAGAAAGGACAGATAATGAAGGTGTTAGCAACACAGTTTCTAACATTTCTCTTGATGGCTCTACTGTATTAACTGAGTGATGATCTGTTAAAACTGCGAAAGACTTCACTGGAGGAGTCCACTGTGTCTTTGAAAAGGAGCTAATAAATTCATCATCACTTAGGAATGCCTCACTGCTCATTACAGAGACATCTACCAACGGCGTACTTCTCCCTTCTGAAATCCTGGCTGTTTCTTCTTGGCTAAGTAAAGTCCCATCAAAGGAAGTGGTAACTGATGATAAAACTGTTTGAAGCAAATTACTTTCTTGGGACTCCAAAGTACTTTTTGCTAAGGCCATTTGTGTCCTGCTGCCTGATATGCTTTCATGCACCGTTGAGAAAAAGGAAAAATTCTGCTGTTCCAAGGATCTCTCATCTAAATCAAGAGAAAGAGAAAAACAAAAGCCAAAACACAACAGATCAGCACAAGTAGTAAGATCGCTATGAGCAAACCTCACACGAGTATTTCTGGACACATCTGCCCAGAATTCAAGGGTGAAGACAAAGCATCCCAGTAAGTAAAAAACCTCCACAAGCAAGTCAGCGTAAATAGTAAGATTCCTTGTGAAACTCCATTCCTTGGAATTGAGCAGGACAACACAAGCTCCTCTCACTGCACTGGCACATCTCTCTACAGCAGCACTCTAGTGAGCCCCGTGGAAGAGCAGAAAGTGGCTCTCTCTTACCTGTGCAAGTAATGCATACACATGCATGGCAGCTAATGGTCTCACAAAGCAAACACACCAGAAAAGGTAACAAGGAACAATGCAGGGGAAAATCTTACATAATTTTAGATGGTTTGCTTTCCTTTAGTATCACTTCATTTCCTCTGATTTTATTATTTCTTAATATTAAGGTCACTAGAAGATCTACTCTGTTTCATGGACCAGATCCTCCCTCTCATATCAGAAATAAGTGATACAAGAGATGAAGACGTGTTCCCTTTTTCATAAGGCAAATGTGGACCTGGTATCAACAACAAGAATTTGCTAACATGTTATGACATGCTTGTAGCATGTTATGTTTACATAGTCTGCCATTCATCTGAAGTCTGGCCTGTTAGCAGTCAGTGACAAACTGCTTCATTATACAATTGCCATCTTTATTCACAGCCCTCTACAGGACTGCTCTCTTTATAGGCCACCTCTAATAAAGCTTTCACTCCTCCAGTTCTCAGAGTTCATGTAGTAATGGCCAGATTCAAACACAAAGGAGAAAAAGCTGAGAATTCACCACATATTTCAACAAACAGAATACTCTCTCACAAAAGCATTCTTGGGTTACAGAGAGGATCTGTATATAAGCTTTTCCAACCATAGATGAGTTTGGCAGAGAAAAGGATGATTACTTTTCCGAAACATCGAGACTGGATTAACAGCATTCAGAGCTGAATTATTAAAAGAAATCACAGAAAACTGCCGCAAAATAGTTTTCAAGGGTACACACAAAGGGTTCATCCTTAAGTTTTCTATCATGCCTGATCATTCTGTCTTCATATGGGAGTGTCTAGGCAGTGCTGCTGGAGCCTACTGGCAACACACATTAACAAGGATGGAGGGGCAGGAATTGCGTCCAGTTAAACCACCAGGGACTAGTTTAAAATAAAAACAAGCCTACATAGTACAGAGAGCTGGATATATGATACAGTACACAGCTCAACTGCAACTACATCTGTGACCCTTTAGAGGATGCCTTGAACTCAGTAACCCATGGAAGGTCTTGCAGGAATAGGTCACCTATCTGTTTCCCAGTGTCTAACACCACTTTCCAGAGGTGATAAACTGCTACACTTATCCCCTTCTCCCTGCTCTGTTTGCTAAACTCCTTGACACAACTTTTCAAGTGCTGACACACCGACTTGATAAATTTTGAAAGTGCTGATCTGAAAAGCACAACTACAAGAGCTAATGTTCAGAGCCAATACCACTGTACCACAAATCACACCTAACTAAATGAGTGCTGTGATTGTATCTTTTTTTTTTAACAGATTCTGTGTACAATGTTTTGCAGCATAACAGATACTATTCTCTCAGGCAGTCCCAATGCATTTTTTCCTCCTGAAACTCACTGCTGGCATTACCAGCTTTATGATGCTTAGTTGGTGTATGATGATAAAATATGCTGCCTTACAATGCTCTCAGGTGAACAAAAAAAAGAAAATACAAGAAAAAACACTCTTGTAAAAGCTGTGTAAGACAAGTAAACAAGTCCATCCTCAACCTCTTCAACAGAGGTCAGGTGGTTGAACACGACACAGTGCAGATCAGTGCAGCCACCATGGAATAACAGCTTTCACAAGGAGTTAACATGAGTACCAGACAAAGCAGTTTTCAAGAAGCACAGAACCAAAATATACCCTCACAAAGCTCTGCTAGCTGACCAGAGTGGTTCAGTGGTTTTTTTCCTTGCTAGAAGCCTCCCTGGCCTCGCTCTTTGATTTACGTTTCCAACCTTTACTTTTCTCTTTGTGGCATTTTGAGTAAGCAGGGAGTTAGTAAAGGAGAAGACTTAAAAGGCTATGAAACACACACTGTCAGAATGAATAGCTTCTCTTCCTACATGCATGCACATTTCCTTTTAGGCAGCCCCGTAAGGTCCTGCCCACCTTGGTCACACTTTGGACACCTAACCCTTGCTTACAGTGAGTCCCACATTGCAGACAAACATGGTAACAGAGAAAGCACTCCTTGTTCACCACAGCTTCATGTTGTAAATCTCTGCAGCAGTGCACAAGGCAGCTGTGACAGCTTCAAAATAAAGCGCATGGCACACATGGAGCTGATACAGCTGACAGTTAATATGACCAGGCAGAGCTGAATACTAATTAGTAACTGCACTTTCAATCAGGTATCTCCACAAGTCTTTGAGTCAAAGCTAGAGGTGATTCCACAAAAACAACTCTACAGCCTATCCATGCGTATGCTGTGTACCATCTTCTTCCTTCACCCACAGAGAGCCCCTTTACTTTTGTTCAACTTGACAGGGGAGCTGTCACATGGCAAGATCCTGCTGGAAGTAAATAAATGTCATAGAAAAGATGTTCTGAGGAGTTAAGTGCATAACCCTAAGCAGTCCAACAGACAGTGCAGAACAGGCAAGGCTTTAAATTCCTTCTGACTTTAGAATATGCTTCTTAAAAATTTTTTTTGATGGTCTGATATTTTTTCCTTGAAAGACGAAGGAACAGTAAATAATAATTTCATCATACACTGGTGCCTTGCCTCTTAATGTAAAGAATCACGCTGCTGATGCCAGGAAGGAAAGAACACAACTTCTGAAATCAATGTTTCATTTTTTGAAGGAAAGTACAATGTGTCTTGAAAAAGTTACAGGCTCTAAGACAAGGTAAGAGCAGTGTTACAGACGGTAAGTGGAATGGGAAAAGTTCACCTATGCGTGTAGGATTTTGAAAAAACTCACCAGCGAGTTCACGAGTCAATGTTCCACACTATTTACTTCGCTTAGTGTTTTGGAAGCAGGGAGCATTAGTGATACGCCATTAATAATACAAATTAGTGTTTTCTGTCAGCTCCACAGAACAGGGCACCACTTGAATAGCGCTTGTCAGAACCGAGCGTGCCTCTCAGGGAGAGCAGATGGGACGCGTGGCAGATGTGTTTGGGAGCAGCCAGACAGCCCACAAAGAGGCAGGAAAAGCAAAGGAAAAAGGGAAGGAGGAGAAGGCACACCACGGCATGACAATCGGCCTCATCAGTGCGGAGTGGCCGATCTGGCTGTACCGTGGGACAAAGGAAGCAGACAGATTGCACATGTTCTGGTGCATCTCAATGCCATGGCTGCACAAAGCTATTGATGAGTATCAACGCTGACTTGTTTGTTTGCACAGCTGTTGCTGTCGGGTGACGGTTCCCCCGTTCAGTTCACAGGCAACGGTGACGGGCTCACATCAGACAAGCCGAACTCTGCCAGGCTGACAACATTATGAAAAAAGATAGCTTAGGGAACAAAGCTGTGATCCCAAGCTACAGCAAAGGCGAGGAAAGGCGAGCACGTGTGGCAGGGGCCACAAGTCACAGATGGCACCAGTACAATGCCACAGCTCAGACAATGACATTGGGACATGGGAGGAGCAATAACATAGGAAACCTGTTGGTGGCCTTGGGGTGGCAAACCCTCTGCTGCTTCTGCTGCCCCCCAAAACTGGTAAGAATCACAAGCAATTCACAAGTAATGAAACCGATCACTGAACAGAGCGACCCCTGAAACTGCCAGATCTGTATTTACAGAAACACAGCCGTGCCCTGCTAAGGCTGCTGCAGACTCGTGTGAATTCGGGAAGGACAGAACTTTCTCACTACTAAAGCAAACGACTGCTGCAGTCCACAGACTTCTTTGGTGACAAAAATATACCACGTCTGCTTGCCAGAAAACTACACGTGTTCACAAACCAGGAACTAGACTAGTCATTTTTCCAGAAAGCAATTAGAGGGATGCAGATTGCATCCTTCCTGTAGCTGCAGTGCTAAAAAGTAATGTCTGTTCTATAACCTCTAATAAAGAAAAAAATAGCATGTTTGAAATATATATTTGTAATAATATACACGTATATTGATACACTTTTATATTTACTGCATTTATAACAAATATACTTCCATGTATTTTTTAAAATGCAGGATCCAGATGTAATCTCACCTCTGCCACTGATGTCTCATGTGACTTCAAAAAACTTGCACCACTTTTCTGCACTCTGCTATTAAGATACGGCAATTGTACACCACCCCATTTGCCAGTATTTACTAAAAAGTCAGAAATTCTCCATATTATCAAGATGTTAAATCATAGACCGGTACTGACATGACGACAAACACAGGAAATCTTTACTTGTAATAAAAATTAAACCTTAAGAATAGAATTAGTAATTTTCATTCTATTGTTTTTGAGAAACTAAGTTATGGCTAATAAAGTTTGCAAACAACAGAAAAGTCCAGCAGACTAGCAGCAAAACCGTTGAAAACACGTATCACTTAAAAAAAAAAATCTTTTGTGTACAAACACAGTGACCAACAAAATTAAATTTTAGTAGCTATGTTTTTTAGGCAAGGAGAAAAACTGCTTTTATTGCTGCCCATTGTTTCAAACAGATGCATTTTAGGTAGAAAGGCAATCAATACTACAATGCATTCCAAAGATTATGGTAAAATTCCTAACTAACTACATAACAGCAGCTCCCAAATCATTAAAATTAAAGCTATGAGCTCACCAGGAATATTCACTGCTTGAAACAGCTCCCTGATTATGGGATGGAGTAGCATATCCCATTTAAGGGAAGCTTTTAATAACACATTTTAACCTTTCCTTCAAGAAATGGAAAGTAGGAAATTGAATGCAGCATGGGACTCAAGACCACCCAAAGGTAGAAAGAATGATAGATGCAAATGTATCTAAAAAAAAATTATAACTCTTCCTTCTACAGCTTTACACATAATAACTTCCTAATTTATTTAACAGCATTTAGTTCAACTTCCACCAAAAAGAGCTTGTATGCATTAGGTCATTGCAAAAAATTTATATAGTTCCCTTGTGTAAGCCTCTAACTAAATTTCTTAGGTGTCTGGCTTGTAGGAAAATACCAGTCACAGAAGCATGTGCAGACGAAAAGCTGTCTGCTTTCTCCTCTGGGAAGCATTAAGCATGGATTGAACAGTGACAATAATTACCCCTGGCACACAAAAGCCAGGGAGAGGATGGGATGGGAGCCTGCACCAGCCCTCCCTTCCCAAGCTCCAGCTCACAGCTCCTCTGCGGAGCTCCCTGCAGATTTTGGAAGGTTCTGTTCCCTGGAGCATATGCTGCACCCCTGCCCAGTGCACTCTCAGGGCAGCAAGGGACACAAACCATCCAAAGTCTCAACAGTTCTTTCTCAAAGACGTTGATTTTCTCATTTTGAAAGAATCTCTCATCATTTACCAGATGCACTTAAGAATTTTAACTAATTAAGCTGCTTGTACCACCTGAAAGACTAAAAGAAAGAGAAAGTAATGAAATTGAAAAATTATGCTATGTCTTGGCCCTCTTTCTCATTGCAGTTGATGAAAAAATTCATGACAGAAAGATCTGTATTATGAGAAAAATATGTGTTACTAGGAGGCAGCAGGCAAAGTGAGTGCCTAGGTACACACACGCTCATTTTTACACACTTCAGGTTTTAATACACAGCCAAAAAAGAAGAGGAACATCTTAAAGCCATTCTTCACCCACATGCACAGCTGTGGCTCAGCTGCTGCCCAGGTGCAAGCAGACAAGAACCTCCCCCTGCTGCACAGCAAATAAGCACAAGCTTCCATCTCTGTATGATGAGAAAACGTGCACCAAAGCACAAAGGGGCAAAGATAAACCTGTGCCTGCTGGCCAGCAGAACTGATGAAGACTTTGGAAAGAAGGAGTTTTAGTAGAAGGCAGCCTAACTGCATTTCATAGTCCAGTCAAAAAATACACAATGAAATCCTCATGAACTTTTGTGTTTGGCAACAAGTACCAATGAACCGGTAATACCAGGCACTGGCACTGACATTTTCTTTCTTCTCCAACATTAAAGCCACCCTGAAATCTTCCTTTAGGACACTTGCTGGTAACCATCATGGCAAAGAGCTGTAGGCAGTGTGAGATTCCAACTTCCATGGCATGGCCAATGGAAGAGCTCAAGAGAAAACTTGCAATCTATGCTCTGACCCAGGAATCTTCCTAACATATCCACTGCTGAAGCAGAACAGGACCTTGTAGTAGTTTACAGTAAATGGTAGACTAAAAGAAAAAGAACCCACAGTTTCTCTTTATTTCATACCACTACAACACATTCTGTTTTGCATGAAAGAGATCAAAAACCGTACAACCCAAGAGATGCTTTCTGTAACAAAAGGTAACAAGCAGATCACCAGATCGGGCAATTAAGGGCAGGAGAACACACAGAGGGGGTCAGAGTGAGCCACCTCACCATCCACTCCATAAACACAAGCACACAGTGAGATCCACCTCCCAAACATTATTACAACCTTTGGAAAACCATGACTCAGCTAAGAAGTGGGCTGGGAACAAAGCCCATGCTCAGAACAGTTTGTTATGCCTACACAACACCTGCAAACCCCAAGGAGACAGAAATCCTCACTTGTGGAACTTCATGAAGCTCTTACAGCACCAAGATGCCTCGAGCTGACAGTCCTTGTTTAGAACTCCTCTGAAGCAAATTAGCCATGACAACTCATACCCTTTCCAGCATCTCAGAGGGGAGAAAAGTAGATGTTTCTGCTACAGAAGCCTTCCATGGCCTCTATGCCTTCCTGCAGATCATCACCGATAGCTGAGGAAAGCAGCAGCTTCGTGCAGAGCTCGGTGCTCTAACACGACCGGCTGTCTGGCCATGCACACACAGGCACAGAAACTGCAAATCAAATCCTAGTTCAAAGTGTAGCTTTTGCTGGGAGCATTCACGCTTTTTTTGGCACTTAGTTGTACATGACATCATTGTGTGGGAAGCCATATGTTAGAGACAAAGTACACACAAACTTGAATTGACTTTACAAATGTTAATTCTAAGAAAAACTCTCATCAGATTTGCTCATCAGGATAACCAGGTCACATTTTTAAAATGGGAAAGCTTTCCTTCCCCCCATTTCCTTTCTTTTTTCCTTTTTAATTGCTCTCTGAACAGCAACTTGATTTTTAGTCTCTAAGCAGCCAGCGTCAGTTTTCATCCAGCTGAATGACTAGTGAAAAGCTTTATGTTTATACTCAACACTGCAGTGTCCACCAAAATGCAGATCCTGGAAGCTTTTGAAAAGACTAATTAAATTTCTATTAGCCTCTTTTTTAGTGCAGATGACAGATCAGTGAGTGGCATTTTGCACACAAGCAAAAAATACATCCTTAAAACAAAATAATTTTACTTCTTACACTGCGTTATCACTATAAAATCTCTACAAGCAATGAAGTGACAGAGAGCCTGAAGACAAGAGTAACTGCTAATTAAAACAGAACCTACGCCGTATCCTAGAAACCCAGTTATCCACAGGGACTCTCTTCATTGACACATATCCTTAACGGTGCTGTGCTGACAAAGGAAAAATACCCTTGACTGAGCTCTAAGTTGCTCAGGTCAGCAGGCTCGCTGCTCCAAAATCCTGTTACTTCAAGGAATAAATGGAAGCCCCAACCTGCAGCACCTAAAAGCAGCTCCTATGAGAGGCTAATTCAGCAGGCTTCCGTTACAGACACAAAAGCATGATGAAAAATCTGAAGATGACATTTTCAGCTGGCAGGGTACCATCACTCTGTATTGAACTCTGGAACAACAACTTCATTGCTCCAGGGCCAGATCGCAACAATATGCTGGTACATGCTTAATTTTTCAAACAGTTGTATATGCATAAGCAAATAATACCAAAAAGCTCCCGCACAGTCGGATATGAAGGCATTTAGTGGTACTCGCAGCATGTATCACTTGGCAAATCAAGGCACATGAGAGAGAATCTGTCAACGCATTTTCACAGGAAAAGGAGATTTCAAAGAAAAGCTGGGAAAGAGAGCAGAACAGTCCCAGCTACCCCAGCTTTTGAGGCTGAAAATAAGCGTTTCACCAAATGAGCGCTGAAAAACATGGAAAGAAAAGGGACATTCAAAGAGATGGAACAGAAATTTAAGAAGTACTCACTTTAAGCAGATGTTACCTAACACTTTTTCTTTACAATGTGTGATTGTTATTGATCTTGACCTCTCTTGGGAAAAGGGAAATTTTAAAAAAATCTGTAATAAATAGAGTAACTGCGTAACACCAAAGATCAAACTTCTGACATAACTCATATCCATAGATCTTCCAGAAGACAAGTCCCTGGCAAAATTACTAGAAAAGAACAAAAAAGGCAACAGAAGAATTATTTCAAACTATAAGACCCATACAAAAACTTAACCAAAACAAACGAAAATGACCTTCTCTATAGGCTGTCAAGCTAAGGCATCCACAGTACAACATAGACAAATTCAATGCAGATATCCTTATTAGAGATTCTGGAACTGCACTGGCTTTAAGAATAATTATGCTATCAAGTAATATGTTTTCCTGTCCAAGTATCTCAAGATTTAGCAACTCATTCTCATCTTTCTGTCCTTTTCTCCTTAGCAACATACTCAAAAGATGACAAGTAAAGAAACTGCAGTACCTCACATCAGAAGAGAAGTGAAACTTGCCCAAAGCGTTTTCTTCTGTGTCCTTAATGCAATCCAACAGCTCTAATCGCTGCTCTCAGAGTACTCTGCTGGAAACAGGTTATCCTGAGCTACTGCTGCCTAAACTTCCAGACCTGGGACCAAGTTCATGACCAACATATAAGAGTTCAGCTCTGCCAGCTCCAGCCAGGTTAGATCCTATTTTCTCAGCAGAGAAGTTGGCAAAGCTATGACACCACCAGTTATCAGACATACCTACTAGAGATACCCAGGATTCTAAAGTGTGAGTCTTCTATTTCTTAGTACTCTTATTTGCTTTAGAGTGAGGTGGCACTCCAAACTTAGCATAAAGAAGCTATGGATATGGAGGTCTCCACGTCATGGCAATAGGACTACCCTGTAATGAGAACTACAGTTTCTCCATGGCCCTAGAAACTTCATAGCCTCAGTTAACAGCAGGAAGAAAAAAAAAGAGAGTAAATATTATGTTAATAAGAGTAGCAGAAATAAACCATGAAAGGATCTGCTGGAGGAAACAATGAATACATAAATAATCCAAAAAGAGAAGCTAAGCACAGATTACCTATCTCTTACTGGAAGTATGTACAGAAGAACCAGGAAGGTAACAAAACAACTGTCAAGAGAAGTATATTAGAGTGGAAAGCATTACATACTCCCACTTTATGGGGCAGTCTGCTCACAGCATTTTTTACAGGAACAATCTCTTCAGGAACATCACATAGTAAAACTTTCTAATTAATATATTGGGAAATACATCAGAAAGACAACAATAAAAAGGGCAGGCAAGGAATCTCCTCTTACCAAAACTTAACACACACCAGCCAAGTGAGAAACAATCTTGGGAAACAGATCCATTCATGTGCCTTTCTCAGGCAAGACTACCAGCAGAGCAACTGAAACATATTTCAGAACAACTGAGCATAAAGAAACCAAAAAGCCACAGCACAGCCTGGAGAAGATGTTTGTGTTGTAACTGACATTTGTTAGAAGCATGCAAGAAAACATTTTTACCTTAAAGCATCAAGGAGAAAAGAAGTGGGCAAGGCATCATGCAGAGGTGGATAAAAACAGCCAGACTGACACATTCAGTAATAATCACTGCGCACTTGTCACCTTGGGTGACAATGACTACTCAAGATCCTGTACTACAGCACCATATTAGCTTGGCTGAGAATTGTTACTGAAGCGAGTGATGACACTGAAGAAATGATCCTTCTAAGTCCTTAACAGGACATTTCCTGGTCCTTAAGCTCCCTGGGTCATCTTCATCCCTTCACTTCTCCATAGGCACTACCATGCAAGACTGCAAAAGGTTCCGAACTCCCTCCATTACAGCTCAGTAAAGCTACAGACGTGAGACAGTGTGGGTTGCAAATTGCAACACACACTGGTTAAGCACAGGCCCACAGGCACCACTCTGTGTACCACACGTGGCTCTGCTGAAGGAAGTCTCCATTGAAAACAAAACTGGCCCAGGTTTAG
The DNA here is from genome assembly GCA_013389985.1 of Dryoscopus gambensis. NCBI lineage: Eukaryota > Metazoa > Chordata > Aves > Passeriformes > Malaconotidae > Dryoscopus > Dryoscopus gambensis. Next base: position 51,779 of record WEIT01007430.1, read on the forward strand.
AAGCTCCTCAGGTGAATCTCACATCTGGTTAAAACCATCCTCATTCCCATGCATATTGGAGAAAGCAACTGGGAAACCGGGCTGAGATACATTCTGGCTGCACAGTCTCCAAGACACAGACTAATAAAAAACCTAGAGTAAAAAGACTAAAAAAATAATAATATCCAGAACAGTAAACATGGGTCTCATGAGAATACAGGCTTCTCTTCAATTCAGACCTTGGTGTTTGTTTTGGGACAATCTGATCTACATTTTAGGACAACCTAGAAGTTTAAATCAGTGAAGTGTGATGAGTTCCTTCATTATGTGTGACCCCTCAGAACAGTACACAATATTTTAGAAGCTGAAACACATACAACTTAGATTCCGAAGCAACTTAAGATGTGTGGGGTTTTTCTGTTTATGATGAGGTCAACCTAACTTCTTTAAAAAAAAGGTTCCTTTCATATGTGGCACACCTCAGGACAGCATGCTATGTTTGGAAGCTGAAACAGCTGCCCATTGGATTCTAAACTGAATTTAGAACTTGGGGGTTGATGTCACAAATAGCTTTAACCTTTCTACTTAAAAAATACCCTGCACTGAAACTGGGGCTGCCAGTGTTCTCCACAAGGTACCACACATCTAAAGCATTTCCCTGCCCTTTCCAAAATTTTCCTAGAGGAAGGAAGTAAATTCAGTTACATCTGTAATGAGACAGAACTGTGGGAAAGCAAAAGTTGACTTTTACAGGGACTCATGACCTGAGTTTCAAGAATAAGAACACAAAGGAGAGGCAAGGCTGATTCACATTTTATAATTTGCAAATAGATACGATTTTCCAAGATGAAGATCAGATCTCTTTCTGATCACAGAGCTATTCTGCTTTACTGCGTGCTCAGTACAATTTAATTGCAGGCTGCTTCTGTTGATTTTNGAAAGGGGGAAAATACTCTAATATTCTCTAGTAAGTTACCAGTTATTCGTGATGGAGTATTTACAATGTACATAAATGCTGTTTCATATACCCCTTAGAAAGCTGGAAAATCCACACCTGCCTTAAAGGACCGAGGCTGCTAAAGGACAGCACACGAGGTATAACCACGAGGTATAACCAAACATTCAGCTGACCCCAGCTCCTGTGCACTGGGATCCTTCCCCCTTCTTAGGTGGAAGGGCTGAACTGAAGATCCTGGTTGACTGTTGATGCATTTCTTCTCTAATAACCTAATCCCAGGAAATAA
>WEIT01007431.1:2398-26436 GCA_013389985.1 Dryoscopus gambensis
TTTTAAAAACTAGGAAACATACGTGCAAACTTTATTCTGCTCTTCCACATTCTAGGATATTGTTTCCAGGACTTTGAATTTATTTATACACATGGAATATTTTCTAGGCCACATGTGGCTAGAAAAGGCTGATCCACTTTACAAAGGGCCCAGGAGGGGGGGTNTTATTGAATTTCCAGAATTTGTACCGGATATATCAAGTAGAAGGAACTTGTAACCATCCTCAATAGTTACCACATGTTTATGTCTTAGCGTGAAGCCCAACATTGAGAATATAAAAAATATTTTTTAAAAGCTAGGAAACATACGTGCAAATTTNAAACATACGTGCAAACTTTATTCTGCTCTTCCACATTCTAGGATATTGTTTCCAGGACTTTGAATTTATTTATACACATGGAATATTTTCTAGGCCACATGTGGTTAGAAAAGGCTGATCCACTTTACAAAGGGCCCAGGAGGGGGGGTGGAAGTGTGAGGAGCTACAGTCCATGAGCCCAAATAAGTGTGCAACTACCTTAGGGCTCAGAGAGCTAATGCACCTTCCCCTACAGCCCCTGGCTTACGAAACACTCTCCCCTATGCTTTTTAGCAAGAGACATTCAAAACAGAGGCTGATCTGAGATGTCTTCTGGCACTTTGGATCACCAGCTGGTAGCTCTGCTCCAGTCTCATGAAAGCCTGTCAATAAATGCCTGCTTGCCCCAAGTGATTTACGTGAGGAGGGGAAAGGAATAAAGGATCCCAGTGATCTGTTAACTTTTGGATGCCGATATCTGTCAGGAAATCTATCATCCCGGTAACCAAACAGAAACATATAGTTCCAGAAACATATAGTGCTGAGAGATACTGCTTTTATTTAATTAACTTTTCTAGATCAAGCATATTTGAAAATTGTCAGAACATTTAAAAAGCTACATTTCAACATAATGTATGCTGGAATTATCCATTTTACAGGACATTGATGTAAAGTAATTCATTCAGCAGCAATGCTGGAGTAGGAAGCAACCTGAGCTGAACTTGAGATGCTCAGCAGGATGCTGCTGCTAGCAAAGAACAGGGCACACCTCTGTGCCAGGTACAGCCAACCTGCTCACACTCTGCTCAAGCTGTGTGTAAACTAGAACTGGACTCGAGTCAAGTTCATCCTTTACAACGTGCCAGCAACAGCACGAATGCCTTCTGTGCCTGTGGTCTGTCCTCCAAGATCTGCACCTTTCTGCCATACCTAAGCAGAGTTGACAGCTCTCCTAAACGTGCTGTGAGCATCAGTGGACCTCCAAAAGAAAAAAAAAAAAAAAGGAGTTGTACATGTTGGACAGATTTTTGTGGGAGACAGATGCTTTGTGGGAGTCAAAGCATCAATGAGGGCTTGATGAGTTTTTCCTGCAATGTCATGCAGAGAAATAATCCTGGAGACACTAAGATGTGTTTTGCTCTTTCTGTACTCTGCTAGTCCTACTTCTATGCCTCTTATAGTCCTTATTACAGGAAGAAATGTCATTCAACAAATTTTTTGACAGGATATGACTTTCATCAATATCTCTGAAAACTCAGACAATCCCAGAGGAGGCCATGCTAGAAACTAAAAACAGAAATACAATCCCACAGAAGTCATGCAGCTTAAATTGCCTCAGCTGAGCCTAAATTTCAATCCAGAAATAATATAGCAGAGCTTTCTTTTCTAATTCAGTATTTCTAAGGCCCTATAGAAAGGCATGGTTCCATGTCAAATGATTTAGATGTCAGAAATTTCCACTTCCATGTTAGGGTTTCTTGTTCATTTTTTGATGACATCAAGCTTTGCTCCACATCACATTGGATTAGCTCAGCCTTTGCAGCTGTCTTAAGTCAGGGTGATGTTGTAGAGCACTACGATGTCTCATGGCTAAGAATGTAAGAATGTCTCATGTAAGAATGTCACTGCAGTCCCTTCTGCATCAGTCTTCCCAATATGACCAGTAAATGTGAAAGGAGAAAAGAAAAATATACATTTAGGCATTGATTCTACTGTAAAAATCACATCACAAGTGTTTTAAATTTTTTTTTAAGTTACTGTATTTGAAAGTGAGCATAAATATCATGATAATATTTAGTTTGCCCTGGGATTTTTATGATTTCACTTTAGCTAATATGGATTCAACCTTTCAGAAAATTTTATGACAGCCTTAAAGAGTGTTACAGCTGAGGAACAATTATCTGGCTGTGGCCTTATATCTCAGAAAGGTCAGGATCTGATTTAATGCTGCTCCACCCTCCTGAGAGCAAATCTTGCTCTCAGTGTGTTTCTGGATGTCAGAATGTCATTGGTGAACTTCGCATTTGCTTGTCCCCGATACAGATTTGACCATCCATCTAAAAGCTCTCATCCAAGCCATCAGTTACTGAGTAGTCACTTTGCCTGGACTAACACAAAACCTATACTCAGACCTGATTGCCCTCACTATCCATATCACACAATTATCCAGCTGCACCGTGACTTTAATCTAGGGCAAGGAAATTCAGGCAGGGAGGAGACACCAGCTCATGCATCAGCTTTTCTCCTCCCAGACAGAGAGTTCAGATGAAGCTGGCTGGAGTCACTTGGCCCCAAAAACTCAAGCCTGGTGACTTACCAGAAGACACACACAGGATTCATTTTGCTGATCCAGGTTTCATCTCCAGCGTCACTTGTCATAGAATCCAGTGCCCCTGCCATGGGCAGGGACACCTTCCACTAGATCAGCTTGCTCAGAGTCCAATCCAATCTGACCTTGAATGTTTCCAGGGGTGGGGCTTCCACTTCTCTGAGTAACCTGTTCCAGCCTCTCACCACCCTCATTGTAAAAAAAAATTATTTCTTATATATAAATCTAAATCTACCCTCCTTTAATTTAAAACCATTTATCCCTTGCCCTATCACATCAGGCTCTCCTAAAAAGTGTGTGCTCATCTTTCTTATAAGCTTCTTTTACATACTAGAAGGTGCTCTCAGGTGTCTCAGGAGCCTTCTCCTCTCCAGGCTGAACAATCCCAGCTCTCTCAGCCTGTCTCCACAGGAGAGATGCTCCAGCCCTCTCTCCATCTTTGTTTGTATCCATCCTCTGGACTCATTCCAACAGTCCACATCTTTCCTGTCTTGCGAGCTGGATGCAGTACTCCAGGAGGGGTCTCAGGAGAGAGGAGTAAAGGGGCAGAAAATAGAAGAGCTCATGCACAGCTTTATTTTCAAGCTGGGATACAAATCAAGGCACTCGTGTCTCCTTTCCCAGGCAGCAGAGTGTCACTAAGGTCACACAGTGGTGGACTCTGCCATGTGTGATGATTTGTGCAGCCACCAGAGTCCTTGCAAACACAAGCCTTGAGAGGGCTGTTGCTCAAATACAGTCTTCCCTGCTGAGACCTGGCACACCAAGGGGCGGTGGTTGGCAGGATCTGATGTGGCAGAGCAAAAATGAGCAAAAAAACCATCGCAAAGATGAACTCTACGGCAAGGATGAAGAGATAAATAATTTACAGTTCAGATGCATGAAAATGACACTCAAAGAATGAGACTGGACAGATTGGTTGCAGTTTTCAGGCAAAGACACACCCCAGCTGCAGCTCTGTGCCAGGCAGATATCTGCCTCCAAGAAATGGAGACAATTAACTTACATATTGCTGAGCGCTTACCCTGATGGGGTATTTTCCAAAACATTCCTGGAAGCAGTGTTTTTAAACTCCATAGGGCAAATTTAGACACCTCTAAACATGAGAATGAATGAGATTAAAATGTTAAACAAATAAATGCATTTTCCTCAGCTCACTGGGATCTAAGTCAGATCATTCTCCTCGTTCCTTTACCTTTCAGCTATCAGCCTGCACTTTGCTGGGCATAAAGAAGATAAAACATGAAGAGTCATTTGGGATATTAAAGATCTATTTCTTTCAAATAAAGCAGAAGCTATTACTGAACTCTTATTAAGGCTGGAGGAAAAGGACTAGAAAAATTAAAAGGCTGAACATAATTAATGAATGCTCATTTAGAATTTGCTACCATAAAATATCTTGGAAGCAAAATCTACAGCTGAAGAGGGCAGGCTGTATGCAGAAACAAGCTCTGGAAGGAGCTCCATGTGCACCGTATCAAACTGAGAAGAAAGACAGGGAGCTGTGGTTGCTGGGAGATCCCTTCAAGTATGGAGTAATGACACCTGCCAAATGGCCCTGCAAGCAGAAAGGTCTCCTGCAGCAAGAGTAACGTGCTAAAGCACATGGGTTGATTCCAGTAGTGCCCACCTGCACACATTTTATTCATTAGCTTCAGTGGACTCCCTCCACACTTTAGCCCACATTAGTGAAATCACAATCTTGCCATGAAAATACAAGCAGACCACAGCTGGAAGCAAATGCAAATACTTGGAAAGAAAAAAAAAAGAAAGTAAGAAATTAATTGTAAGGGAAAACATGACTAATGATTTTAAATTAAATAATCTTTGCATGTTATTTTAATTAGCAAGGATAATGTTTATTTTACTTACATAGAAGTTCTGGATACATAAATTCCAACCTACATATTTCAGTTGCCATAACAACTTGATACATTTATTCTCGTGTCATTTTTTATTGCATCAGTGTGGATTTTTTTTTTTTTTTTAACAACCAGGGGGGAAAAAAAAGCCAACTGCTTTGGTTGCTATAATAACACACTATTTTTTAATTGTTCTTTTCACATTTAATTCTTCTTGAAACCAATATATAATTTTCCTCCAAAGACGTTCCTAGCACAGTGTGGAAAATTCACTACCAATTTCAGGGCTCAGTGCTGGGTTTGTCAGAAATCCCAAGGATATGTACAGCCCTTTAGCTCAACTGCTACTGCAGTAGTCTCCCTCAGGATATATAGCTTGAGGTCAAGTTCTTAACAGAAGACCTACACAGTAAGTCTAAGTCCCCAGTTAGTGCATTTTCTCCTGAAAACCAGAAATAAATTAAATGAACATCAGATTCTTCAGAAAGGTGCACAATAGATTTGAGGCAGCAAACATGACTGCAGAGATGCAAAACAGTTGAATCAATCACTGCATTGCGCTCCAGGCCAGGAGGATCTCACAGAGCAGTTTCCACATTTCATACACACTGGTGTAGCACATGATGAGCTTAACTACACTTTTATCCAGGAGCAGAAACAGTTCCTAAACTCTTGGGGCCTCCCAGGAGTTGGATCAAATCTTTTAAAGGTACAGTCAAATGCCACTACGATGGGAGCAACAGAGAGGATGAGTACAGCCTTTGTCCTTCCCTCTGCCTGCTGTTGCCCACTGACCTTTCCCAGTTCTGCACCCCTGCAAAAGGGCCCTTTTCAATTAAATTGCAATTACTTAACTGCTGATGTTGCATTTCTATCTGGTCCCCTGTAACAACCATAAGGAGAAAGACTGTATTAATTACTATCAATTATATTAAGGTGCAAGGTGAGGAACTGCTTGGTAACCATTGTTCCATAGAGCTGGCATGGACTGACCTCAGATTTGAGATAATAGGGCATCTACAAACGTGAGATTAGAGTTTTTGATGGAGAAGGACTTAGTACAGTGGCTCCTGTGGGTTGCCTTGGCCTCTGGAGACAGCTCTTCATTTATTCCTAACTATAATATCTGTACTTCCGGTCAGGAAGGTTAGAATGGTTGCTTGCAATAGACTGTATCCCTCTCAGCTGTCAGGAGAACAAAAAAGGCGGCGTCTGTGTGTGTGTTACCACATACAGTTTAGGACAGGATCTTGTCCTTATTGCAGCCTTCCAGTACATACAGAGGCCACAAGAGAGCTGGAGAGGGACTTGTGACAAGGGCATGTAGTGATGGGACAAGGGGTCATGGCTTTAAACTGAAAGAGGACAGATTTAGGTTGGGTACTAAGAAGAAATTCTTTACCAAGAGAATGGTGAGGCACTGGAACAAGTTGCCCAGAGAAGCTGCAGATGCTCCGTCCATAGAAGTGTCAAAAGCCAGGTGGGATGGGACTTTGGGCAGCCTGGTCTACCGGAAGGTGTTCCTGCCCATGGCAGGGGGTTGGAACTAGAGGATCTTTGAGGTCCCTTCCAACCCAAAGCCTTCTGTGATTCTAACTCAAAACAGGAGGAACACCCAAGAATGTGCAGTGTACTGCAGGATAACTTGGCAGGAAATATGTTTAAATAAGAAGTTACTCAGATAATGTGAATTCTGATTTATCTCATGATTTGCTGCAGGTCCATAGCAAATCCAAGAATAGAAACCAATCTCCTGTCTCCTCCACTGGCCCACACAGATTCTTCCTATTTACACACACCTCCAGAGAAATTACAGAGGAGGAAACTATCCACATTTCAGTTGAGATTACATTTTGTGCCTTTTCTTGCCAGAAATGGTGAAATAAAGTCAGTCTACTCAACAGCAGTCATAAAACCAGTTCCATTTTGAGAGCAGGACTGATGTATCATAAAGTGATACTTAGGATGACCAAAGGTGTTTTACATTAATACAAGAATATAAAGCCTGTATTAAAAATAAGAAAAGAAAACAAAAGCTCAAACCACCAACAAAAACACAAAATCAAAGCCTTGAAGAAAATTGTAATGACTTTTACTTCTCAAGATAGTTTTGCTTGAAGCATCCTAAACCTTCTTATAGAAGAATATTTATTTCAGCCAGACCCATAGGGAGGGGAAATAAGCAGGGGCTGTCATTACAGTGGCAAGCTGCCTTGCTAAGTCATGGCTGCTGAGCTCCACAATCATCTATACTCATGCTGACATGCAAAAAGACTGCAGCTAAACAAAACCTTCGGCAAAACATAGTGCCATATCTCTTCATCCAGCTTCCCTCCTACAAGGCATTACAAAATGCTTCACACTGATATATATCAAAGGGAAAGGACTAAAAGGTAAGTTAAGTAGAATGAATCAGGTCATTAAACTGCAGAATACATCATCACACTCACTAAATGTTGATAAACAGATAAAGTGAAGTGAAAGGGAAAACAACACTCTCTAAATACTTTGCACAAGGTTGGGCTCCGTGGATCTGCCAATGCTTGACAATTTCCTTTGTCAAAACTGTCATGACCTCAGTGCTGGATAGGTATCTTTCATTGCCTAATGGAGAGATGGCAGAAACCTGTATTTTTTATGAAGACTCCAAGAACTATTAACATTAGCCACTGACCAAGGTCATTAAAAAATTATGGACTGTACAGGGGTTTTGGCTTCTGCGAGCTTGTAGAAGCACAGAAGTGTAAGGGCTATTGAAACATCATTAATTAAATTTCACTGTCAGCTGCAGTTGATACTGAGAAAAGGAGCAGATGTTTATGTACCCAGCAATGCTAAGAGTTGTAGGCAGGAAGTCTCTTAGTCTGTGTAATGCCCCTTCCATGCATACTACCTTGCACAGGCCATATGGTTCCTGGACCAGGAATCCTTCAGAGGTACCAGCTCGAGCTGACCTGACAAACAGTGCCCTTGTCACAGCTCACTGACACCAAGGTCCAGATGACACTATCAGAAGGGAACCCCTGGATGAGGCCATAAATCACTCTCATAAAAACTGTCTGGCTGCAACAGTTCACACTAAAGCTGTCTGCAACTCCATGCATTTTCAACGTGTCCATGCAGCTTAGGTGAGACTTTCTCCTTTTGCTGGGATGTACCTGCCATCAAGGAGGCTGGTTTGGGTAGAGATGTACATACAAACTTGGAAGAATGTCAGATGAAAAACTTGAAAATACTTTCACTGTTGATGACTATTTGCTTGAAACATCACAAATCACCACTATGTCCTACTTAGTCTACAACCTCACCTCTCGTTAGCAGAGGCTCAAATTCCAATTCCGGCTGTATTCAGAAGCCTCATAACAACGCTGATGTTTGTTAATGCCAACAGAACACAGCTCTGTGTGCTATTCTGCATATTTAGCTGGCCTGGTTTCAGCTGGCATAGAGTTAATTTTCTTCCTAGAAGCTGGTACAGGGCTGTGCTTTGGATTTAGGATGAGAATAAAGTTGATAAGACACTGATGTTTTAGTTGTTGCTAAGCAGTGTTTACACTAAGCCAAGGACTTTTCTGTTTCTCACACCAGCCCACCAGCGAGAAGGCTGGAGGAGCACAAGAACCTGGGAGGAGACAGAGCCAGGAGAGCAGACCCCAACTGATCCAAAGGATATTCCATACCACATGGCATCATGCTCAGTATGTAAACCAGCGGGAAAGCTGGCCACGGGTCACTGCTCAGGAACTGGCCGGTCACTGGTCAGTAGATGGTACATGTAACTTTCTTTGCATATGAAAAATCTTTATTATTGTTGTTTTTACTATTTTCCCTTCCATTTCAGCTCTGTCAAACAGCCTTGTCTAAAATCTAAAAATTTTACCTTTTTTTCCCAATTCTTTTCCCCATCCCACAGAGAAGGGGTGAGTGAGGAGGGGGCTGTGTGATGTTTAGCTACCTGAAAGGTTAAACCACAACAGCAGCCCCCATCTTGACAACCTACTGCATTACCACCACCAGGTTAATACCACATTTCACTAGCTTATAAACAAAAACAGAAACTAGGCAAGATCATCTTCCTGACACGTTTTTGTGCAGTACTTAGTAAAACAGGGGTCACTAGAGATGGCCCTAAAAGAGATGGTAAATTCTAATATTGCACTTTTAAAGGCTATGGGGAAAAATGCAGTTTCTACTATTAAGACAAATACCTGTAATCAGCGATGTAATTTCATGGTTTGGGAACATCCCCATGTCTGTTTTCTTAGCTATGGTTAACTAAGAATATTCTTTTGAATATCTGTGGCCAACATCCTGATCACACGGCACAAAGGCAATCCAAGCCTTCATTTTCTTTTGGCTGGGCTGCAACAAAGCCCTGTGAAGCTGGGCACAAAGACGGGTTTTCCAAAATCATTATAACTTGAGCACTCCTCTCTGTTCAGCATTGAGCAAGGATGTCAGATCAGTCCTCCCTTCTCTGTGATGACTAGCCATAGAACAGAGCACCAGTACAAGGAGGTCCTTGTATTAGGACCTTCTTTGGTCCTTGTCCAAGGGTAAGATGATCACAAATTGCAAGCAAAGAGTAATACATGATGATTCTAAACCTCAAAAGTAATAGAATTGTCCACTGTGAGTGCAAAGAGATCTGTGTATGTCAGGCACATTCTCTAGATGGGGAAAAAAAACCAAGGAATCCAAGAAATAAATCAATATTGAATTAAGAAGCAGCATTAATAAATATACCTATGACTGCAGAAGATGGAGTGTTTCAGGCAACTATGTTTCAGCATCCTGAATACTGAAAGCTCTAGTTACAGGCTTGCTGCTGACCTAGCAAAGATACCGTTGGGTGTGCCCAGAGCATTTTCTGTCTAAAAAAGTATCTCAAAAAAAGAATAGTGATTACATAAGTGAAGGCACATGTCTGTCATAAATCTTCTTACTGCTTAGAAAGACACAAAGTTGTCAGTTTTGTGACCTCTGGTTTTCTACAAACTACCACACCACTAAAAAATGTGTGAGAGACTACATCAGCTTGGTGTAATAACTGACCTGAAATCTCTCAGGAGATCCTTTCACTCCTTCTCATTGTAATTAACAAATTCACACAGATCAAACTTGTTTTCGTGGTCCATTAAAACAACAATAATTTAAAAGTTACCATTGCAGTTTAGACCAGAGCTTCAAAACCTGCCTTCTGACAAAATGGACTTCAGATCCACTATGTCTGTTACTGCTAATCCCATTTTTTCCCAGCTTGCACAACAGCTGTTTGCCTTGTCTCTTCTCAGAGACACCATGACTACTGGAAAGTGCTAAGCTAAAAAAAAAAAAAAAATTATATATATATAGATATACAGTGACAGGGCACAGCATTTCTGAGAATCAGGTAGGATCCCCTGCACTTTTGAAAAGAACTGGAGGACCTGGGAAAACTTCATCGTTTTGGTTTTTTCCTTTCAGAGAATAAATGTTGTACAGCTACAGCAATGAACTGAACACCACTAATTTGGGCTACAGCTGTTGAGTAACAAGGCTGCCCTCGTGTCAAGCAACCAGACACATCAGCTAAGGTGCAGCCAGAATGCTGAATCCATTCTAAAGCACAGAGTGCCATTTGCAGCTTCAATCATTCTTCCCCACTGGTATTGTGCAGGTCTGTGCAGGCTGATGGAAGTGTGAGATCCAGCTAACCTGACATTTTTTAGACATGAGATATTTGAACTATATTTTAAAAAATTCCATTTCAGAACTCATCTGTAAAACTAGTTTTCTGGGTTGGGGGGGAAATAGGCACCACACAAAGACATAAGGCAATACCCAGTACAAGATCTGGTTTGGCCTACAACATGAGGGTTCTGCTCTACTAACTGTCCATTTCAGGTCAAGACAAGAGAAATCGGAGAAACAAGAGCAAACAGTGGGACAATATTGATCCAGAGGAGGAGAATATTGTATCAGGAATGCTTGCTACAACTGCAATCACCACTCTTTTGGAACAAAACACGATTTTGAAGACAAAATGAGATAGTCTCATAGCTCTCTCTGAAAAGCTTCTGTGCACTGGGGGTGACAATACCAGAAAAGTTCTTCACTGAATATGTCATGAAGAGGTGAAGAAGCAGATGTGGAAGTCGAGAGTTAGTGACGCACAAGAGTAGAATGCAGAGAGATGACAGAACTTAGGAGTAGGACAGAGTGGTAATTGATGGTGGAAAGGTGAAAGTTAACAGAGGCTTCCAACAGCAAGGCAAATGTGGTTAGAGAAATAAGCTCAGAAAGTGATCTCTACTAAAAGATTGTCCATTTGGATGGGTGAGGGGATCAAGATTACATGGGAAAAAGAAACATATTCCTAAGGGCTCTTTTCAAGGAGGAGAGTGACAATGGGTGAAATTCACTTCTTCATAGTACACAAAGGCCTAGACAAATGCTTGATTCACAATCCAGCTAAATATTATAATGGCAAACAAGCAGTAAATTGTCTCGTCTCTAAACCAGGGGCAGCTTTCACTAAAACCCGAGACAGATTAAAGTGGTACGCGTGAGGATCAAGGACATGCAAACGTGTAAAATGTACAAGCTGAAAATGCATTAAGTCCCATGTTTCTAGTACTTGTCTAGTATTTGTAACTGTATTATAAAAACAAAAACTGTGGAAATATATTACATTTTCAAGCTGACAGCTTCCCTTTAATTTCCCAGGTTGTTACTCTGGGGATTGTATTTACTATTTGCTAAAATCTGAAAGTATCTGTTCCAGATTATAAAAAACTAAACAGAGGAGGATGGCTATTTTCTCTTCCATATATATTTATCTTACTGAGCAAAGCTACATTAATCTATTCAAGAAATCACTCCCAAGGGGACCTTTATATGATCCAAAAGTCTTGTGGTGATATCATTCTTTATTCTTGGGAACTATTTAAGAAACATTTTAATAAAGAAGTATTGGTAGACTGCAGAAATACGTAATGGACTCTAAAACCTCTCTATGGAGACCTGTGTCCTTTGCACATGGAGGGCAGTGAATTCTCTTGCTTAGTTGCTCAGTTTGGTGAAGAATCAGAGTTAATAAATGTGTGAGACAAATTGTTCTGAAATATTTTTAGAGTGAATCTTAACTAGAGTACATTCGTCCCTGAATATCAGTTTTACAGAACCCTTACAGCTTTATAGGACAAAGAAGTATACTTTAGGAGTTGATGCACTTGTTTTTGCAGGTGGTTAAAATATAACTTCTCGGTATCTTATTAGAAACAATGAATTATATCACACACTTCAGAGGAACTGCTAGCTTGTAGAAGAAGCCTCTTGGGACATTCTGATATTTTTTATGTTGGTAATTTTTTCAGACTAATCTGGTATTCCCTTGTTGAAACATAGCACGGTTTAGGAAAGTTATTTTAGAAAAAATATGTTAAAATTGCAAGAGCTTTTTGTCAAGTGATATTTTCAAAATAGACCTATCATTTTTGACCTTGATGCACAAAAGTGGAATTTACACAATAGTCTGACCGCAATGCTTATCATAATAGAGACTCACTGCTTAATTAAAAGTTTGGCTAATTCTGTATGCTGGTTGATACTCAAGCACATTTTCATTGGGGAAAATTATTGTTTCTGGTCCCTCGCAGCTGTTCTGGCCTGCTCCCAATCCTTCGCAGATGTAATAACAAATCACAGATCAAAATACTGCCTAGAGGTTGTTTGATCAGCATATTATATAAATGTGAAAAAAAATAAACCCAAATAGACCTGTTGTGGAGGATGTGACTCTTCCATCAATGCTGATCTGGTTTAATTAAATATCAAGATCCCAGATCCATCCCACTAATGTCAGGAGAAAACAATTATTAACCTAAACAATCAGATCTCCCAGTCAAAAAAGGACATATGAAACCAGTGAGTCCTCTAAACCCTCATGCAAGGCACACCAATGTGATGGTGATGTTAAACTGAAATCATAGAATCATAAAATATCCTGAGTTGGAAGGGACCCACAGGAATCATCGAGCCCAGCTCCTGGCCCTGCACAGTTCATCCCCAAGAGTCACACCATGTTCCTTAGGGAACTCTTCCTGAACTCTGTCAGGCTTGGTGCTGTGACCACATCCCTGCGGACCTGTTCCAGTGCCCAACCATACTCTGGGTGAAGAAGCTTTTCCTGATATCCAACCTAAACCTCCCCCAACACAATTTCAGGCCATTCCCTTGAGTGTTATTGCTGGTCACCAGAGACAAGGGGTCAGTGCTGCTCCTTGTGATGAAGTTGTAACTGCAATGGGGTCACCCCTAAGCCTACTCCTTTCCAGGCTGAACAGACCGAGTGACCTCATCCACTCCTCATAAGGCTGCTCCTCTAGACCCTTTGGCCTCTTCAAAGCTCTCCTTTGGATGCTCTCTTAACAGCTTTCTATGTTTCTTATATTGTGGTGCCCCAAACTGCCCCCAGCACTTGAGGTGAGGCTGCCCCAGTGCAGAGCAGAGCGGGACAATCCCCTCCCTTGCCCAGCTGGCGATGCTGCACCTGATGCCCCCCAGGACACACCTGGCCCTCCCCGGGTGCCAGGGCACTGCTGACTCATGTTCAGCTTGACACTGACCAGGACCCCCAGGTCCCTTTCCACTGCACTGTGAAAAAGTGAGAGGAAACAAAGGAAAAGGCTTTTTATTGTGAGCATGTCTAACTATGCAAATACAAGGAGATGGCAAAAGCAGAACGATGTCTAGTTCCAAGGTTTGTCCAGTGGGACAGAAATTGTCTGTTTAGAGAGTGGCATGATATGCATGTTGCCCTACTCTCAGCATCACAAAAGCGTTTCTGTCTGCAGGATGACACTGTGCATAGATACAACTGGGTTTAAAATGGAAAGATTGGCCTGGCCATATTAAAACACACTCAGAAGCAACTCTAAAATGACATTTAACAGACGCTCTGGCACTCAAGTTATTGACAAGCTACAGAACAAATAACAAATTTATAAATAGAGACCCAGCATGGATACCCAGTATGGGCAAGGCATAGAGCTGCAGCTAGTAATAAATAAGGGTTTTAATAACACAGTGACTTTGCAGTTACCCACTTCTAAACATTAGTCAACCCGGTTGAGAAGGCAAGTGTATAAAATAATCTCTGCAAGGAAAGAAAACCTTAAAGCATAAAAAAGTAAAATCGCAAAGCTACTGTATATTAAAAAAAAAACCTAACAAACACAGAGCTAAGCTTCAGCATTGTTGTTCAACAATTATCTAGTTAGGGTTGTTACACATCCTTGGGTGCAAAAGGAACATGACTAGCAAAACACACACCAAGATGTCACTTATCCTGTACCCCTTAAAAAGACTGCTGCTGCCTTGAAGGAGAACTTAGTGCCAAATAGAATTACTTGGGAATTGGCTCTGCCACCAAATCAACCCACAGACACAAACTGCATTTGATCAGATAAATGTATACTATAGAGCTAAATCTAGTGAAGAAACAGATGCATAAAACTCAATGTTTTGAACCCTTCTAATGAAACATTATGGTTGATCATACCTAATGACTCTTGCATATTAAGTATAATCACTTAAACAGAATCAAATGTGGCTCCTGGGAGTAAATCAAGCCACACAAATCAAGATGTACCCAGTTACAAACAAAGAAAACAAACAAAATTCCAAAGAGATGTAATTTTTATAGGCACATATAGAAGGGGCTGCAGGTCTGTGTTTTTTAGACAAGCTGTTAGAGTGAAACAGATTAATGGTTTGTTAATTGCTTCAGGCAGATGATTTTTAAGTAAGGGTTTTACTACTGGAACTTTTAACAAGCCAGCACTTAGAGGACAGAGAAGTAATTACAGTGTTTATAATAGCTGGGTACAAGGATAGCAGGCATTCCTGAAGCAAACAGATATAAAAGGATTCATTTTGCACGATGCAATTAAATGTATTTGCGAAACGAGCCTTGAAACATAAGAAATGCATGGAACAACAGGAATTAAATGAACAACTGGAATCTTTGGGAACCATGTCAAAGCAATGATCCTACACTGTGCTGAACGAAGATTGTGCATGTGAAATCAGGGTGTGATGACCAAACTTGCACAGTAATTGCAAAAGATTATCATTCAATATGGCAAAAGTATCTGCACCATATGCCCTATAAGTAAATAGTCTTTTCATGCAATGATACAGGGACACACAGACCTTCAGTTGCCAGATTTATATGTAAGTGCAACAGTGCAGTGCTCTTTTCCTTCACCTCAGCTTTCCATCTAGATAAAGGTCAAAACACTGCTGACCTGAAATAAGCAGCACTGAAGACCAAATTAAAGAATACAGAGGTTAAAACAAGGGTAAATGTATGCCTTCTAATGAGTGCCTGGAGCTGAGCACAAGCCTGCAGCTTCAAGCAGTGTTTCTATTGTCATACTAAAGAGCAACTCCATTTTTGTTTTACCAGATGGACTCCTCCATCTATGTGTTTTTGTGTTCTCCATTATTGTATTTTCTAAACATCTCCGAGTATCAATTGTATCTATCCACATAATGTTTGAGTGGGAGACATCCTTTAGCTAGTGACTGTTTACTGCAATGCAGAGAGTCCTGGGCAGGAAAAAAGCTTTTTCCCAAGCTAGTGACCATTTGCTAAGCTGAGGAGCCGGGCTCAGAACTGCACACCCACTCTCAGGCTCCAGGAACCCACTAATACTGCTGCACAGACAGCAGAGATGGAGAATACCTTTTCCCAGACTTATCTCAAAGTGGGAAGGGAGAGAGCACTTCTCAAAACAGTGGAAGACCTGAATTTAAACCACTTTCAGCTCAATGCCTATCTCATGTTTTCTGGAGGTGAAAAGAAATCAGTCTTCTCTCTCCAACAGGGACAATTTAAGAGCCATAATTTCAAGAAAATGCTTTCAAGCTGTGAATGCTGGTCTTATAAACCTTGATCCAAAGAAGTAATGAGGCTCTTTGGCAGAGGCAAAAGTACAAACAAATCCTGTCTTCATGATTTCCAGCAGCAGAAATTGGGCACATCCTCAGTCAGCTATGGTAAATACCATACTGAATGTTTATAAAATAAGGTAATGCTGAGTTTCCCAGCACTGAACACTTTCTGTGCTTCTAGTTCAAACAAACTCAGATTAGACTCGCAAAGCAGCTAAAGCACCCAATATACAGGCTTGGTCTTTTCTGACTCTTTCCTGAGCATCTGCTCCTGGCCCCCACTGGAAGCCAGGTACCAGGCTACATGGGCAGATAACTATTGCTTGGTTTAAGCCAATGTAGATGCTTTATTACTGCAACTTGAAATGACTCAGCTTAAAATCAGTTGAGATCCTCAGAAACTCTGGAGGCATGCTATCTTTGTAGTGTCACATCCACACTGCTATGTTCTCTAGGTAAGTACCTGGCATTTGTTTGTTCCCAAAATGAGCTTGTCTGGGCCATATCAATCAGCAATGTCTAGGCACTGTCAGCATCCACAAACTCATGTTTCTGGCATACCTTCACAACCTGCTCAGTTAGGTGAACTCCAGCTATACTTCCTCCCCTGTGTGTCACCAACCCTCCCACTGAATGCAACATCCCGCATCCCCTAAATGCAGTTTGAGAGGAATGAACATACGGCTCCCTGGGACACAGTGGGCATTTGGAGCTCTTAGTATTTTCTGTTAAATCCTCCTCCCCCTTCCAGATTTAAATATATGTATGGTGACAATGGGGAGGTGGAAAAGAGTGAAGAGAAAACAGAGAGAAGAGCTTTGCATTTATGACTTTTCAACACTGGTGTTTGTGCACTTGCTGGGGAAGGAGGGTTCCACCCTTGGGTATGCTGAAGAAGACAAAACATCCCAGACTTTAATACTCATCAGACCAGTAATAGCTATAAACTCTAAGTTACAAAGCCATGTGTCAGTACTCTGTCCCAATAAATATTTAAGTACGCCACACAAATGGGCAACATCCCAACAAGGAAAAGCTAAATAATACCTGCCAGCATAACTCTTAGTGCACTCTTATGCACTATCAGCTCCTCTCTGGTCAAGCAGGGAGCTGAACATGGATTTCCAAATCCTTGGAAAACATCCTAACCAAATAGCTTCTTCCTAAGGAAAAATGTATCAGCAGCACCTTTACACACATTGTGAGAGACATCTAGCTATGGTCTTATTTACAGAACAGAGATCATGATTCTGAACCTCAGTGAGGATAAGGTATCAACATCTTAATGAGGCAGATTTCAAGGGAATGACATCTTGTCCCATTTTTGGAATTCTTTACTTATAAGTTTATAGGTGCATTCTGTGTTTTGTCGACTTCAATCCTGAACAACTGTTTCTGCCCATGCAGTGCCCAACAGATATGGTCCTTAATTTATATCTCCATATGGTGAGATACCTCAGACACTGTAAACTCCCAGTTCCCTTTCATGACTTAGTTGCTAAATTCCCTTCTCAAACTTCACATACAGTCCTTCAGGAAGTACACAGAACAGTAAGAAATTAAAACCTGCAGGTCCCAAATCCTGAGTTAGTACTTTCATTAATAAATAAATCTTGCAAAGTAATCTCCAGAAATTTTTTTTATATACTTGGAAATATATGGAGAGATATATAGTGCCTGTGCTGTCAACACTAATTGCCTTTCACAATGCCTCAAGGATTTTTGTTTTGGAAACTAAAATATTTCATACCTCTAAGTATAGCTCCTTTGAGAAGAGTCTAAAACAACTAAATATATTCTATCCCAAAATACAAGATTTTTCATTACAACCTAGTATTTGTTGTTATAAGGGCATGTAATGCATTGAGCTCTGAGATTCCTGACATGAGAAGGATGTGGATCTATTGGAGCAAGTCCAGAAGACGCCAAGAAGACGATCAGAAGGCTGGAGCACCTCTCCTATGAAAACAGGCTGAGAGAGTTGGGGTTGTTCAGCCTGGAGAAGAGAAGGCTCCGGAGAGACCTCATTGAGGACTTTCAGTACCTAAAGGAGGCTACAAGAAATTTGGACAGGGACTATTTACAAGGACATGCAGTGATAGAACGAGGGGTGATGGCTTTACACTGAGAGAGATTAGGTTTAGATGGGATATTAGGAGGGAGTTCCCCATGATGAGGATGGTGAGACACCAGAACCCAGAAAAGCTGTGGGTGCCTCATCCTTGAGAGTGTTCAAGGCCAAGTTGGAGGTGGCTTTGAGAAAACCTGGTCTACTGGAACATGCCCCTGCCTGTGGCAGGGGGAACTGGCACTAGATGATCTTTTAAGGTCCCTTCCAACCCAAACCATTCTATGATGGTGCATGCATAATTCTGTGATGTGTAAGTGTTTTTCGGAACAGGACTGAATGAAACCTGCTCCATGTCTACTACTAATTGAATAAAATCTAACGGGTTCTAATTGCAAATAGAGAAACTTCAGTTTGTCATGAGGAAAGACTTTCTATGAGTGAGGAAATAAGTAACCTGCAGAAACAGGTGACTCTCCACTGTGGGAGGTTTTATAGGACACACTAGGCAAACATGTCAGGAACAGTTCAAATGCAGTTGATCTGCCTCACGGCAAGAGAGTGGACAAGAGGGGTATTTTAGGTCTTCTTCAGAGCTATATTCTAGAGTTTGTACATCATGATGAAGATGTTGGACTTTTTAATTTAGTTCCTGAATATGTCTCATTCCCTGCTTTCTATATGAATATATGAAACAAAAAAAGCCTTTGCAAATAGAAGCTAATAAACATTTCTAGCGAATCTGAACTTGGCCCAAAAACTGTTTCATTGATTCTGAAACTATCCACCAACTTAAGCTGATTTTCTCAAGTTGCATTTACAGGAGGGAAAGCAACATGGATAAATTCACACAAAAAACACATTCATATAGGTCTTTCTTTCTTCCTTTTCACTAACACCCACTCACTTGAATTATTTTGGTCTACGATATTTACAGCTCTGCCAGATACACTGACACATATATTTAGTCTCTATACAGGGTGAAATGCAGTAATAATGTGATGGTAATACTGCATTTCTCATCTGCAAACACTGAAGTCGCTGATTATTCAAACTACCAACAACGATGTTAATGATGAAGCAAAAAAAGCAAGGATGTGGTGTTTAAATGCATAGGCCATACCTAAACATTTATCAATTTCACGTGGACTAGGGGGTCCTTCAGGATTAAAACATAAGCAGCACAGATTTTAGACAGAAGCATGCAATTTAAAAAAAAATGGTGGCGAAAAAAAACCCCAAACAGTATTTATCACTAAAACCTCAATATTTTTTGTTAATTCCACTGTTTGTAGCCATGGGATGCTATGTGGAGGCATTCAAGCTAAAACTTTGGATGCAACTGGTTCTGACACATATTGTGAGCTCTTATATTCCACTGACTTTTCACTTGATTTTACAAAGGCCATTCAAAATTACAGTCTCTGAGTCTGGGAGACGTCTCTCTTCTCAGGCAGTCTCTGAGAATGATAGGAGATTATAGGATGGGTAATGACCCTTTCACGTCTATTTAAAGAGATGATGATCCAGCCCCAGTATGCTGTGAGATCTAGCACCAGTTTGCTAAAAACCACTATGGTAATCACAGAAGCAAGCTGGCAAATTTGTACAGTATTACAAACAACAACTTAACACCTTTTCTCTTCTCTAAAAATCTACACTTTCAGAAAAGCAAGTACATAAATACAAAGGAGGGTTCACAGGACACCTGTCCTAGACAGTAAAAGCTGTTTTTCTTTTTATCAACAATTAAGATTGGAAAATAAATACAGAAAAAAGGATCCATTTATATAGGAAAAAATAACATACAAACAGCCAAGGAAGGTTTCAAGTGCAAGGCATGAAAGGAGGATGGCCTCTGGACTGACTGATTATCCTCGGGCTTTGACAGCAGAGTGCTGCATCCAGCTCTGGAGTCCTCAGCACAGCAAGGACCTTGACCTGCCGGAGCATGTCCGGAGGAGGTCACAAAGATCCTCAGAGGGATGAAGCACCCCTCCTTTAAGGAAAGGCTAGAAGAATTGGGATTGTTCAGAGTGGAGAACAGAAGGCTTGGGGGTGACCTAATTGCAGCCTTCCAGTACCTGAAAGGAGCCTACAAGAAAGCTGGAGAGAGAATTTTGACGAGGACATATAGTGATAAGGCAAGGGAAATGGCTTTAAACTGAAAGATGGGAGGTTTAGAATAGATAAAAGGAAGAAACTCATTATTGTGAGGGTAGTGAGGCACTGGCACAGGTTGCCCAGAGAAGTTATGGATGCCTCATCTGCAGAAGTGTTCAAGGTCAGGCTGGATGGGGCTCTGAGCAACCTGCTCTAGTGGAAGGTGTCCCTGCCCATGGGATTAGATGCTCTTTAAGGTCCCTTCCAACAACAGCCATTCCATAAGTTTATGATTCTATGAAAGAAGGCAGGCCTTTTCTTTCCAAATTTGGGACATGTAATTGAGTATGGAAAAGGAAGTACAAAACAAGGATTTCCCATAAGGAATGGACCACGAATAAGAATTGGTGTAACACATTAGATTATTTGATTACATTTTCATAAGGTAATTTCTCATAAAAAGCAAAGGACTGTCTAGGATTTGTACAGCAGCTTGTACATCCAGCTCGCAGTAATCAGTTCTGACTCGGAACTGCCGATAGCGTCTTGTGCTGTCATAAGGAAAAAGCCAAAAGCCTACACTTCCAGTCTCTTTTGCCTGCATCGGACCCTTAAAACATATATGATTTTTAAAGGGACTAAATATTGTATTCTCCCATTACACTCATGAAATTTATGGAGAGACAGCAAACTTGAAAATGGTACCCTGGACTCTGACTGCCAGCACTTGAAAAGATTATTCCAGTTTCTATGCTATAGTTTTCTATTGCTTTCCTTTAAATAAGAACATTATTTTCATAAAATGAGAAAATTTTGGAGTTAACCCTGTATCTATTATTCTCAGCATAGAATTTAGAGTTCAAATTCCCCTGTACAGGACCAGCAGCTCATCTCTTAGATAGCAATGAGTTTAAGGAAGATGGGGTTGAGGGTCAAATACTTTGATGAGACTGGAATAAAGAAAGTCTGTCCACTGTCTTCACCAGATGCTCCAAGAGATAACAGGAATACCCTTTCACCATTTTAAAGCATAAAGATTTGTGCTTAAAAAAAATGACAGATATTAGCTGTCTGTGCCTTCAAACTGTGACTCAAATGTTAAATCATTCATGGGATATATCCTACATTAATGTTAAGACTCATTTGTTCTGATTTCACTCAAAACCAAAATGCTTGTTCTCATTAATTCTGCAAGCTTATTTTGCTAATTAATTTTTACAATAAATTTCTTCATTTCTTCAGAGAGTTTTGTTCTAGCCGCCTGCAATTCTGATTTATCTTTTTAAAGAATCACATCTAAAATGTCATGTAGAACTACAATTTCTGTCTGAGTTCTACATTTTTAAAAAGGAGGAAAGCTCTTAAAAATAGTCATGCCTATGGGAAAGTTCATTCCAACAACTTTTAAAACTTGAAATGCCTCACTTACCATGACAACAATGAAAATTTTTATACATTTCCCTCATCTTTGATTCTGGTCTGGAGATTTGCAGTTTGCAGCCCATGCCCACTCTATTTCTGTTTGACTGTTAAAGAACAGAGCAATGCATTGCTTGCTTCTGTGGGGTTTGTTTTTGTCTTTCAAGTACAAATGTGGGTGGAGGCAAACAGTTTAGATTGCTAATGTAGTTAATAATAATCTGGAGGCTGGCAAAGGCAGATTAGAGCTGGGGGTGACAAAGAGAGGTTTTGAATCCTTCCACTGGCTACAGGAGAAAAGCAAAGGTGTGTAATCTTCTTCTATGTATCTGTTCCTCATGCAGAGACTATTTTGGTTGATCTCTGTAAACTTGGACTGTGGAAAAGTTCACCCCAATGTGAAAACTCCTATTAAATTTTTTAGGCAGGATGTAATTACTGGAGTA
This sequence comes from Dryoscopus gambensis, assembly GCA_013389985.1. NCBI lineage: Eukaryota > Metazoa > Chordata > Aves > Passeriformes > Malaconotidae > Dryoscopus > Dryoscopus gambensis. The sequence goes on from WEIT01007431.1 coordinate 23,865, forward strand.
TTAATAACCTCAGTGGTTATCAGCCAAGCAGAGAAGATAGATCCTCCTTTGGGGGGGTAACCACAGACACCAAGTATCAGATAAAGTACACCAAGATGAGAAAATGGAAGTTTTCTACTTTCCCTTTGACAAATTGCCATTGAAAGGATAAAGAAGTTCACAACATAATCAAGGTGAAAGGGATAACACTATATCCTCCACACCTTTATCTGATTCCTTAATTAACCCATCCTTTCAATCTTATACACCATTGCATGGCTTTTCTCAAGTTTGAGACATCACTCATTACATATACTTTAATACTTAATCTGTTAAATTACCTCCTGTTTTTTCTGCAGATTTTCATGGTCTGTAGCAGATGTTGTCTTCTCCCATTTCTCTGCAACTTGATTTGCTTCTTCTATTTTTTGCTCATAGCTCTTCTGGGAACTTAGCAGCGTCACTTCATAAAACTCTTGAATATCTGTTTATAAAGAGGAAGAAGTAAAAGACATTATTTGCCATATTGGCTTTGACTCCCTGGTGTTTTCCTTTGGCTGATACATACTTACACATTATCATCATAATGATAAACATGTACTACATTTTTAGTAGAAAGCACTAATACACAAGGGGTTCTTTCTGCATCTCCTGTGAGATTCTTGAGTTATATTCTCATTTTAAAGAGGTCTTTAGAAAATAATATAAAAATGTAAAGGAATAATATAATAAGAAGAGGTTCAAAGAACATGTTACGGGCACACCTGAAAATACGGGCAGAACAGACCCTTTTACAGGGAGAAGTCACAGATTGCTTTAATCAGTAACCTAGAAATTTGCAAATCTAAAATACCTTAAGAGGAACTTGTTGAAACCCATCCAACAACCCATCCACCTGAATCACTCTCAGCCCTATCTGCGGGTGCATTTGGCATTTTTTTCGAGTGGGGTGCACAGCTTGAAGGAAGATTTTGTGGATTCGCCACTTCAGTGTGTTGCCATTCAGAAGTGGCTGGGTAACGCTTGGTTTCAGCCAAGAGTAAGCAACAAGCCAGGGCTTAAAATATCCTGTTCAGATGTTTCTATCGCACTTATTTCCATGGGGTATGATCAGATATATGAGATCCAGCAGTGAAAACAATTTTACTGAAACCTGTGCACGTAATGACCTAAGGAGAGGGGGAAAAAAGTGTTTCCTTCCCTGGGCAAGAAGTTTTTAGTCAGATAGTCATACACAAAAGGTGGCACATTGTCTAGCAGAGATAATTAACTTATAAAAGAACAAATAAACTTCACATTACTTTAATTAATAACAATGGACTTTCTCCTGGGTAAGAAAGAAAGAGATTGCATCTACCTGGATACCCCTTGGGACCTCAAAGGAAAAACTTTTTATAGGGTCTGTGCTTGTCCTTATACTGAGTCTCTGGCCAGATATCAGAAGCCTCTCTTCCCTCTCTTTAGTAGCAGCTAAAGTTGAACTTTTCTTCTAACTTATTTTACAACTTTTCAACTTATTATGTACTCTATTTGTCATGTACAATGGGGAAAAAAAAATCATAGAATCATTCAGATTTGAAAATACCTCAAAGATAATAAAGTCCAACCTCCAACTAAATGCCACCATGCCCACTAAACCATATTGTGAAGTGTCACATCTCATTTTTGGAACACTTCCAGGGATGGTTACTGCACCACTTTCCTGGGCAGCCTTTTCCAATGCTTGAACCCTTTCAGTGAAAAAAACTTTTCCTAATATCCAACCTGAAACTGCCCTGGCACAATTTGAGGCCATTTCTCCTTGTCCTGTTGCTGGTTACCTGGGAGAAGAGGCCGATCCCCACCCTGCCACACTAACTTTTATTTCACAGATATATTTGTAAGAATTTATATTTCATATTACTACAAACATTTAATTCCACATTAAAACTAAAACCTATTTTTAAAACCAAAAACTACAGGACAGTTGCAATGAGAAAGTTTCTCCATTCTCGATACAGGGAATTTTTTACAGTCACTTTGAATGCTCATAGTACAATTGAAACAGTTGTAAAATATGGTTCAATGCCAGGTCAATTTGTATTGCAATGGCAAGTAAAATATATCAGGCTAATATGTAATTATCTCTAGATAAATACTTTGCAGAAATAAGCTAGAAATTGCCCTCTGGCAGTGGCATTCAGCTGGCATCACTGTCGTTATCAGGGTATTAATTGGGTTGACAGTATTCAGTCAAGGAACAGTAGAAAGGTGCTTTCGCCCTAACTTTAAAGCCTATCTTGCCCTAGTGTTTTCATTAAAAATGATGTGTGAGCCACATTTGCATGTGTATGCACATGTGCAAAATAAATATTAAAACCTCAGCCTCTTTGTAAAGGTCCTTATCTATTCTGAGGAGGCCACACATTGCTTTTGCTGGAATAATGATCACTGGTGTGCGCAGAAAAGCACTTCGGTACTTATGCGGTCACAGAAGAAAGCACAGAGGATTCACTTAGTTGGTTGCTTTGTAATTCCATAAGCTGAAATTGCCATTTCTGTGGAACAAGGGCAGCCAGAAACTTGCAGTCAGTCAAGGTTTGCAGAAAATAGG
>WEIT01007433.1:0-12153 GCA_013389985.1 Dryoscopus gambensis
AAAAATTAATTCTGTGTATCCAGCATGCACTGTTTAGCTGAGTCTTTTTTTGGTAGATATCCATTTTCTTTTTTCAGAAGAGTTAATTTGTTTGCATCACCTATTTGATTATCTGATCTTAAATGTTGCTTAAGTTATGTGTATAGACTCTTCTTATTTCCTAATAGCTGTGTTAGGATCTTCAAGATCAATACAAATTGTAGTCGAGAGGGTTCCTTAGGGCTGTGCTATTAACCTTTGTCATGTCAAATTCACACTAATTATGGTCCTTCCATTTCTAGGTGTATTTGTGAATCTATTGGCTAAAGTCCATTTTCTTAAAACTTCTATATATTTTAAAGGAGCATATGAATGACAAATATACAATACTCAGGAATGCCCACAGCCCGTCAAAGAATTTCAGATACTGTATAATGAGCTTTATTTGAGAGATGGATGCATGTTCTGACCATGCCTAGTTTAGCATATTTAGGTATAGCAAAAGGAAGCTTTTCAACTTTAGTGGCGCTGTAAAACTTTTTGAGAGAAAGTGTTAAGAACTATCCTTATTCTGGACTGTTGCTTCCACTAAGGTCATCTCCTCTCAGGCTTTTTGGATCCTTTCACATCTTAAAGCATGGTATCAGACTATCTTACCTATGTGAGACCTATTATCTCTGTGAAGTGAGTATCCATAATAATAGAGTGTGTTAACCTCAGTCACTTTAAAAAGCTTGAGAGAATCTCTAAATACTGTGAAGGATACTAAATTTCTCTGAATTCCAAGGTTTATGTGTTATTTATTCCATAGTACTTTAGAGCTGAGGCAGAGATTTGTGAATTTGTGTTTGGGGTAAGTCACCTGTTCTGAGTATAGCAAATTGTGATTTTATTTCCTACATTTGTGACCTATTACTTCAAAACTTGTGGCTTTACATAGAGTCAGTTGATCAGACTGTTGTCCTGTGCAGGGCCAGGAATTGGACCCAATTGGACTCAATGATTCTTGTGGGTCCCTTCCAACTCAGTATATTCTGTCATTGTGATATATCATTGCACATATTAATTTCTGATTTTCAAGTTTTATACTCTCCCTGTTAGCTCTTTTGTTAGCATTTTACACTAACTTAGTGGTTTTTGTTGTGTTGTACACAAATCAGTCTTGACTGTCCTATACATTTTTAAACAATTTTTGTGCAACTTATGACATTCTGTAAATGTACCTTGCATGATGCATGAATAAATTTGAAACACTTGAGTTTTTCCTCAAATATCGTTTATTATGAATTCCTTTTGCTTATAGAAGTGTTTTTCTCGGTGAATATATCCCATATACCTTCAGAAAATGAAATTATCTATGTAATGAGATGTTTTTTCATGATCATACACTGACACAGTTTCCTACTTAAGTTGTGCAGCTGTTTTTGGGTGAGGCGATAAAATGAAGACAAACATTAGGAGATGTTTGCTTTATTCTAAAGTGAATCATTTCAAGAGGCATCATTTAGATGGCAAAGAGAGGATTTCACGAGACTGTGATTCAGCTGATCCTTAGTTCAGCTACAGCATAGTCTTTTCAGTACAACTGTAACCAAACATTTGTTACTGGATTACAGGTATTGGACGCTGTGACCTCCCTCTCAAATGTCTAATTTCCAGCATTTTCATATAATACTGTTTAAAACTTTTATGTCCATTTGTTTCTTTTGATCTAGGTACATCAAGAAGATCATTCATGAGTGATACAAGTTCCAAAGGGCATGCAAATTCTTTTAGCTTCATGTCAGCCCCTGAAGCTGTGCTGTTTAATTGACTTTTCTGCCTCATATTTCCTATCTTCATTGAAAATAGAGCTTTTAGATGTTTTCACTCAAATGACAGTTTAAGTAATGTCTAATATGTCCCAGAATATATTTTATGTCACCTTTTGCACAGGTACCTAAAGTTTGTGATATTCTTCACAGAGCTGGCCCTAAAATCTTTATTTTACCAGATGGAGTAAATGTCATCTCTTCTACCACACTTGCATAGCTTTCCATATTGCTGAACAGAAACTTCACAGAAGATCCTGTACTCTGTCATAAGCAGGAGATGGGCTTGAGTTGCATATCTCTCCTTGCTAGATGCTCCTATCAATGAAGTTAACATTGTTTTAAACTGTTTGTCCGAAAACCCCACTCTTCTATATTTGCTGGGAAACCTACAATGCTGCTTATTTACAGGCATTTTGTTCTGTTTTCTCTTAAGACCAGCATGTTTATGATCACGTTCAGAAGACTACAGGATATCTGCTAATAGAGTTACAGTAAATTTTACAGGTCTCCTTTAGCTTGTGAATTTTTAAACTTCTAATAAAATTGTTTATGTCCTTGTAAACAAGGTGAAGTACCAGTCAATGGTGACTATGCATGTGTGAAAATTCTACTGACAGCCATAAAGTAGTCATGAAATATAGGCATGGCATAGCTTTAAAATCACTACAAGAAAAGCTAATGCTGTTTGCTGCTATAGCTATGGTCTTTGCCACTTAAAGTGCAGACATCAGAACTTTCTAGAAAGTTTCTGTTCTGCTGGCACTGATGTTTATCACGTTGATGTTAATTTTAAGGGCTAATGAACAACTTTGACTTAGAAGTATTATCATCAGAGAATTAACAAGCTTTTTACATTAAAACATTAGTCTGGCACTAGCAGCCAAATGTTTTCTCTCATAAAAGTTAACTTAATCAGAGAAGACTCCTGAAAAATCTTGTCCCTGAAGAAAAGAAGTAGGAAAGCTGAGGTCACAGAATAAACCACAAATCAAGCCACTAGCATGGCTCAAAGATTTGTTAGCACAGCTGTAAACTGTAAACAGAAATTTTCTAAAAAGCATTGCAGTGGTCCCTCTGTTTATAATGCAGCAATTAAAAATTGAAACTATCATGACCAGTTTAAGGGAGAAGCACAAAAATGGAAACAGTCTTGTTTTCATTTCTGCAAGCCTTATCTTTCACTTTGGAAAGTATTTTCTAAACCATAGGAAAAAGATGAAAGGCTTGTTTGTGACAACAGAAATTAAATTACATAGCAGTAGGAATAATATTACCAATTTCATGCTTTTATCTATACTGCTCATTATGGATTGAGCTTCTGTGTAGTAAACATTGCAAAAGCACCAAAAAAAGAGTTCCTTCTTTAAAAGGTTACAATTAAGCCATTATGAACTCTGTTTGTGCAATTGTTTATTATATTGAAGTCTGATCAAAGCAGTACTCCAGAATTCTCTGCTGATCATTCATTCCAGATGTGTGTCAGAGCTATAACTTTTATCACAGTTGGGCAAGACATGTGGCAGAGTGAAAGACTGTTTGGTGTTTATATACTGTGTATATCATATACTAAGGGAAATATATCCCTATTATGTGATATCTTTTGTATTGCCCAGAGCAACATCCCTAACAGTAATAATTTCATTTTTAATTAACATCTGCATAGCTTTGGCTGCAGATTTTCTGCCCTCTCTGTATTTAAGAATACACCTACTGATGTATTTATCTTCAAACTTAATTTTAGATGGACTGAGTATTTCAAACTCTTCTTTTTAATTCAGTGTCATATGTCATCTATTGAATGAAAATCTGGAGCCATCTGCTCCCTTGAATTCAGCTATGTTGATTTTTTACCTTGAATTGAGATTCTCACAGTGAATTTTAATAGCTGTGGTATTGCCCACATTTTGTTGTGTGAAAGTAGGGTGTCTGTGCCACTACAGAGTTTGGTAGTTTTCTCCTTAATATGCTTTAAATCAAAAAACCACATCCTTAACTCCTGTTACGGTCCTGAACTTTAGGTACTGGAAGGCTGCTCTAAGGTCTCCCCAGACCCTTCTCTTCTCCAGGCTGAACAGCTCCCACTCTTTCAGCCTGACTGCATAGGAGAGGTGCTCCAGCCCTCTGATCAGCTTTGTGGCCCTCCTTTGGACCTGCTCCAACAGGTCCACATTGTTCTTATGCTGGGGACCCCAGAGCTGGATGCAGCATTCCAGGTGGGGTCTCACCAGAGCAGAGTAGAGAGGCAGAATCACCTCCCTTGTCCTGCTGGCCACACTGCTTTGGATGCAGCCCAAGACATGATTGGCTTTCTGGGTTGCAGGTGCTCATTGCTGGGTCATGTTGAGCTTCGTGTCAACCCACACCCCCAAGTAATTCTCCCCAGGTCAAAGTTATTGACACACCAAGACTGAAGTTCAGAAAAACTGAGAGGTGGGAAGCAAGTACCAGCTTCTCTACCCCGACTTTTTGGAGTAGAGGAAACAGCAGGAAGTTGGACTCACAGAAGCATTCTTGAGATAAAACTTTCCAGCTGAAGAGTGTACAGTGTACATCCCTCCTGAACTGTTATGGGCAAGCATAGAGTTGTGAAGATCTGTAACTATTATCGATTTTCTTTTTCTCTCCTTGAGATAAAAGATTTTTTTGTGTTTTGGGAGCTACTGACTGGGAAACAGTTCATTCCATCCTCTTCAGAAAAACCTGTATTGGTAGGCAAGGCTTTACAGTTTGCTGTAAGGACTTTTTTAGAAATTCAGTTCTTGCTGTCTTTCAAATATAGTCACCTCATAGGACTCACATGAAGTTTCTTTTTTTTTTTTTTTTCTTTTTTCACATTTTTTTGTACAAGTGAAGAAGGTGGAAGGTGGTCGCTGATGGGTTGTTGTGGTTTGGGGTTTTTCTCAGACAGTATTCTTTTTCAGGGCAGTTTCATTTTAACACATAAACATTTTAAGGATATGAATGCCCCAGTCAAACAACGCTTATCTCTGAAGCTAACATATGTTGAAATGCTTTTGCAACCCTTAGCTATCTATGTCGCTACTGGAGTGTCTGGAACTGACAGCCATTATGAAGATTCTGTTTTGTTTTGGTTTTTTTTTCTTTTTTTCTTTCTTGTCTAAACTGAATTTAAGATTCAAATGTAAACAAACACGGTGCTGACACTAAATTTGTAACAAGTCCCAAGAATACTTCAGTTACTTCAGATAGTTCTGTCTTCATCTTATTGCAGCACCTCCACAAAAGCAGATCATGATTGATGTATTAAACATCTAGGGAATCTCAGTGCCAGTTATACTTGAGAAGAAGAGGCAAAAGTATTTTGTTTTCTATCCAGATACTCAATGCACTTTCTGCTCAAACGACTCAACTCCTCTTCTGGTAAACAAAGTATTCAAAATGAAGTTCCTAAGATGTTTTCTAGCAATAGCAACTGAAAGATTTCTTATGTCACTGTGTCTACATGCTGCCTATGCCCATGCTCCAGTCACTCAAATCCATGGATTTATCTAAAATCAAAATTTATTCCAACACACTGCATTCCCCTTTGGCTTATCCTTAGCTGCTTGAATTGTCACAAAAGTCATATTAATAAAGGCAGCTGCTTTTCATCAAAATAAAATTTGTGATGCTGTTTCTTGAATACTGAAAGGCCAATACTCTGTGATGTGCACATCGACTGCAGTCCAAAGTTCAGAAAGAAATTTCAGCTAAATTTTCTGGAGTGTATATGTTTTTGTTGTTTTTAAGTTAATTCCCAGGTGGTTTTGCATTTTACCCCATATTTCAATATTTTTTGTATGAAAGTTCTTATGAATGTTATGAAGCAGCCAGTGTTTTTTCTCATTACTAGGGGCAAATGGATGGTTCACAAATGACAAATTCGACCATTTCCAGCAAGAAAATAAGTTGACTGTTTTGTGACAGTGATTCCCTAATCACATCTTTTAAGCTAAATGGCACTTTTTGCAGATTTTTTTTCTCCCAGAATTTCAAAGAGCATGACTGTCATAAGGGAACATCATTTCTCTTTAGAAACAAGATGAGGTTGCTACCTCATGGACTGTCAAGCCAAATCTGCCTGATGTATATGCTTTGTGAATAATATCATTAACAACTGCATGAAGCAGAAAGTCTCTTTAGACTCTATCTGCATTGTAGTTATCCAGAATGGAAAAATGTCTCACAGCAGCATTTTCAACAGTTTAGAAATGATATAGCCACAGTGATTGCTGTCTGATTTCTGCCTGGCAGATAGCAGTAGCTGAAAAATGATCTATGACATTACAATGGCTTTTGAATACTGAATGAAATGTATAAACATGACCTTAAAAAGATAAGTTGTTTGGGTTCTTAATATATTTTTTATATATATATATATATATATAAAACCACTTTTTTGTAGTTGGAACTTTTGATTTGTTCCACTCTGTCTCTCTTCAACCATTTAGCCTTTGGGGAATGTAGAAAGCAACATTAATAGCTGCCAAAATACTGGATATGTCAAATTCTGTAGGGATGAGAGAAAACAGCCGTTGTAAAAATTTCAAGGAGTCAGTCTGCCTCTTATCCTACCTAACACAGGATCAGCTCTACTAACGTGACCCTGAAAAAGGATCTCCTTAGTCAATTCATTACTTGATTTCAGAATCTTCTTGCTTAATTCTGTGATGTAAGGTTTATGGAGTAAAAACTGAGTCTACATTTATGCATACAGGAACTTCTTTCTCATTCTCTTCAGAGTTGTTTCTCTTCCTGCTTCTAATGACATGTGAAATCGATGAAGAGAACTCAAAAGTATCACCATCAGTCTCTGAGGAGCCTATGTGTTGCGTATCTATGAGACATACAAAGATTAAAAATACATAATCATTTTTCCAATAGCATAATATGAGAAATATTCACTTGCCCTTTATCCTTCTCCCAAGACTTTTTGAAGAAAATTCTCAAAAGATTTTGACCAATTAGAAATCTACTTTGGGTCCTGCGAATCATCTTATTGAGGTTTATGGCAAAAAAAAATCTGCATATGTTGAAGTGTTTAAAGTTTTTGAAGGCAAAATCTTTAATTTCAAACTCTATTATGTTTTTATGCTTCAAGATATATTATAAGTTTATGATTATAAAAAACAAAATACTTACTATTACTACTTTTTTTAAAATTAAAAAAATAAGGTTTTTTTTCCCAATAGCTTGAAAGCAGGAAGATATATCTTAACAATGAAGTTTCCATACCTGTGTTGAAAACAATCTTTATCTTCTTGCTGAAGTTCAGTTTGGTTTTTTTTCCCCTGAAAGTTGTTTCCAGCACCCTACCAATGTTAATGATCCATTACTCTTTCAGATTTCTCAGAGCCTAATTATGAAAGCTTGGTAAGTTTGATAAGTTGCCAGATTCACTTTCAGACTCAGATTCTGTTTCCTTTTTCCTGGTTTAGATTTGCAGAATTTATTTAGTCTTTGTAATCATGTCCAAGAAAAGCACCTTGGTCTGTTGATACTTGAGTAAGATAAGAGGATCCAACCTGGGATGATTATGCAAGTCACTGTCTAGAACAGTTCAGTGTGCTTTTTGCAGGCAACATCTAAAAAAATTACAGGAAAAAAAAAGGGAAAGAAAAAATATTTTTGATTGCTTTTCATTCTGTGGAGGATAGTTTCTTCTGTTGCTGATTTCTGAGAGATTCAATTGATGTTTTCTGCATAAGGTAAACAAATTAATATCTCTAGAATCAGAATGTTCTTTTCTACCTAACAAGTACTACATATTTTTTTACTGATTATAGGTTTGAAAATGTCTTCCAACCTTTTCAAATATGTCTTGCACCTTTCTTACATAAAGTCCTTATTTTATCAGCTATGATTTAATGACAGTTATTCTGGAAGAAAAACTGTGTTACAATTCCTTGGTAGATATTTCTAAAATTATTTAATCTTGTTTCATCTTCTGAAATCTAATTTCAGGTATTCTTTTTTGAAAAACTTTTCCATCAAATTATGAAATAATAACTCTCTAATTGAATCTGAATTTGTTTCAAGAGCAATATTAAGATGATGAAGTAAATGTTGGTTGATCCTTCATATTTGGAAAGGAAGAGTGAATGGCAATATTAGAACAGTCATGAATTATGCAGCGAGTCAGGATACCAGTGTAAAACTTCAGATGCTTGAATTTGCCTAACACATCAATCATTAGTAGAGAAACTGAACCCCTGCAGTTCAGCCCCTAAGTCAAATTGTTCCCTTTGCTCCATTTTTGGGGGGCATTTTCCTGAAGTCTTAACCTTAATCAGCTTCTGCTTTACAGTCAGTAGATAGCTCAGCCCATTATCTTTGCACCATTCAGCCTGTCAGAATTCATTAGCATGCCATCTACAGAGAACTCCCTCTGCAACCAACTGTTTGTTAATTCATCTACAGCAAACTCTGAGGAATTTTGTTAAAGAGCCATTTTAGGCAATATATTTGATTTATACTTCCATTGGCACTATTTAGCGAAAGATTCAACAAACGTCGGGTTTTTACAGCTCACCCACACTTGGTAAGATTTCCTTCTTGAGATTTTGAAAGTAAAGTACTTTGTTAGCAATGATTCTGGCAGTGTCTAGATACTACAGTAAAAATCATGCAATGTTATTCCATCAAACTGCTTAGAACTTTTTTTTCCCTGTAGGGAATTTATCTTCAATTAAGTACACTAAAAATAATAAGTTGCAATTTCTTTCAATTTGGAAGTTCCATAAGAGACTTTAATTACTTGATGTACCTAAAGCATATTTTTCTGAGATTGCTATGGGGTGTTGAAACTTTTTTCTTTTGGAATGCAATTTCTTCATTTTTGTTAAGCCTGACATTCTTTTTTAAGAATGTTTCTGTGAGGATAACCAGCATCTTCTTTACCTGAAATGAGCTATTTGATTTCATTCTTATATTGGAATGCTACATACTTTAAACAATAGTGGACTCCAGTATTGTATTTAAGTTTATAAATAAAATTCCTATACAATTTTTTCACCTTTTCTTGTTGCCTTCATAGGAGTGTCAGAATAAAACGATCTGTCATATGCAGGAGATCTTTCTCCTCCATGAATATTTTCTAGGCAAAAAATGCTTAGTTTCCTGAACAGGGCATATACTGTGTTATGTCAAAGAACTAGACACCAAAATGTCTACAAATTAAAGTACCAACCAAATTTGCTGTAAAGTAGCAATGAAAGTACCTCAGTTAGGAGTACAGGATCAGAAACATCTATAAAATCAATGGAAATGCCTTAGGAAAGCTGGTCAGCTGAGACAGAATTCCCCATCAAGTTTTTTTCACAAGGTCTCAAATCTTCATAAGAGTGCCATACAGAAGGTTGATAATAATGAGCACTATTATGAATTTTCTGAGAGCCATCATTTTCTCATTAATCAAACATCAGGTTGCTGTTTGCTCCATTCCCCTAGTAACTATTTCTGGGGTTCAATTTGGTTACTGGGATAACTACTCATAAACATACAGTGTATGTGAACCACTGAGAGGAAGAGGGAGGCCAATTAATTATAACAGAGAAGGAACAACGTGAGAGGTTTCATTGAAAGGTATGAAGTTTCATTTTTTCTCAGTAAATACACAGCAATATGGAACATCATTATGAAGACACCAGAAGCCAAAACAATGAATGTATGTCTATGGAAGTTGGAGCAGAGGGACAAGACAAGAAAGACACAACTTCTTGCTTCTCTTTACCTCTTTTTTTTTTGAAACTTGATTAGAAAACAAAATAACTGTTATTTTTCACCTTTGGAATCTGGGCATGCAGGAGTTAGCTTTCTCTCTTTGACAGTCAGCAAATCTTTAGGAAAAAAACAATAAACCAACACAGAAATAAACAAAGGAACAAAAATCCTCAAACCTAACTCCAAAAACCCAGTAAGAGAAACAATGTTCAAAATCTGCCATTAAAACCAATTTGGAAAAGTTATAGAAATTTAGTTAAATTTTGTCCAAAAGGATAAATTTCACTAAAATAGTGCCTGGAGAAAACAGACAGACTTCCAAATGTGGATTCCTCTAATGAGAGCTGAGAAAAAGCAGCAAAATCCATATAAGTCCCATGTATACACTGATGCCATGATGATTTTTTGCATTTTTATATATCCCTTTTATATACCCTTTTATATAGCTTTTATGTATCCCTAGTGCTTTTAGCCCACATACTTATAGTTCCCTAAGTCTGATAACGAGCTTAGACCCAAAGTTCTGTTAAGCCAAGAGACTGAACATCGCGGAGGCCTTGGAGTTGGGGGTCAGGGAGCCCCAGATGCCAAGGTCCTCTCCAGAACACATTCTGTAAAGCAAGATAGGCCCATCCGGGGGAACATTCCTCAGGACAGGGGCTTCTCTTGGGCCCCTCATTGGGGGATCTTTGATAGATATGCTGATGTGCAAGGTCAATAACTGTTTACACGAGTCATCATGTGGGTGCATTTTCGGTGGCATTCGGGGGTGCACTCCAGTGCGTTCCAAAGGGATGTGGTGCATCTGAGAATCCTTAAATAAATACCAAGGTAAAACCCTTTTTCCCCTCTAACCGTGTTTGGTTCTTAATTTTAAGACCAGGAAAGGCAACAACACAAAGGCTTTTATTTTAATATAATTGTACAATACAATTCCTACAGATTGTAAACTCTGTAGGAATGTACACTCTGCAGAAAATTAGCAACATTCCCTTGTTTAGTTTGATTTACTAATATTTACCACTTGCTAGGTGCATTCAGAGAATGGACTCTCAGGCCTGTGAGAAAATCTGGTCACTACAGTGACACTGCAAGTAGCAATTAGTGGTTCTGTCTGCTCCCCCAAGCACGCCACACAGACAGGAAAAGGCCACATGTAAAACATCCACTCTGAGTCCCTAGGGCACGTGCCTGCTTTTCTCTGTTGACTGTAGGACTCCCATGTGATGGGTACAGATAGCAGTCACCTTGAATTGCTCTTCTCAATTTCTTGAATTTGCCTGCTCTAGTAAGTGCCAGGATCAATATATGGCTTCACTGTCTTAAATATATAAAGGCTGTAGAGGCAAGCTTGGTGGGGCAGATTTCTCTGACTGAAAGTAAAAAGATGCTGACTATTCCCAGAAACTATTACTTCGTAGTAAAGTTTGTATTGATACATCTGAAAATTTAGAGCTTTTCCCAAAGTTAGAGATCCCCATTATCAATGTAAGTCCCAATCTACATCTGCTACAACTGCTTTTAACTCAGTACTGTGATGTGACTTTAACTAATCTGAAATTTCTGAAGATACATATTTTCTCCGCTTTCTTATTTTAATAAGGAATTAAAAGCCCTTTGAAATCAACAAGAAAACTTCCTTTAGTAAAAATTTCAACATGAGTTGGGTCTGATATTAATTCTTCATTAGAAAATAATTTCAAAATAATGCATTAGGTTAGACTTTAACATGTTCATATTTTTAAAAAAAGGTATAAGTTAAAAAATATACATTTTTTAAATTAAAAAATGCATTGAACTCATTGTCATTTCCACTACCAGACACTAGAGGGGAAAAATGTTCCATGTTTTTAGACGATTAAGATGCAAACTAAAGTGTAATGCATTCCATTTTACGCATCGCTTCTCAGAATAAGAATGCAGAGTCTAATACATTTGTTATAGATTTCCTAGTTGTAGCAGGAAATGATTAATTATACTGTATTCATATTGTTATTGATTCACTGAATTAGCACTCAGACATGGGATTCATAACAGTATTCTTTACTAAATAGTCAGCTGGTATCAAGATGTGATTCAGTCTGATTATTTAATGCTTACAGGGTATGAAAACCATTAATATACAATGTATTTTAATTACAGTGTAACAGCTTTGTCCAGGTGATGGTAGCTGGTTCATTTAATTCCTATCTATGGATAAGTTCTTGTGAACATGTTCATTCACAGAAACTGCATTTTTTTTCTTTTCTATGAAATATAGCCTAATTTTCACGGGTTTGTTTGTGATTGTGTTTCTCAAAGCAAGTCTGACAGTTTTTTTTCTTAAACTCCACACTCTCTATGTTCTGCTTTGCCACAAAAAAAGAAAAAAGAAATTTGGAGGAAATTTGTAATACTTAGACCTTTGCAAAATCCAAATACTTTGAATATTTATGTCCAAATATATATCAAAATACATTTTACTGGAAATAATCAGTAGATTTTATAAAATTCAGTGGTGTTTTCCCCCAGACAGGCACAGAAAGCAGAAATGTTAAATAGAGATGGGTAACAGGGAGAACAACAGATGTGTGCAAGTGTGCTCTACAAACTAAGCCAAAAAACATTCTCACTGAGACACTAGAATATCTTTAGTACT
>WEIT01007434.1:10697-24469 GCA_013389985.1 Dryoscopus gambensis
TTTTATTTCTCTTTTTTAGTTTTTTTTTTTCTTTTTTTTTTTTCATTCAGAGCTTTCACTCTGGCAATCTTAGAGCCTTCTTAGGCCTTTTAATTCTGCCATTAAAAGTATAAGTTAGGCAGAGTACTAACGGTTCAGGAAATTTAAAGCTTTTGTGAGCTGGACTCCCATTATTTTACAAAAGAGAGAGTAAAAAAACTTATGGGGAAGAGGTTGAAAGAAATGGGATAACTTGATGTTCTTCAGCTCCTAACACAGTGGCTCACAGCCCTATTTCAATGTAAGAACATACAATGATATTTGAGGATCCATAGAATGTAGTGAAAATCAAACTGCTGCAGCAGTTTTGCTGTTCTGGCAAACTGCAAAGCAGCACTAGGATAAAACCCAAACCCTGAGAGGAGCAATGAACTTACAATGACTTATCACTTAAATAAGTTAAAGCAAGGCTGCAGATTTTCCCCGAGAAATCATTACAATGCCTAACTAAGCACAGCATCATGAGGCTCCTGTAGATGCTGAAATGAAGGAAGCAACAAAATACAGAAACACACAATCTTGAACCTTCAGCAAAACTTCAGACACCACTTTTGATTGTGTTATGCTGCTGCAGGGAACAAATTTTTCTTCTTTAATAGCTTTGTAGAGTTTACCATACCTTCTATACAATCCATGCTTACAGCTTAGGTAAGCAGATATTCCATCATGTACAGCGAATTTGTGGGTCATGAGAAATTAATTTTCACATGCTTCTTGACACGCACATGGCGAAACCCAAATTCCATAAATGAGACACCTTTATGTCTTCCTCCTGATTTGGAACATGATTTGGAACTGGCTGAATTTTTAATCCATTCTCAGCCATTTTTAAGATGAAGAATGTTTTTACTGTCGTTAATACTTCAGGAATCATCCCCCCCCCCCCCCCCCAATAATCATCTGCGCACCAGGCTATGAATTTTAATTTCTTTAATCTCCTCAGAAGCAATTTCCATAGCTTTCCAATCATGTTGCTCTTTTCTGAACTCATTCTAATTAGGCAAAAGAGTTATACAGAAAAAATTTAGTAACTAGTTTTCAGCTGTTCAATTAGTGATGAGCAACATTCTATAATGACAGGCCAACCATAGCCTTAGCGTTTAATTAACAACCTCCTCTCAGGAAAATATGAATGATTTCAAAACATTATGTCTTGTTTATCCCTCAAAAGCAAATAAACTTGAGCATCCCTTCAGTTTCAGAAGTTGGAATTTCAGTTGAGGTACCTCAGGAGTGTGCCCAGACCTCAGCCCATTCCCCCATTGCAACTGGTGTTTGTTTTGGGTAATGTGTATTTTCAAACTTATTCTTTGCTAATAGGACAGTGACACATGCTGTCTTTCACTGAAGCACACTGAGAATAATTAGGCTGTTCCAAGGCTGCTTGAACAGGTCTGACAGTCTGTTTCCCTGTCCCTAGCATGCTGTCACTTCTGCATTTGCTTTGATGCTTATCTGATACTGTGTGAGCTTTCAAGGATAATCTTAAATCAGACAAAATACAACCTGACAAAAAAACCCCAAACAAACAAAAATCAGAGCTTTTGTCCTCAAAATACCTTGCAAGCAGTGCTCATTTCACTTTTGAGTGCTGATCTCATGGTTGTAGCCTAAGACTGGCAAGGCTCAGGAGGACAAAGGACAGGCTCTAATGGTGAAAGACCAAGCAAGTAAGGAAATGAATCCTGGTTTAACTGACACAATCAGCACAAAGATATTGCAAGAAATAGTTAATATTTGCTGTCATACCAGATGTATGCAAATAGAAGCATAAGTCAAGCAGCAACAGCATTTCTTCCTGTGTGGTATTCAACGAGATACACAGTCCCTAAGCTCTCATGCAGTAGCAAAACAACACACTTCAGTCCAACTTTGTATGTTCAACGTCGTTTATGACTAATTCTGATTCATACTTCTTAACATAAGTATACAGGATATGCTCTCAGAAGTCGTACCTCAGAAAGGTATTCCTTAAATTTTCTGATTTGGATCCTGGCTAAAGGAGTAAGTTAATTTTGTATTATATGGTGTTCAGCCAACTGGTAAATTCCCTTGGTGAATTCAAGTCTAGCACAGATTTTCTTCCTAGTGGATTACATTGTCTAACACACCAAAAGAGATACATGAGGTATGTGCTCTGAGTCACAGACCAACAGAATGCAGTGGCTGGCTTGCTCCCTCACTTGCCAGAAGATTGTTTTCTTTCACTTTTAATTGTTTGGGGGAAAGGGAATGCAACTGCAATAAAGGTTAAGCAATACTGGCTGCCTTCTTTGTTGAACTGAGTTTCTCTTTTAGCAGAGAGAGGGAATTACTGATCCCCAAAGAAGTTTCTCAGTGGTATTAATAAGTTAAGAACTAAAAATCTTTTTATTGTGGGTGGCAAAGAAAAGTTAAAATAATTAAACAATTTGAATAAATATAGTAATTTCTCCCCATCCCAAACGCCAGTAGACAATAGATTGTATTGAAAGACATTATCTATGCATAATTAAGTTTAAAAAAACCATATTTATCACGATCTTTCTCAAAAACTTTCCTTAATAATTCAAGATACTGACTTTTTTTCCCCCCCAAGGTACTATTTAAACAGGCTATCTCTGAAGGAGGAAAGGAATAAATGGATGGGATGACAAAAAACTAAGGTGGTTTTATGTTCTTCAGGGACATATAGCAGCAAAAGGCCACTTGAAAAAAGCAAAACACAGAAGTTAAGGAACAGTCTCAACAACCTCAGCCTCTCTGCAACTGTCAATCTCCAGTGAAAACAAAATCAACATACTCTAGGCTTGAAGGAGTGGTCTTCAGCTCACTACTGCATTTCTAAACTTTCTGGTGGTTAAATCAGTATATTTCAGAACATGCCTTGTGCTAACAAGCAGTGAGAGTGAGTAGAAGTAATAGAAGTTGTCGGACAAAATTTGACAGGAGAGTAAATTTTATCCCACTTGTGGCAGAAGGGTAATGGACACTCTCAAGAGTACAAGAACCAGCTGTCAGACCCTGGCGGCGTCCCCATCCACAGTCTTAATGGTTTGTTCAATGATCTCTGCAATACATCCTCCCTGAAACAAAGGAACAAAAGGCAGGTACTACCACACGTGGATGTATAATGCTTTAGGGCTATCTGTAGCATTTTATATCAAGAACTGTTTTGCAAAGAATAAAAATGTTTAAATGAGACACATGGTCCCAGGCATAGTTGCACATTTCTCTATGAAGCAAATCTTGGCCAGTCACCCTAGTGATTTGATATAATATACTCTTTTTAGTTCAAAAATGACCACACTTTGAGTGAGAGTTTAGCTTTCACCTTATTATTTTCATTGTGTGCCCTGAGCTATCAGCTGCCCAGCAGGAAAATAAATGCTGGAAATAACTTTTCTGCCAGAATCATGACCTGATGTATAAAATGACATAAAAACAGCAGTAAGAGAACAATTACTATTAAGAAAAGCTTTTGAAGTTTGTGTGCAGTTTTTTAAAAGGAGATTTTGTCTGAGAAATTTCTTGGTTCACATTTGGAGGCTTTTTTGTTGTTTACCCAGTGCTCACTCTGTACAATTTAAAAACCATCTCTGTGCAAGTGTTTGAATTTTAACACACAGAAAAGTCAACCTTTAAACAGACACTGCTCTATATGTAAATATAGCACGTAATATACTTCAGAAAACTCAAATACTGCATAGCATATACCAACGTACATCAATCCTTATCACATATAGTTCACTAGTAAAGTTGTTGATTTCCCTTATTAGATACAGGATTTTTGTATCTTTAATACTTATTTTGTTAAAATCAGTCTTTTGCCTTTGGGAAAAATTACTAATATCCTTAAATCGTGACACTGCAATCTAGTATTAGAATTTCAAAGTTTAAAATTTAAAAACGTTATCTCTAGGATGGTGAACAAAGGAAAGGTGGTGTAGATTTGGGTTTTGTTTAAGAAAAACAGCCAAACAAGGTTAAAATACTGCTAAGTCTGTAAGACTCAAGACAGAAAAACCCCCAAACTAATAATTAATCATGAATATTAAGTGTGCTTAGATGGGCATGAACTACATAACCTGTGTACACCCTTTACATTTCTTAACGTACTGCTGTCCTTCAACCAAAACCCTCTAGGATATTTAGAAGCAATATTTTATTTCACCAGTGAAAGTACATATTATGGATGTAGACTAAGATGGTAGGTAAATGTATACCTGGCATCTAAATCCTCCCTTTAGAGACTCAGGAAGAACATGTGTAAAAATAAAAATGCATCCAGCTATGCCCACATATAATTTTTCAAACTTGTAAAATAAACTGTTTGGATTACAATATGATAGGAAACAGTTAGGAGACCAAACAGGAAAACTGGGAAAAAAACATGTTTCAAGGTGGATGCTTAAAAATATCAGGTCCTTAATGTGGTGCTTCTGATTCAAGGATGTATTTGTCAAGTGTCTCCCCTAGGCTAGGAATTTAAGCTGCCTGTGATCAAGGCCAGGTTGCTGAGGAGTGAGAACTGCTTGAGAAACTGACTACTCATGAGGATGTATAGGACCTGGACGAAATCACACTCTTTCTCTCAGCAGTTTAATTTACATGGACATGGGTGCTTTTGCTTCCATTCAAGGCTACATTGTACGGGGAAAAAAATATATCTTCTACAAAAAAGTATACGCAGAGTACAAGGAAATACCTTCTACTTCATAATAACCTTTAATATAGAAACAAATATGTCATGAATGTTTGACAAGGGAGATCTAAGCCCTATTAACCAACAACTATGCTGATAAAATGAACACAAAATACTTGCACACAACTAGCAGTCTGTTTGTACATACTGTAACAGAAGACAGAAGCTAATACACTTTTCATTTTTGGAATGCTGGTCAAACTGCGGAATAAATATCAAAGAAGATTTATATTGTTATTGCTCTGCAATATCTCAGGAACTAAGGTCCATAAAATATTATGCCACTTTCATCAGTCTGCCATCTTTTATCTGTTGTTTTCTTTTCCTTGAGAACTAAGAACAGCCATTTCCATACAGCTGTAATCATTCTAGCTGTGCCTCCAGGACTCTATGAGTTACTATCCACATCTGTTAAATCTCTTTGTATTTTCTCCCAAGTTGCAAATAAATAGCAAATACCAATCTGATTCTAAATTTAATGGCACAGATATCTTCATTGTATTGCTGTTGCTGCCTTCTACCACCACTTTTTAAAAATTTTTTTGCAGATCACAATCCCCCCAATTAAAGCATTTTTATGCTAACAGTTAAAAATAGTTTGGTTTCCAATTCTGTACATTTGTGCACACATCAGACACCACTGCTGACACATCAATGGTTCTGCTTGTGCTTTTTCAATTCTGTGATTCAGTTCTGCTTGTTAGCAAAATAAAAATGATAATGCTTCACAATGAGGCACTGCAGGAAAGTAAAAGATAAACAACTGAAGTGAGGTAGACAAACAGCTTAAAGTAGTTTAGCTGAAAAACCTTCATAGGATTAGCTCAAACCAATGAAGATCATGCAGCTTTTTAATATTTGGTGATCCTAGTTTTATTTTTAAAAACGTTGATTGTGGTCACCCTCTGGAATTGCTAAGTATCACTGAAGCATACTCCTCCCTTCTCAACAGTCACTTTCTCATTTGTCAGTAGCTGCAGCAATGGACAGCTGATAAAAGTCTTAAAGTAAAAAACCCTTAAATTAAAATAGAAGTCCTTTCTTCTAAGTTACCACAGTCACTAAGTTTTGTCTTTAGACAATTAGCTTACAAAGCCCCCAAATGTAATACTTAGTCTACATAAAATCTGTGTGTATGTGTTGGACTGTTGCATCCCGCAAGGAAACGTCCCTCTAAGTTAGGACAAAGTCCCAGGAGACCTTACCTTGATTACTACAACACATAGATTTCTGTGCTAAGGATTGGACTGTTACTCTCCACCCCTTTATCCCTTACTTGTACTACCATCTAGAAATTTCTTTTCAGTTGTACCCCTCCCCATTGGCTCCTGCTCCCTAGTCCTTCCTTCTCTGTTCCCCCATTGGTGCCCTTACCCTCACTCCCCGCTCCGACCCTCAGCCCATTGGTTCTGTTGCTCTGTCTGCCCCTTCTTCCCCATATATAAACCTGTGCCCTGTCCTCCGTCTTGGTTCTTTGTCCCTGGACCCTCCTCAGTAAACGTTTTTACTGGAACCCACACGAAGGACCCTTCCTACCTCCTTGCCACTGGCCGTTGCTCTGCTCTCTTCTGTCTGTGTGCGTGCTTGTCCCATTCCATCGGGAGGGTGTGTGCCTGCATCCCTTGTCTGGTCCCTCCGTGCTGAAGAGGCTTCCCCACAGCTAGGGACCCTTCTGGAAGGCTGCAGCACCTCATCACCGCCTCACGCTGCGACACTGGACCATATATACATTCACCAATGAATCAGCAATGATTACGAGCACTGCAGAGGTGAGGGCAAACTAGCCTTTGAAACTCAAGATCCACCTTTATAAGGAGACTTAACCTCCATATTCCATGTCCTCTTCCAGTAATGTGCTACTATTCTTCTTCCGAATAAACTCTGACTCCAGAATGTACCATTTGCCAGTGTGGACAAGTATTGACCCTCCTATAACATTAAGTCTGTTTTTTCCTTAAGGTGTCTTTGCAACAAAGAATCAATCTGGCTAAAAAAACAGACAAAATCCTGTTCATTTCTCAGCCATGTTTTATCTGTCACTGCCTTCGTTGGTGTCCATAACTCTGCACAGTGAAGACTGCAATACAGAGTCTAGAAATCTTACTTCAAACAGAAGTAATAGAAGAAAGGTTTTCTCTTTGCTTGGAAGCTGCAACATCTTTAATGAAATAAACAAAATGCTAAAAGGCTTTATTCTAGTCTAGTTTGTTTCAAATTAATAAAGCAAAGTAAGCAAAACTCTGTGGTTTTATGTCTAACTCTGTACATGTTAATCTTGCTAAGATAACTGCAGTGCAGTTGTGTCACAGCATTATGTCATTTGCCAAGGCATTATGCCACTTCCAATTGATATATTCTTGCTAGGTAAGTACTGCAACAGCCAAGTTTTGTTCAATACTGCCACCTGCTAATAAGGAAAGTACTATATGTAGCAAGGTGTGCTGAATACCAGTTCTGAGAATGGTATTTTTGCTAATAATCACTAAAATAACTGATAGGAAAAAGAATAGCTATTGTTTTTGTTTTATTCTTGCATACAGAATATCACAGTGAGGTTGACACCAATGCATCCTTTGATGCTATGCTGTTCAAGCATTAAATACAAATTAGGAAATACCAGCTTGTATTGCTAATACATGAGTGAACCAGGCAGTCATTAATAGCTGTCTGAAGATCATTAGAAGATGCAAA
Organism: Dryoscopus gambensis; assembly: GCA_013389985.1. Lineage (NCBI taxonomy): Eukaryota > Metazoa > Chordata > Aves > Passeriformes > Malaconotidae > Dryoscopus > Dryoscopus gambensis. Next base: position 18,112 of record WEIT01007434.1, read on the forward strand.
AAGTAAAAAAAACAAAAAAAAAATCTCTTCTCCTCCTAGAGATTTTTCACTTTTCCCAGGTCATTCACTATTCCACTGAGGATGGGAACTGCTTTGGTCCCTGAACAGAAGCTGGGGAAATGAGGCCTATCTGGACTTGGGCACTTTCATCCTCCCATCAGGCACTTTTATGGTGGGTCACTGATTTCTTAATGGCCCTCCCAGAAGAAAAAGAAAAAAAAGAAAAGAAAAATTGGCCTTTGAGGAGCAGACAATTCAGTTAAAGCCCATCTCCATAATGCCCTTATTCCCTGGGGCATNCCAGGCTATTTCTGATATCATTACCTGTTAATATTGATATAGTCTCTGCCTTTTACTCCAACTCAAGCAGAGTTTGATCCAACTTTATACTAATTTAAGGCCTCCAACTTCCAAGCAAGAACATTCTCGCAGAGGTCTGGGCACAGCTGCTGATACAAACAAAAGCACATTCAAAAGACAATTGTCTAATCAGCCAGAATTTTTAGTCATTAATAACCAATCTCCTAGCACATTTAGTATGCATCCTGTCATGTTTTATTAGGCTATTATTTCTTTTTCTAGTACAGTTATTTAAGTAGAGAATGCAGCATGGTCAATATAGTAGGAAAGATTACTTGCTATAATGGCTTAGAGGCTTTCTTTTACACACCCTTTCATGCATTCCAGCAAGTATATTGCCAAACTGCCTTACATTTTATGAGGCATTTAACTAAACAAATGTAGAATAGAAACTTGATCACAGTGTTGTGAAGAAAAATCCTGCCCTGACCACTCACTGTAAAAATATTGAACTGACCTGGAACTCTGCAAAGTTTAAAATATTCTTTTCCATTTCTCTGGATTCCTATTACTAATATAATTACAATGCACATTCAAACATTATTAATTCACATAAAGTGCAGTAACCTCAGCTGTTTTAGCAGTAGCATATCCATACTTACACAAATGCAGTCTTTCCTGCTGCTGCATATACTAATGATTTTCATAAATAATCATACACTTTTAAATAGCTTTATTTCACTGTCTTAAGCAGTAGGAAAAATTGGCTTAAGAAGAATTAATGTATTTTAAATTATGTATTAGTTCTATACATTCCTGCTGCATCTTTATATCAAAACCAATTACCAATGAATGAAATATCCCTGATAATATGTAATATATTTTATCAAGAAAAAAAATCAAAGTTATTAACAAATTATATTTGAAAGGTTTTTTCAGCTGTTTAGCTGCATTTTATACTTAAATTCCTTTCTTACAAGAGTTGATCAGTATCTCACTGTAAGCTGACATGAACATTCATAACCCTTTTCTATTCCCGTTTCAGACACATCCTGCCTGTGTGGATCATCCTTGTTATACTAAGTCTCATGCTGGCTAATAGAGGCAGAGAATCAAGATCGTTGCTAGTGGAGCTCTCTTGAAAGCAGGTATGGTATGTTTGACATGTCACTCTTTAGAACAATCGAAGTTTTCAAACACTGCTTTTTCTCCGAGGCTGTTCCAGTATTCTCATCATGAACATGTCATTTAGAATCTCATGAGTTCTCTGCTCAATTGCCTCAAAATTGGAGACAGCACTAAGATGTGTTTAGGATGATAAAAGGGACATGATAGAAAAGACCAAAAAGTTATTCTGATATAAAGTGTAAAAAGTGTGAGCAATCCAACTCTTGAGAGCATTTATTTCCTTATTTCATTTTTCTGAATATCTCAAAGAAAATCTCCAAAGTGTATGAATTCCTGGACACAGAAACATCAATCATAACTTTGGTATTGTTTCAACTAAATTAATGTTTTCACCTGCTGTAGTTAAAGATTGTGCCATCAACACATAGCTTAACAAAACATGCTTATATGGGCTGTGTGAATTATTTTTTGATTATTGATGAAAGCTTGATGTCTAATTAATTTAAATACTATGAATTTGTAATCTAGTTTATCTCTCCAGATATGGACAAACCTGAAATAAATTGTGACCATAATAACATCTAAATTAATTCCTCCCAATGTGGTATTAATGATTTAAATGACAATGAAGAAATGTTTCAGCTGTCTCTTGAATGATCTTTTGGCTGTTACTGTCAATTACTTATTAACATTCAAATAAAAAATAAACTGTATTATTATTCATCAACTACATAATTTATGAGTCCTATTTCCTAATGAAACTTTATTTTCACCCTGAACTTTTGCTATGCCCACTATGGTATGCATCTTAAATTCAGATTCCCATATGAGGTAAGAATAGTTTCCTCCCAGTGTATTGCATAATTTATATAATTTTTAAAGACAGCTATAAATAGAAATTGTCTGACTGACTGGAGAACATCTATAACAGATCTAGTGGTATCTTCGCAAGAAATACAAGATTTACGATACATAGGCAGAATTGGTAGCGAGGACTGTCAGCTTTGTAAAGACAGGGAAACTATCTTTTTACCCACTGGAACAAGAGAAAAACGTATCTCTGCACATATCTCTGTTTTGGGTTATGATTTCCTTCAGTAATCAATTCAATTACAGTGTTTTCTGATGGTGCATCTTTGGTTAATTTTACTCAGGAGTGTAGTGATTTGAAACAGTAATTCTTATTTAAACAAAAAGATGAACTTTTTTCAAAGAAAATATTTCTGAAGTGCTGTTAAGATTTTCTTGAAATCCAGTTGCACTCTGTCAATGTTTTCTGAGAGGAGATGCATTTAATTTCATGCAAGTATTTTGCTGATGGACAGTTGAAAAGAAAACTTGCTGTTGAAAAGGGTTGCAGGCAGAGCGCCATAGCTTGTGAACAGTGATCTGCTGCATCAGTTGGTTTGGTGAGATGTGTCAAGAAGTTCTTCTGGGGAAAAAGCAGTATCCAAAAACATTACATGGTTTACTAGAACTTCAATAAGTAAAAGAAAAAAACTTAAAAATGTCATGATTAATGATACCAAAGGTTGCAGATAAATCTGAATGCATTAGCACTTCTGAATTTTATTGCCTATATAAACTAACTTGACTCAAAGGAAAAGTATAGCATATCAGCCTGAAGAAGAGTAGAAATGATTTTAAGAAAGTGAAATGATGTGTTAATTGTTATCACAACTGACTCGATATTGTGAGAAAAGAAGTGAGACAGCTTTAGTTGCTGCAGTAGGATCTTATAACTGATGTGAAGGAAACACCTAACCTTTAGCATGACAAGGTGTTAATGAAGACAACAAATCTCTCTTGATCTTTATGACTTAACCAGAAGACTCACAAATCCATGTCAAAACCCTAGACTGTCTCATCAGTGAAGCTCAATGACAAGGCAGGTACTAAAGTAAGTAAACATCGTAACTCTCCTTCTGATACCTACTGTGATTAAAAAAAAAGGTAGTCAGGATCCATTTAACTCTAATATATTAGCAAAATAATTATAAAGAGTAAATTCTGATAAATTTCAGGCAGGAAGAAGCAATGCATATGTAAGAAGTATACGGACCTAAGCAGAAGTTAAAGGATTGCTTCCATGACTTGAAATAAATAATTGGTAGCTGCTTTGAACCACTCCAATAATGTATAAGGCACCAAGAGTATCTTTGTCTTCACAGAGGATGGAAAAAGTAAATCAATAAAATTTCCTTTTACTGGGTATCACAGCAGTCAAACAGTCTAGCTGAAACTCATGATAATACACTATATACGTTGCTTTCATTTCTATATTGTTTTTCTTTCACCATGATACATAGGAGAAATCTTGCTGAAAAGCCAAGCAAAAATATCTAATGATCTGTTACATTTCCCTGGGGAATGGTATAATCCTCCCGAGAGACCCCCACGAGCTGTAACTATGTTAGCCCGATCCTTCCTTCCTTTCTGTATCCCATTGGCCCGGGGCCAAGAACCCACACCTACCGGACCCCAGACAAAACCCGGCTCCGCCATTGTTCTTCCTCTTTTTCCTCATCCATCCCTGAGAATAAACATAAGGAAACTGAGCCTCTGTGAATCTCTCGCCTGGTTTCTGAAACATCTCCCCTCTGCAGCCCCCCAAGACTGGGCTGGCCTGACGAGTTGGGGGCTCCCAGGGGGGTGAGAGTTTCAATGATCAAAATGTAAAATTCACTTAATGAAAGTACATTATACTCCTATGTGTTCAATACTCATTTATAAGTAAAATGGTTATAGTCTGAGTTACTTTAATGGAGTGCATCATGACTTAATTTTTTCAAGGCAAGAGCTGTATTTGCTACATATCTAGCCACTGAGCACTGCTGCTGGATTATAAACTGAAAGAAGTTTTCAAAATTCCATCTGTGCTTTGACCTTATAAAGTTCCTACCATTACCGTGCTTCCTTGTTGAAACTTAGCAGTTCTCTTTGAAGGTGCCACTGCAGGAGCCACAGCAGGACAGGATCATCGCCACCTGAGGCCACTCCTGTCACCCAGTGAAGCCTTTTGCACAGTTATGGGTGTGAAACCAGCATCCTGCAGAGTCCTCTCACATATGCTACAGCACACTTACAGGTTCACAATTTAACAAAATTAAATAGCCCAAGCACATGAACTAATTAGGGTGATTAATTAACAGAACATAGACAGGATCCCAAGAGCACTTTTAAGGCTTTGATGGCCCTAAACAGCCTCACCTGGGATGTCCTACCCAATTCCGTGGGTCCAGGGGGTCCAGTTCAGCTCTAGCTTGGGCACCTTGCCTGAAGTGCATCATGGGTGTACCCATATCTGTCCTCATTTCCTTTGAACCTGTTAGAAGTATCCATGTCCTTCTCTCTGTCTCTGTTCCTGACTGGACTTTCTGGACCTCCTAAACCTGACCCATTACATCACCTTCTTTGGTGACATGTAGATAGCTGACAGTGACTCTTTCCATCAGCATACCTGCCCTGTTCAGCCCCTGCTGGAACATGACCCATTCCATGAGAGCACTGCCTGGGAACAGTATCAGCTCCTGGCTTACCTCCTTAATGAGAGCAGCCTGTCCCTTTTGATCCCTGATATTTGTTTGAACTGCCTTTTCCTCTTGATACTGCCAAAACCGCTTCCTCCCACCCCACTATTTTTAGGGGGGAAAAAAAAAAAAAGAAAGAAAAAGCCAGTGCTTTCTAGCAAGCCCATCAGCTCAGTCTGCAAAACCAGAGGATGATGAAGAATGAAAAACTTAAGAAAAGTCCATTAATGGAAAGTAGCACAGAAGCAGTCACAGACCAGTTAAGTGAACTTTATTTTTCTGTAAGAAATATGAGCTATAAGGTTATGTGTCCTGATAATATGAAGGAAAATGGAGGCTTAAAAGCACACATACCGTTTCTTGCTGTTACGATACAGAGGTGAGACATCGGAGCATTAATCCTACATCAAAACTCTTTATACTGGTATTTTAGACCATAAAAAATTTACACTTGCAAAGTCATTAACACCCTCAGGAGATGCTAGCACACTTTGAATAAAATAAATTTCCCAAGGAAACCCCAAACCACTCCATATCAAATCCACTTCATTATGAATAGATGCCTGCCAGATAACACCATTCTTTCCTCTCTGCAGTTTATTGGTATTCTCTACCACCTACAGACCACTCTTTCTGCTCTCTTGATCAAGCAAAGCTGCTTCTGCCTACTCCTGCTGTCAAACACAGCTCTTCAACATGCACTCAAGTCAAACCAAGGCACACTAACAGCTTCATACACTCAGCTTGCAGGAATGCATGCTGACATGCTTCAAAATACATGCTATGTTGGCCAAGAGAAGGAACGGTTACTGAATACTGTTTCTGAACAGTCTCTGTCCACACCAGCCCTTAGGCTATGAAAGCTTTCCCAGTGCCACAGGGGGTATGAAGACAGTGGGGCTGTTACAAATAGCTCTAATCTACCTGAAGAAACACCAGCAGAGAGAGCACAGGTAACACCAAGGGGTGCTGTTAATGGTTGGAGGTTGGAGATCAGCTTCTGCTACACAACTAAGGGGAGCATCCAGTGGTGCTGATCTCAGAAAGTGCTGGTTGCTAAATTAACTGCCAAACTGGTGCAAGCATCAGAGGAAACTTGACAAGAGCAAATATGTTTTGCTATTTTCCTGCAACCACATAGAAAATCTTCTAAACTAATACAAGAGAATTAATTAATGATGGAATTCTTTTTACCTCGTGAAAAGCAGAATCCTCTCTCACGTTTATAGCATAGACATAATTAAGTTTAAACAGAACTTTCAACATTAATTCTTATGAAACAAGACACTAGGAATTATGTTGGCTGTTGTGAAGAATGGAGATATGTTTCTGCTTTGTACCAGCGAAATGAGTGTAGATTCTATCAGAAGTTTGCATGTTATGAAAATATTAAGAAACAA
>WEIT01007436.1:0-12915 GCA_013389985.1 Dryoscopus gambensis
AAAAAGTGAATGTTTAAACCAGAAAATATAAATTATAAATTTAACATTTATGTGGAGTTTTTCATAAAGTAGAAGTGTTTCACTAATATTGAACAAAACTCTTCATTTGGCAGAGGAGATGAAGATATCCATTTCCAGAATTAGCAATTCTGCTGCTATGCCATGCAATTACCATTAATAGATTCTCTTAAATTTAGCTGATTACTGGCATAAAATAACTCTCTTTAAGCTAAAAAATAAGATAATGAACAAAATTCACCATTATGTTGATGACAGAAATGCCATGTTTCTAGTTTCATTGTTTTGTGTCCTCATCAAATGTGATAACACAGGTCCTTCAAAGAAAAAAGATTTATTGGTTAAGTTCTTACATGTTGCATATTGGGGTCTTCTGGGTGAAACAGAGAAATAATTAAAAAATCACACTACTTAAATGAGAAAATAAGTATGCCATATATTTGCTTAATAATCTGATTGTCATTGTCTCCAAATAGAAAATAAGTCTTCAAACACAGCCTAAAGGAATAAATCACTGTATAATAGTACAAATAATATTAAAATATTCTCATATTTTAAACTGCCTTTTTTTTTTTAATGAAAGGCACTGACAAGTATTTCATTACTTATCTGTAGATATTGGAAGACAAGCATTATTTTTTCATTCTACATTTGTTAGTCGTACACCCTTTATAACTATTTCAATCAACAACAAGCAAGATTTGCAGTCTTCTTCACTGGGGTAGATCTTTACAACTATTCAATGTCACAATTAAATCAGTGCAGCATAACTTCAGATTTATGTATAGAACATGTAAATTAATATCTGGGTTATTAATTTTCAAAGAGTTTTCTGCATATGGGTTAAGCAAAAAAAAAAAAAAAAGAGCCCACAGTATTCCTACTGATTAGCAGCTTTTTGGGAATAACAAAAAGTGACACATTAAGGAAATTAGGGGGCTTTATCATTTCTCCACTTGGTCAGTTTTATGAAGATAATTGGGCATAAAGGCCTGAGCTAAATTATATGAATTTTAACAAAAACCTGAGTCAATGCAAAAGGATTTTGCATCTCATTCCTCATACTTTAATAAAATATCTACTGGTTGAAAAACTGGTTATGAGAATTTAATTTTAACTTTTACCCTTTCAAAACTTTCTTAGACTTCTGATTGAAGTGAAATTGATAACACATCAGTCACGTTGATTTTAAGATTCTAAGAGCCTCTGAAAATTAGAGATTTAAGCATGCGCTAAATAAATCCATGTGGGTATTAATGATACCATTAAAATGCTATGTTCATTATCTAAATGTCATGCTGGACATGGAGACTGTTCAGATAATTGAGTAAGAGATAACTAAGGGATCTTTAACATAATTAATAAGTAGGACATTCTGACCCTGTTATGGATAAATAAGAATTGTTTAAAGATAACTGAAGATGTACTTTTAGCTAAGAGTATTGCAAGAATTCGAAAAGCACACTGTTCTTTTCCTTTGTCATTGTTGTTTCAACATTTTATTATTTTTTTAATAAAACATAAGTATCTGTTTTCTAAAGTTTATTATTAATCTAGACAAGAAACTTCTGAAATAACTCAACGTGAATTTTGTTATTAGGCATTTATTGCTCCTCTGGTAAAATACTTGGGCACATAAAGTTTAAAATTCACCAACCATCTAGTGTAGTCACTTTCCTGAGTGTCAGAGAAATGAACTTCTGAATTGTACTCAGAATATTAATGCTTAAAGGAAAAAACATTGTTCTATGTCATTGCTACTGTTATAGCAGGCAAGTCCACATTTGAGATTACTTTTTTATAGATTATTTTGGGTTATTTTTTTATAGAATCACTATCATCTTAGTGAATAGACAATAAATATACTCCCTTTTGAATATTTACAAATAGATAGAGTGAATGGTACTTGGTGACTCAAGAGAGACATCCAGCTCCCATTCAGCAATGTGCCTCTTGACAGTGGATTTGAAAGGAATTTAGGCAACTGAAGATCCAAACAGGCAAAACAAAATCAGCAGGTTCTGTCCACACATCCTCTACTCTTATTGCCACCATTGTTATCAGTAGTGGACCCATGTCTGCTTGTGCACCCTGACTGCCAGCTGCTCCTGCAGGTGTTCTGAGCAGCCTACAGGATTCTTAACGCATTACACAGCTTTGAAAATTTGGCCTAGTCATGGATTTGTTGAAAAGAACACATTTTAATATAGAATCTGGTTTAAAACTTGAAGTCTGTTTGGAGTTCTTTGAGATTATTTAGAGTAGAAAAGGCTTGGGGGAATGGTAGGTACTTTTACTTGACCAGAAATTGTTTTGAAATGGCAGACAAATGTGTAACCAATAGCTTTCAGGATAAATGAGATTTTTTTTCATTTTCATGTGTTCAGGCTGTTATCAAAGTAAATACATTAAACAGAAATCCATTAATATTAAAAATGCAAAGCATTAAAAACAATTTCATACATAAGGGCGCTGTCTATTGGCTGACATTATACTGACCTCTCCTTTTAAAGCAATAAAATAGCTTTTTATGCACCTAAAGTAATTTAAAGTCAGCTAACTGAAAAGTGTGCAGAACAACTCTGGCACCCTCCTTATGCAGCTGCTTGGCTCAGACACGAATTTATTACTGAATAAGAAAAGCAACTTTTATAACTGGAAATCTGAAGAACACTAAAATTTAAATGTTAAAATTATGCCATATTTGGTTCAGTGTAGTTAAATTAAAAATAAACATAGTTAGGAATTTGGGTTTGGAAATGGCAGGTTAAAAATATTTAGATTAAAACTCCATTTAAATATTATCATAGCAAGGTCTTGTGATGATGAAATTTGTGGAATTTAAAATACTATTTCTTCTGAATGAAAAAAATATTTGGGTATGGACCATTCATACTTACACATTGATTCTTTCAGTGGCAGCCAACATCCTCAGTTCTTTGGCTTTTTGTGTGTTTTGATGGACTGCATATGTTTTTCTAAAATTTTGTTCTACTAATTTTGTGTCTCTTTTTCTGCAATATTTATTATTTTAGCAACAATTATGTCAAGCAGATATTATTTATGCTTCTTTATACACTAGTGGTCATTTTCACATGCTGCTCTAAAAAAATTATGTTGAAAGCAAAATAGAACAGCAAAGAATTAAAGGAATCACCAAGGTTCAAAAAAAATAATTCAGTGGGACAGGAATTCACTTTGAGTATCAAGCTTATAAATTAAGGATATCAATAAGCAGTTTATGGATACAGAGACACCACGGGTAGAAATAGAGAGAAAACAGAATATCAATTGATTAAGTATGTCACTGGTTAAATTTTTTAAAGAGTCTATATAAAAATAATTTAATTTTATACTATTCTATACATTTTTACAGTTCACAGCCCCTCAATTATGTTAAGAAATACATGAATTAAATGGGCTCAGTTTCTAGATTATTGAACACACATTTTTTTACTCTTTTATATGTGTCTTTATTAAGCATGAAAAAATTAAAGTAAAGTGTCTTAATGAGGCATCATAATTTCAAGAATATTAATTTCCTTTTAAAGAAGTTAATTGCTAAGGAAATTTAGGGTTCATACTCAAAATACAAAATCCTGAATGTTAAAAACTAGTTAGATTCTATCTCAACTAACCTACTGCTCTAGGGATGCTCTTAAATTTTATACTGATGTCATGACACATTAGTTCTGGAGGAAAGCAAGCAATAAATATTCTCCTACTAAAAGCCATAGGGCTTGGGAGTCTGTTTTACTTGGGGATTGGTTATAGTTGTTTTTTGGGTTTGGTTTCTCTTTTCTAATGGGAACAGATGGATTTTCCTTTTAATAGAGGAAACTTTGGGACATATATCCTTGTTTAGGCAGATCTGAATCAGGTTTTGTGTTATACACCCAAAATCATATTTTTACTTCAGATTCTCGGTAAACTGGGCAAAAGGGCTTCAGGCAAGAATTCAGAATCTTAGGAGTTAATAGCAAAGAGCATCATATTTTGTTATAAGTTTCATGCTCTATCATTTTTGGAAGGAAACAGTTGATTACCTTCTGTTGACATTAAAGCCATAAACCAAAGTGGTATCTTTTAAAAGGACAAGTTTTTTTCTATTTATTTTTTTTTTAATCTTGAGGTGGAGGTGTCTGTGTGTATGAATATATTCTGATCATGTTAAAAATGGTATTTTTGCTGATGCAGTTTTTCTAATCTTAGATTGCCAGGCAAAATATCCCTTAGTGAGATTTTTTCTTGACATGAAATTGTGTGGAAAAATAAAAGAACTGAGAAACCATTCCATCAGCCCTCCACACATGTCCCTAACGAAGACAGCCAGCATTGTTATGGACACTTTGCAGGCTGTAAACTGAGGATAATCCTTCACCAAGACCAGAAACACAAAAGTACAGCCAGCGAAACATTGCCTGGCATAGAGAATAGAGCCATGGGTGTTGTCCTGGCTGTCCTCTGGGAGCAGGAGGCCCTTTGCAGCAGTCCTGGGTTCCTGTCAGGGCTCTCCGGATGGGCAGGAGCAAATTGGCTGATCTATGTCTGCAGTAAAGCTTCCCAGCTACAGCATGGATGTACAGACAGAGGGGAAGAATCTGAACAAAGCCATTTAGTTGATTAGCAATGAGAGCTCAGCAGTTTTTGACAGCTAGCATGTGTCTTATCCTGCTAAAACACGTTGTTTGTTCTGTAAATCCTCAAACCTGGTTTCTTCTATTGTTTTAAAAGAGCCCTTATTGCCTATGGTAGTTCTGATGCTGGTAGTGACACATTATACTTGACAAATTGTGTAAGCAAGAGTTCAGAAGGCCAGAAACATTGTCCTGTCACAATAACAAAAGGACAATCTTGTGTCTTGAATCAAGAATATCCTCTTTGAGGGGAAACTTATTTTGTGATATGCACAGAAGTAAACTATTACATAATTGGCATCATTTACTCTATACTTATGGCATTAGGAGTTTACTGTATTTGGGTTTGCTCAAATAATTTTACATATCTTGGAGAAATTGTATTTTGTATGAAGATTTAATCTAACTGCAGCTGCAGCAATATAAATTACACTTAAGACTATGCTGATTGATTATAATCAGTTGTAATCACGTCTTATAATTACATTGCATTCTGGAAGCAAAGGACTTTTAAGCCTACTCAGCACCCTGCTACATAAAGAAGATTAGCTGTTACTTCTGACAATCTCAGCCAACACTGAAATATGCATATAAACACCAAGTTTTATAAATTTATTGTTCAAGAACCAAATGAATTTCTTTTTGTGTCAATAAAAGGCAAAATGGAAATAAAAAAATCTAAAATTTATTGAAAGCCACACTTCTATAAAATATCCTCATTAAAATATTTATAGTCTATTTAGTTTCAGTATACTAATAAATATAGGGAAAAATCCATTCTTTTGATATCCATCTGATAATTATTTATTGGTATACCACTGTTAAATCATCAACAGAGTAGTGGAAGATGCATTGAAGGTATAACATGTAAAAGTGGCATCCAAGTACTGTGTATAAATTAGTGTTTCACTATGATAGTAAATTCAAAAGAATTTATAGGTGTATGTAATATTCCAGTTTCATTCTGGCAGCTTAATAGGTCTCCTTTTCAAAGAAATCAGCTATCTTATTTCACCCAAACACAAGGCAGCTAAGTACTTGTACTCATATGCCCAGTGCAGAGAGCAGGCAGGAGCCATCCACTTGCTTGAGATCCAGTTGCTAGTTCCTCTATGTCCCTTTGGGAAAAGGGAAGTTTTCTGTGTTTGCTTAATTTTGGGCCTAATCTGGTTGTCTGTAAGTTTCCTGATCCAGTCTCAAAATTTGAGTTGTTCCATAATACTTGTCCTTCTCCCATGTGTAGACTTTGACAGGTAGAGGTAACAAGTTTACTTCAGCCTTCAGGGCTTGTCTGTTCCTGCCTTCCCAGAAATCCTGGGAGCTATTCCATTTTGTAACTGTTAGATGGAAGTGGCCAGGCCATGAGCAAAACCATAAACACCTGAGTAGTATTTCATTCATTTTCCAGAATAGCTGCATTAGACATTATTTAATTTTCACTTTGTCTCCAACCATTTCATCTGTTTTTAAGTTGTGCTGCGAGGCATCCAGTCCATAGGATTACAGTCAGTAACCTAATCTCTGCTCCTGTAGCCCCTTACAGTAACCTTAGTTTTAAGATGGTAAAAAGTGAGGCCATGTGATAGGAATGTAGACTCTTTCATCATTTTCAGTATTTTTCTTTCAGTAAATATGAGTGTTCATAGGCACCCAATCTTGTAGATTCCCCTTGCTACAAAGTGATATATTTTTCTCTGTAATCAAGACACTGTTTCAACAATCACTAGATGTTAATAGTAAATAAATGAGCAAACACTAGAGCACTGTTACCTCAGTATTCTTGAGGTAGAGGATTGTCCCACAAAGTTATATGCTTTCAGCACTAAACAGGCTCTTGATATTTAATGAAATATCCATACTAAATAGTTCAGAGAAGCTGATGGATGGATATTTTATTAGAATATATCATAATATCTTTCATGAGGTTTTTGCTGGAAAACATTCATTCCAGTTAATTTGAATAGAATAATGTCATAGGAATTGAAAAATATTAACAGAAACAGGATAACATGGAAAAAAATTACATTCACTTGGGCAGTACCTGAATTGATAAATGGGTGCCCAGCAGGTTCCTCCATTGCCTGAAATGTTTTCCAAGTGGGATTCCCACTGCAGATGCTTTCTGGCCCAGTGTGCTGTGCCCACACATTATGTTTGCAGCATAATCTGAACATGGAGGTGGTGGTGATGTATATCTCAAAGGTCTATTTTAATATCAAAATCTGGATCTGAAATCTTAAAAATATCCTTTTTCAATCAATTATCTATAGCCTCAATAAACTGCAGCCTTATCTCCTATTTTTTTTATCTTCTTTTATTTCTATCCTTGTCATTGACTTATGAATCATATCTTGGAAGCATTTAGGCAATAAAAATTTGGAGTAAAGACTGTAATTTTTATATAATTTTGTTTTACTGATATGTACATCATGTCATTTAGATATAATTTTAATAAAATCTATTATTTAAAAATTATCACTACTATTTGCCTTGACCCACATTGGGTGCAATCTAAGTTAAACAATTCAAGCAAAACCAACATATCAGCATCTACAAGAGTCCTATGCGCACACCAATGCAGTGCTTAAATTTCTTTCATTTGTCTGGATACATGTTGTTTATATCACATACACTTTTACTTGAGCATATTTTTATAGCTTTAGTGTAATTGCCCTTCTTTGTAAATGTCTCTTCAAAGTTGGGTAATGTACCTCTGTCCAGGATGTGAAAATCTCCTTGACATTATAGAGAATGTCTTAATCTTAAATTTTTGTTAAGAATATTTGAATATACATTTCATATTTAATCAACTATCTTTGTTATTCAAATTACTTATGCAAATTAGCTGTTTGACAGACTCTGTGATCTAAGTTGCTTAAATTGTACGGCATGTATGTAGTGGGTTAACAGTTTCAGGGGCTGCCAGTAAACTCCTCGACATGCTGAGAAACACCAGTAATTACCGTCCCTGGTGCTTTGTTTTCTTAAATCATGGCTGTGCAGAATGCTCTTCAGTTAGATACGATGGGGACAAGTTATGATGATGGAAACAAGAGTCCAGAATTAGGAATCAGTATTTACAGGACACAGCCTAGAAAGGTGAAAGCCCTGGAGGAAGAGAGAAAATGTGTATGAATGAGAAATAATTTGAGATCAGATGAGAGACCTGGGACTAACCAGGTTTCCAGAGCCAAAAAAGAGAATTAAACACAGAAGGTCAAATTTCACATTAATTTTTACCTTTATTTAGGGTTTATATCTGTGCAGCGAAGACAGAGTTGTTTGTTTGTTTTTTTTTTAAATTGATAAGGATCTGGTAGAAGGAAAGACTCAAGCAGGATTCTGGTAGAAGAATTTCAGATTAGAAATCCATAAAGGAAAGGACAATTTTACAGAGAACATCCTCTACCCGGGTTCATGCAGCTGAATAAACTGTCAAAATACTGCAAAGCACACTAGTCGGAATATGAATACTGAATGTGTGAATGTACATACAGGTAGGTTCACATTAGCAGTGATTTTGGTTGTTGCGTTTTTAAGATGAATGATGGCACATTTAGATGCCACTTCAACATGCTCAATATCATAAATTATTATGTCTAAAGAAGAGGTGGCATTTTTAACTATATGAGCCATAAACTGCTATAAAACTAGTTGAGCAGCGTGATACCAGAATGGGCCCAAATCCAGCTGGATGAGACCCAGCATTATGAAAATAAACGGACCGAGCAGTAAGAACTAAGGGCCAAAGGAAATGAAATGAGAATATGCTCCTCATTAAGCTAATAACAACAACAAAAAAGACTGTCTGCCTGGAAGAAATGTGGATTCCAGTTGGAGCAATCCATAAATTAAGTTTTGTAATTCTTTTTGTGACTTCAATCCACATTGTTCTCTTTAATACAGAAATAAATAGCATCTAATAAGGCCATCTTCCAAACATCAGTACTATCTGGCTCCAAGCTAGAATGATTCACTCAGAGAAGATGATTTAAATTAATGTATTTGTTACAGAGATTTTGTGCCACCAGCAGTCTGAGAGACTGAGAGCTCTGTGCACACTGTGGGTCAGCGGTGCTGTGACCCAAAGCGCTGGTTCCAGCGCAGATGCACGAGTCATGACCTGAGTGTAGGAAGGTGACTGTCCACAACGTCCCCTGGTCCCTGGCTGCCCCGGGAGTGAGCACACACCCCAGCATCCTCCCAAGGAATGGTGTGTAGCCCGGTACCAGCCGGATGGGCTGAGGGCCAAGGTGTAGACAAATATCACAATGTGTGGCACACTGTGCACAACAGATGGGCTGAGCTGAAAGCTTCACGGGAAAGCAAACACAGCAGCACACATTTCAAACATCTGTACAGATCTCCTGTTCTTCTCCTGTGTTTACCATCCCCTGAGTTTCTCCCTTCTCTTGGAAATGTGGCTAGCTAACAGCTAGGTTTCTATTAAGTCTAGTTAACATTTCATTTTATCTGGTGTTTAAAGTCTAGACTAATTTTTCTGCAAACTTCAGATCTGAAGCTAACAGTGCAAACAGTATTATGAGGAACTTCCGCCTTCCACAATCTAATTAAGTGCATCAATTGTATGTGTTTGATTCTCCAGAGACCCTAGGTATCCAAGTTTGCCTTGCTGCACAAGCATTGCTTCACTATTAGAATGACTGGGTTTTTCACCTCATGCTGCTCCATTATTCAGCTGTTTAGCCAAATGTTACAAAATGAGGTCATTTGTTCTCCTCTCAGCAAAAGGGAGAGGAAAGGTCATTAGCCGAAGTCCTGTTTTTGTGAGCAGTGGTCTTCTCTGGGAGAGGTGCTCTGATGGGTAGTAATTTTTATCTATGCAGATCATTACATCAATATAATATATATTTAGCACTGTGTGATTGTTGCAATAGTTATTGCAAAATCTCTTCTGAACAAGGATAACACTATATGAGGGAAGAGACAGAGAGGCTTAGAAAACAGGTGGAGGCCTTATCGGAGAGTTCCTTGGTTACAAGTTTTCATCAAGCAACAACACAAAAAGAATAAAATGAAGGAAAGTCATGCATTAGTAGTGGAAATGTTTCAAATGAAATATCTAAATATAAATAGTTGCATGTGGAAAGTCTAAAGGTACTTGTTTGTTAATAGGTGGTAACTGATCTGAGCAGGAGGTTATAGTATCCCAATACAAGAAATCTCACCTGAAAATTTGGACTTAGGATCAGAGTTTCCAGATGAGAATAGATACAATACAGACAGACATTAACAGCTGGGAAAGTGAACTACTTTGTGTGTGGGAGAAAGGAGAAAAGGAGCAAAATAAAGTAACAGTCTTCTGGTTGTTGATGAATTGTCATTGCTGCATTCAGCACTGGAAATAAAGATACTGCAGCAGCGAAACATTAAACAGTGACAGACTGGCTGATTTTTTTTTTTTTAAAGGATAAGGTAAACCATATTTTAGCAGTGTAACGCTTTATTCAGTGGGCTATGAACCTCTTTTGAACTCACATTATGAAGTGTTTGAGAAATGGATTGTAGTAGGGAAGTGTATCAAAGAAAACCGGAAAGTAGACTCAGAAACACAGAAAAAGGAAAGAAAAAACCCACTTTCCTTCTGCATCCCACCCCCATTTATTCTTTCAAGGGAGACACCCAAGTCATAAATAGGTTACAAACCACTGAGCAAAAAAGAAACAATGTTTTGCTAATATGTAATGATTGCTTTCTATTCAATGTTCATCTATTCTTCTGCTGATGATTTTCTCATTTCGCTATTTAATATGAGAGGTAAATTTACATCCTGCTCTATGTACTATTTTCAAGGCTTGTATTTTGAATGAGACTGATACCATTACTTTGGCTTCCATATTTGATATATGATGGTGCTTCCACCACCACTGAAAGTGATAAAGAAATTACTGAAATTATAGTGATACACTAAAAATATCTATACATTTCCAACTCTAACTCCTTCTGTATATATTAAAATGTTTCCAAACCTAGATAAAATGTCGTTTGAGAAAGTGAATCTCTCAATAAAAAAATCCACGGCTTTAATTTAAATATTCTTACATGGACCTAAGGTCCTGCTAGCCACGTATATTTTCTGAAAAGCACAGTCACAATATTATGTCTTGAAACTGAAAAAAAAAACTCAAAAGAAGAGTCTTCCTCAAAATTTTTTAAAGTATTCTATTTAAAAATGCTCTTGGGAAACATTTTCTTGGAATGCAAATACCTTAGAAACACAGGCAACACGAAATATTGTAATAAAGTAATACAACAATTTGGTTTAGATAAGATGGAAATAATGCTTTTTTTAGAAAAAGTGTCTTCATGCAATTCTCCTGTTCAGCTGTCTTTAGACTTGTAAATAAAACTGTGGTCTTCAATTTTAGAGAAAGGAGTAGAAAAATCTCATAAAAAATTTCCACAGCACAACAGTGAAACTCTCCCCAGTCTCACACAGTTGTCCTGATTTCCTAGAAAGTGAGTGTTATGTTAGAAATCTGGTGCATTATCTGATATATTTATTTGAATTAACACTTTATGTCTTTTTAAATTATTTTGTATTGTCAACCTCCAAATAGTGCATCATTCACAAGCAATTACAGGGCACTTCTCAAAGATACATATATATACATCATTTCTATAAATGCATATTATTCACTGGCTGTCTACTGTTTAAAATAACAAAGAAGGAAATTTTTTTAAAATACATCTCTAGATTACAAATTTTGAAGAAAATCTGGTGGTCAGTGCATTAAAAAACCTACAGAAATAAAGAGGTTGTTTAATTATCAAATAAAGTGCTTCATTTTAATAGATCAAACTTGGAGACACAAGTCTTCACTAATGCATCACTTTCCAATTCTTCAAAATTAATTAATTTCCTACAGTCTAGGAAATGAGAATACTTAAAAATGTTTATGTCACTAAGAGTTTGAGCGGTTCAAAATGATGTTGCTGGATGATTACTGTGCACATATTACAAAGATATCTTTTTCAAGTATATTTTTATTGTAATTGCTGAGTAAATCTTTTGAGTAAAAAGATTATATTATTTTGCTTTACAGTGGCTACAGTGCTTTTATGCCTTTAATAGGGCAATGTAGTGGCACCATTCACATTGTTGTACGCTACAAAATAAACCTGTTCCATCACCTTAAATTTGTCTTTTAACAATTGTTCAGCTGTATTTCCTGTTCTTACCTCCGTATCTTTGATTTGTACTGACTCTGTAACAGGTCAAAGTGATTTCTGCTGGAGATATATCCACTAATAATTGCTGTGTGTTCGCTGAATTCAGTGTATTACTTAGGAAGTTTTCAGAATGTATGTATATGTGTATATATGTATGTGTAATGTATATTATAGATAAATAGATGTATGTGTGTATGTACCCACCTATGCTGGCAGTGGTGAATTTCACTTCCGGTTGTCCTGCAAGAGACACGCATGTGTATAAGGTAACAACAGCAAACAAGGCAAATAGTATATAGCTAATTATGGAAAGTTCTCTATATCCTAAAACTCATAAAACATTTTCTTTGTAAGAACACCACAGTGCTGAGCACCACATTCATAAATAAACATTTGCACTAAAAGGCCAGACTGGTGGCAGAACAGGATGGTGTTATCTGGGTTTTCTATTCTTGATTAGTGAATCACCTCCTACAAATTTGTATATGAAAAGGTAGAAATGGGGCTTTCAATTAGGGTCTTGTTAGCAGAAAACTCCTGCTTTTTTCGTCTACAGTTTCTTTCAGAAAACCAGCCAACTGATTTTCTTTTCAATTAAAAATGAATACTGTTACTAGCCAGGGTTCAAAATCAGGAAACTATTGACATGAGTTTTTCTGCTAACATAATGTTGAATAGTGCCCATCATCTGTTGAGGCTGGAATGCTTTATGAACTCAGCTTTTGCAAAGAGTTCCCATTTAGGCACTACATTCTGGGTACAAGTGAAAAGCTGTGTCTTCCTTCTAGGGCATCACAGTGTTGGAGCTGAAACTGCTCATGTTAGAACACGAATATTAAATTCGCATGTTGTGAATCAAGGAGGAGGTCTACACTCCAGGCAGCAAGTAGTAGAGGAAAGGTTGTGTAGCCAGAGCTACACAATTCAGGAAAGTAGTAGAAGCTGGATAGTCAGCTCACAAAGGTGATGTTGGTATTGTTTTTAGGGGAGAAAAAATTCTTACATTTTAGTACATAAAAATCAAAACTGACCAAAAAAAAAAAACCTCACAAGGATTCTGTTTCCA
>WEIT01007436.1:14507-25433 GCA_013389985.1 Dryoscopus gambensis
GAGAACTTCAGGTCTAAAAAGGTGGCAAAGAGATGAGGTTGGGTACGTTGGTGATCTGAGGCAGACATTAAAGAACTGGAATTTGTTTTCTGGCAGTGCAGTCACAAAATCTGCTCCTTAACTCACTGCCTCAGCTTTGACAGAAAATAAAACTATTTAAAGTTCAATATCTGTCAAATAGAAATCAAATGTCAGTCTTCCATTCTAAGATGCAAAATTCAGAAGGCAGAAGAAATTGCTCTCTTACAATCTGGTTTTAAGAGAAGTCAAGATCAATGTTATTGATTTAACAAGAAACTTAATTATTCATTTTATATCTAGTTTATTACAAAAGTTTGCCACATGTTGACTAATCATTTTGCTAGGAAATTGTATCTGTCTAAATTAATAATGGAAGAGTGCAGAGCGTACCCTGAGGCTGCAAAGATTGGGAATAAACAGGAAAAAAACTAGTTTAAGGAAGCTAGAAATGTACATGTGATTACAAGCTTCAACCTTGCACCAAGATAAAGCATAAGGAAAACTGCAGTTATTATTTCCCACTGGAGGATAATTAAATACAAATAATAAAGACTGCACGATCTGTGAGGTTATAAGCTCTCTTTGTCAGGAAGCGTATTCCTGAGTGACAGCTGTCACAGGCCTTGGCTACATGTGACACAGACTATTTGAAGCTCTAATTGTGCAGAGAAATGTGCAATTCTCAGAAGACATGTCAGTGCAGACTGTGAGAGGAGTCCTGTGGCTGTGGCTGGGAGATCATATGAACACAACACAGCTGACTGCAAATGGGAGGTGGAAAAATAGAGTTAAATAAATATGTCCTTAACATGAAGGTCAAAATCAGAACAAACCCACTTTTCACAAAGAGGAAATCTAAGAAAGTGACTTTCAGCACCACTGGGGCAAAATCAGCCGAAGAACAAAACATATCCTTTGAAAATTAGCTGAGGGGTGGCATGTCATAAAATGATAATCAGTAAAAAAAAATTCTGTGACAGGAACCTTCATCAGTTAACTATTTTATAATATGTCACTGACACTTAAGAACATAAACCTTCCTCTAGAGCTATTAGGCAAGGCCACTTCCTTTCCATTTTGAGTCAAAAAGTTGAATATAATTTCGAACATGTGCAAAAGCAACAGAAAAGTCATTACTTCTGAAGTATAACCATTATTAAAATTGCACACCTTAAGTTTTCTTTTGGAAAACCATAAGTTTTTAGAGCTCTTTTCTCTGAGAGAAAACCAAATTGCATATTTTTCTTTCAAAGAAACTAAATCGAGTAATTTTAGCTTGAACCAAGAAATGAGAGGAAAAGCTACACAAAACCTGAAGCACAGGTGCAGTTATTGGAGCCCTCACATGAGCTTTAGGATTGGGATGCACAGAACAAGCATATGAACAAATAAACAACTCCTTACACACACACACAGTAAGTGAAAGACGTTGGGAAACCTGTACTGACTCGAATTTATGCTAACTATGAAGTGTGTTTATTTGAGTGAAGAGAGTAGTCCTTGAAAGCTTTTGCAAAAAGTAATTTTGAAATTGGGCTATATTTTTTTCATTTTAATAGAATATATAACAATTAATCTCATAGGACAACTGTTCCTGTGGTGGTTTTGTTGGTTTGTTTGGCAAGGAATACTATAAATACCATCAAGACTACACTGAGAATGGTGAAGACTCACATACACCAGAAAAAGAATCTTCTGAGAAGTGTTAACAATCTCCTTTTTTCCAGTCCTGTAATATTTATGGGTCTTTAGAATGTAGTTAATATATTTTCACACTCTGGAATGCTAGAGGCATTTTTTCTGCTGCATATAAATGAGTAAACATTAATGCTTGTAAAACCTTTGCCAAAGAAAATTTTAGGTCAAACAAGGAAACCTTTGTAATTCCAGAAGTTCTTATAAAGTCAAGGAATATAACTAAAGATTTTTTCCTATGTTCATCTGTGTGCATTTAAAACACTTTTACTATTGGTCTAATGTAAATGCCTTGATTTAAGGATTTGAAGAAAGGATGCTAAAGTTTTTTTTATAGAAATTCAACTTTTCCCAAGACTGTGCTCACATTATTCATTTATTTTTGTTTTACTAGGTTTTTGTTCATAAGAATAGAAACTTCACAGCTTGATAAATTAGATGTCAGAACCTGTTCCTGTTTATTGTTTGGGGGCTTAAGGGATTATCCAAAAGGTTTTGGCTTTCTGTTCTCAGGTTTTTTATAGCCACTTGAATCATAGAAGTAGACACGAAAATGTTCACAAAGTACTTTAGACAGCTGATGGCTGTATTTTTTATTATTATTGCTATTTGTAATACATTTAGCCATTTCCCCATGATTTTCTAAGGATGCTTTAGGCACATCTGTTTATCTTACCTTTTTCAAAAAGCACAATTTTACCTGCAGAAATAATTGTTCCTTTGTATTATAAATCACAGAGATGCAGGCCCCTAAAGCTCTATTGTGTGTGATTTAAAAACCGAAATAAGCTAAAAGGCTCAACAGAGGATGAATACGAAACCTGAAATTGCTTTGACAGTAAGGATGCAATAATTTATTTCTACTCACTATTAGTTCATTGAATCTAATTCCATTAAATATTTCTGTAAATGCATGAAATATTCAAATATAGTTATGTATTAATTGAATCATCTTTTTAAAATATCTTTTGTGATGTAGTACCTAGAATACTTTTTTACAGTGTAAAACATTGTTCTAAGCCTTTTAGAAAATATTAAAAATTTAAAAATTGATCCAAGTTTTTGCTGGGGAGTGGCATGGCTTTGGCTTATGAATAATTATAAGAACTGTATTTTTGTGACAGATGTAATAATTTAGCTAGGTCATTAAATTAAGTTAATGACTATAAATGAAGAAAATCAGAATATGACTGGATTAATAAGAAAATCATCTTAGCTAAGATGGTATGCATTTAATGCCATTTTGATAACTTTATATTAAATTATATTTCGGTAATAAAAAGTAGAAGTATGCTTGTTAAGGGAATTGATAAATAAAGAGCTCTGGTCACACAAACTTCTCTTGCCCTGTGTTAAACACTACAACTGTGGATCTTTGAGGCTTTTTCCATTCTCTTCGTGTCTATTAGAAGACTCTCATACAAGAAGATGAACAATACCAGCTCATGTGTTCTCAATCCATTGGTGGAGTGTTGCTCACGCTGCTTTGAGAATCAGGCAGAAGTTCGATGGGATTTGTTGATTATTCTGTGTTTCACAAAAGTAAGGCAGAGATCTCTTCAGGCATTTGCTCCACATAGGGATTCAATCAGCAGCCAATGCAGCTTTACATATTGTAGTGCAGACCTCAGCCCAAAATCCTACCCTAACTTTCAACCTGTAATTTCAAATGTTGGAGGACTTTCTGATTCAGCTTTCCATCCACCAATTGTCAGATACGGCTTCAATATTTGGTTTAATTATACTGTAATTGAAATATGCTGCTGTGTAGTGAAATTATTATCCTTTGGCTCTCGCAGAGCTGCCTTAAGGCCTGTTCCAGAAGTCCTGTGACAAAGAAAACTCTCAATGGCTCTGTTTAAACAGACTAATTGCAGTGAAATCTTTGCCGGGGGTAAGACTGGAGGCCCTTAACAAGAACAGCACTGATTGAGACCAGTGAAACATAATATCTCTGTTATACAATGAGCTTTACAGAGTTCAGCAGAAAAAAAACATTTTCTCTGTCATGAAATCATGTTTTCCTTGTAAGAAATATTATCTCTGGTTTGGCTACTTGTTCCTACCTGAGACAGAGTCAGGCACTGCTGAAACTAGCAGCCCCTTACCTTAGCACACTATTTTGACACCATCACCCTTTCTAAGATCTATATATCTGACTCGTGCTATTTCCCTCCAAATTATGCCTCTCTATGCAAATATTTTCAAATACCAATGTTTATAGTAATACTGTAGTAAACCAGCTACACTGACACAGGTCTTACAACACCCAGACTGGAACAAAGCAGCACGTCTGCCTAAGAGACGAGTGGGAAACAGGAAAGAAGACAGAATACAGCATTGATTAATGTTGCAAAGAGTAAGATAATCTGCTATTTAGAAAATCTTTAAATTATTCTGGAAACCTAACTGTAGAACACAAAAATATAAAATCGAAACCTGGAAATTTACTTGGCAAAAAGCAAAAGAAAACAAAAGACTCAAGGCTGTGCCAGCTAACATTCTACTATTACAAGGAAAAACTGACTGAACTGTGAAAAAATTCTATCTGAAATTTTAAGTTAAAGCTTTGCAAACCCAAATTCATTTGAAAACCTTTCAGCTATGAAAAGACTTTAAAAAAGCAAGAATCAACAAAGTATTTTTATAGCTTCTACATGAGATATTTAATTTTTCAAATTCAAGTATTATTGAAAAAATACTTCCATTATGCCCATTTTAATGCTTCCTTTCCAATTAAATATCATGTTAAAAGGCTCATCTATTTATACAGTTTTTAAATTTGCTTCACCAAAAATAGAAAGGAATAGTTATTTTCATTTAAAAGAAGCAACATATTTTGCAAGAAAAAAACCTGTATTGTTTCTGCAGCATAATAGTGAATCTCTCTGAAAGAAAAGTCTGATATTTCATAGGCATACAGGATGATGTCACGTGCAATAATTTCGGTGATTGAATGGGCAAATAGAACATCCGTACCTGTTCCTCAGCTCTCTCTTTTTTTTTTGTTTGATTCTACTGGTAAAGTTGAATTTTGCATCTGGAATTTTGAGTAAATTACCTATAAAAAAGGATTAAAATAGGAACAAAAAATAAATCATCACCTTTCCACAATGCACAACGCCTGAGTCTTGTGTTTTTTCAAGGTAACAAGGATGAGACCTAAAAATACAGAGCAATTGAAACACAGACAGAAAAAGCTAAACCTGCAGCCCTCTCTCCAGGCTTTAAGATCTGCATTAGAGCTGGGACATGAGCTGCTGCAGCCACAGGCACAGCCGTGCAATCCATGTGGGGGATCCTGCCTGTGTCTGGCCCTGGCCTTCACATTATTTTTCTGTAATATTAATCAGGAAGGAAACCTGAAAGTGGCCAGTACTGTTAAATCTCGCGTTTGTGCTGCTGCTCCCCGAGCAGAGCGGCTGCAGCAGCACCTCTCAGCCGTGCCAGTGGTGACGCTCTGCCCCAGGCACCCCCGGAGACCCGGCTGGTGCTGGAGCCCCGCACGCCTCACCCCGTGAGATCTGCATCCATCCCCGCCAGCCTCCAGGAACAAAGTGCTGGGGACAAGCCCCATAGCTGTGGGGGCAGCAGCAGGTCGAGTACAGCTGCAGAAAATGTAGCGGCGTGAGTGCGACATTACAGATTAGCTGAAAACTGTGAAAAAAAAAAAAAAGATCCTGTCATGTTTGTCAGGCCATGGTTACAGACCATCCCCACTCTGCTGCCTGCCCTAGGCAGTGGGGAGGGGCCATGTTCGTACATATATCAACGGTGCACTGTTCCATTTTTACCTGAAAAGATTATGCTCATTTCAAATTATTGCATGCAGTGCCAGTCAATCAACATTTTTTCATTCTTCAGATCACACTGTTCTGGTTTCAAAGGAGGCTCAGGTCGTCTTTTATTGCAGTGGGAAGAAAGGGATAAAAGAGCTTAGTTGATTTCAGTCAATGAAAGCAAAACCTTGTCTTTGTTTTTGATTTTGAAACTAGTTTCGCTGGCGCATTTTTTTTTTTGGCTTTTTAAATATTAAAATATGATTTGATGATTAAATACTGCAATTAACAATGGCAACTTTCTCGAAATTTAAAATACAATTATGAGGTAATGATCAAGGTAAGTGGGCATTTTTGCCTGATAAAAGTGGAAGTACTGCTGACCAGATACATGCCAACCTGCATTAGCTTTCTTGGTAGCTAACCTCCAGGTAGTGCATTAATCTGCAGCTATTATTACAATTGCTATATATATATCAGTGCAGACGTCATTGTTATAGATGGCATTATAAATTCTTCATCTTTGTGAGAAATGCAAAGTCTTTGAAGATACTCATAATCCAGTCATTTGGGGCGTATCCACAGTAAATTGCACCAATTTAAGTTTGTTTTAATCTACATATTGTCAGTTCTTAATGAAGAATTGTACTGCTTAGCAGGCACTGGTGTTTGGGTTGAGGTTTCTAAAAGAAAGGAGTGCATTTATACCTTTGTCTGTTTAGTAACCCTGAGCAGAGTGCGGATAAACATGGAGCACTAGAAGAACACTTGGATCCACATCAGTGGAAAACTACAGATAGATTTTTTTCCCTGAGCCATGCAATAGTGATGCCTGTTTCAGATACCAACCACCCAGTTGCTTCTTCATACATGTACCAGAATAACCATACTTGTGACTAGTTCTACTAACCTCAGTTCACATAAGTATAGCTATTTATTTGTGTGCCCACATTATTTTAAGGATCAGATACTTATTTCTAGTATTTCTAGAAATGTATTCATATGTAATGGTTTGGTGCTTAGAAGAATATGCAAAGAAAAAAACTGATCACTTTTAAAACACTGTTAAGTCTCTGAGTAATTTATTACTGGGGGGTGAATTCTATTTTAAACACTTCATTCTGTATTTATTAATCACTCGTCTTCAAAGATAGGTAAAACAGCAATTAAGAACAGTATTAATTAAAAATAATTAGCCTTTCCACTACCATTATTCTTCCAAAATAATCTATTCAAATATGCTAATATTTTTGAAATTTTAGCCAGAAAATACTAAGGAAACTGCCTATTTGATTTCCACTCCTTTGGCTCAATGCAATCCATTCTGGTGAGTTGCAAATTTTTTTTAATATGTGAAATCCATTTTAAGTGTCCAAAATGGAATAGCTTTCAGAAATCCTTGAAATGGCATGCAGCTTTTAGAGGGTTTGCTTTGGCCAGTTATTGCTGAACCTGTGAAAACTCTCTCCTGAATTCACATGGGCCATTCAGTATCTGCGGCCTTTGGCTCCGGCCCATTGTCACTGGCCCAGGACATTGTTTGTGGCTGACGGGCAGGTGCTTTGCTGCTCGTCTTTAACCTCGTGGTTTGAATAACAAAGAAGCCTTCCAGGCTGTTTAGCAAAATCTGTTAGATGTCAGAGTCCAGCATCTTCTGGTCATGGGCATCTGCATGATTCACAAGACTGAATGATAACTGCAGAAGAGAAATACAGTCAGCAACTGAAGGACCCCTCACAAAAGATCCCTTAATGGCTTTGTCAGATCTGAAAGAATTCCTTTGTTCTTGCCTCATCCTGACCTGCCCCTGTTATTTAGTAATGTGCAGCTTGAGGATCCACAATACACCTCACAGCCAAGTAAAAATAAAAAATAAGTTAAAAGAGTCAGACATTATGCAAAACAATGTGGAAAATTGGTATGTAATGGATTCTGTATACTTCTAAGTAGGCTGAAACACTGGGAGCAGTGAAAGGACAAGGAAGACCTACAGTGTAGGAAATAATGCTGGATGCATGGCTTGATGTCAGTAGAAAATGATGAATAAATTTCAAGCAGTAGGAGAACTGAAAAAAACCCAAATTTTAGAAAGAATAATAATAGTAATTTCAGACGATGGCATCTTTGAATTCATCTCAGGCTTAGGGGGCAAAGCTTCAGATATTAGAAGTTATCACTGTAGAGCTGATATCAAAAGAGCCATGACAATTTTTTCAAGCTGAAGATCTACCCCTCAGCAGCTCAAATGTAGCTTCTGTGCACTGCTGAGCCAGTACACTAGCAAGCTGTTCCTGGCTCTCATTGCCACAGTATCTGTGCTCACCACTCTCGTTTACCAAGTAAATAAACAAACAGTGTTCTTCAAAAGAGATTCTGCAATTGAAGAGCTTTAAAAAAATCCTAACCAAACGTGAAGATCAATGAAATTAATAAAAGGAGTCTGCTTAGGGCAAAAACATGCTGAAATTGGAGAGTTTGGGGGTTTTTGTTGGTTTTGTTGGTTTTGTTTTTGTTTTGGTTTTTTTGTTAAAGAAGCAAAGAGATAATATCCACAGAAAATGTTGGGTATGCTATCATCATAAAAAAAATATTGATTTGTGTGCCTACCAGCTAAGCTAAACAGTTGGTGGGTTACAAAAAGTATGCAAGAAAAACAGTTCCCTCTTCTCATTTGATAGAAGGAATAAGCTGAGAAAGTTCAGAGCTAGACTGCCTCTTCTGTGATTCTGAAATGTGTCAAATAATGCTTGAAATGGATCAAGAGTATTCCCTTCAGTTCTGTGTGAAAAAATGTCCTGGTCTCAGCTGCAGCAGTTGATGTACTGCATTGGCAAAGGCTTGTCTTGAAAGACAGACTGTTAGATAATGTGCTAGTGTACTCCAGCATTTGTATTTCAACTGAACTGCATTTTTAAGAAAAAGAAATTAATACTGTGGTGATCCAAGAGCTGCAAAATGTCCTTTAGCTATTGACAGAAACTTGGATTCAGTATCAAAAGGTAATTTGTGTGTTTACCTATCATGCCTTGTGCGGTACATTATAGTTCTCTAAAAAATACTTATCTGCTGCAGGTATATATGTTTTATCAGCTACTAGATCACTGCATATAGGCCTGATCTACACTATTATGGTATCTTTCCATCTTAAAAAAAAAAAATTCTTCCTGAAAAAGTGCATCCATTGAAATGACTGTTGCAATTTTTTGGTCCCTTCTTTTGGATTCACACGTGGATTTTCCTTTTAAATGTACAAACCGAACATTTCTTTCACTCAAACAAAAGACTACAGTTTGTCTGAGATTAAATCTGAATTTTTGTATTTCCAAAATTATATTTCTTAGATGACAGTCTCAAGATCTGAGATGGGAAAAATTAAAATATAGCACATAAACCCTGCTACATACTTTGAAACATAATATTTTGGACTCTTTCTTCAAATTATAAAATAAAATCATAAGTCTCACTTGAGTTTGACAAGAAACAATGCTGAATTATCCCTACTGACACTTACCGTATGTAAATCTAGTGTTAAAACATCTCTTTAAAGCTATAAATATATTAGATTTTTTCTTTCTCTACCCTCTGTAATATCTCTTCTGATGGTATTACATCAACAAGCTTCAGGAAACTCTAATTGGTGGCGCTCAGAATTTCCACAGCTGTTGGGGTATTGCTGCCACTGCTTTAAAACCTGGGGAGACCTAATCCAAACACTGGGCTCTGCAGCAGTACTGAGGTCCAAGAAAAATGTGAAAAAGTACAGAGCAAGGCTTCAAGAATAATCAGAGGACTGGGGGGCCTGTTTTGCAAGATTTTTAGAGTCAGAATTGTTTAACTGAGCAAAATAACTGAAGTCTGCAAGCACATATGATTGCTGTCTAAAAAAACACATTGTAGGAGCAAATATTGAGCAGTGATACTGTAAGCTAAAGGACAGTGCTGTCATTAGGAAAAAAATGGTGATGACTGCAAATGTATTTCACTGGAAATGAGACAGTTCTAAACTATTATAATAACATGTTTCTGGAACTGCCTTCCAAAATAAGGAGCACAGAAGCTAGAACTCAGGAATGAGTTCCCTTAATATTTATGGAGTTAATTATTTATTCTTTCAGTATTTCCAAATATCAGTATCAGTTCTTGCACTTACATGTGTATTTTAAATGGAGGATTTACAGCGATTAATGAAAATGACACAGAAATATTATTTTCAAGAGGTTATTTCTCTTGACAGGGAACTCTGGATGCAAACAGTGTTCTGAAAACTCAAAACTGCAATACGGGCCACATCAAGATGTATTCTGCATCTTCTTGCCTGCTGTACTATAGCATTTGAGCAACCTGGTCTAGTGAGAGGTTTCCCTGTCCATGGCAGAGGATTGGACCTGGATGATCTTTAGGTCCCCAAGCCATTCTATGATTCTGTGATTTTTGACAGACTCGACAGCTTCTTTTCACATTTATAACTGGTTGATGATTATCTGAAAAAGTTGGCCCCTTCAGCGCTTTGGACTCCAGTGGACAACACCTGGCTTCCTTTCTTCATCCTTTCATGTCTTTTGACAAAATTGTGTGCAAGTTCTAAACTAGCATTACCTATTTTAAAAGGAGGCTCAATAGAACAGCTCAGGATGAGGACAGTGATGTAAAAGTATTACTGTGATTAGAAGTATTGAATTACTACATCTGATTTTGAATGATTTTATTTCCATCCTTAGTTCCGAACAGCCTTCAGAAACTATCAACAAATGTTTATATTCTTACATCAACTCTTCAGAACAGAAATGCGTCTGCACATTAATAAAACACAAAAGTTTGGGACATAATTATCAGCTGCAGCTGGCTGAGAAAATCCACTAGAAATCAGTATTTAGAACTTTCTTTTTTTAATGTGTTGCTGAAAGTAGTCAACCATCGCCAGTGTGCTTTTCCATTCCTTAGTGCTCAGTCTATGCGTAAATGTACTCCATTTTCTCTCCCCAAGCAAGCTTCACTCTAAAGGATTTGGAGCTTTACAGATTTCTTTTATCTTTTCCAGCTGATTAGAGAAAACTATGTCCCTTCAGGAATACAGGGGTGCATTTCAATTTTATGCACACCTTTAGGCATCAGTCATCAGTGTCTGTTCTGTGCAAACCTCAGATTTATAAAAAAACAGAAAATAGTTGCAGGTGAGCGGTACATTTCAAAGTGCAATTCCAATAGAGTTGGTCTTTTGGGCAGGTATGCTAGATATTGCCTTTTAAATCCTGACTAGACAGAGAACTTAAATCATTACACTTATTTAATCCTTTCCTTATTTAGCAAAGCTTTTAAGCACATCCTTTGCTCAAGAAATGCCCAGGCTTTGAGATTCAGCAGAAAACAGATCATAAATGAAAATACATTAAAATATAATAACTTGAAAGAATTAGAGCACTGCATTTGAAAG
>WEIT01007440.1:10764-23162 GCA_013389985.1 Dryoscopus gambensis
GGGCTCTATCACTGTTCCCTTCTGATTTATCAGAGTGCAGTCCTTTGTCAGGAAATCAGTGGAATAAATGGAACCATGTTAGTGAATCCACTGAGACAGTTCAGCTAATCCTATTTTTATCAATTCCCTGGGCTCAAAAAATTGCTATGGAGTGCATTAGCCTATATCTTGAGCTGCACCACTTGTTTCTGTGCTCTGACATAACAGAATTGATACCACAACTTATAGGCAGCATGGAGAGGCAATGAAGAGCTGATATGCCATGCAAGTTGTGCAGGCTGGAATAGCCAGTTTGGAGAGAAATGTGCCTCGTATTTCAGATGTATTGAGAATCCACATGTAGTAGAAGGGCAAGGAATGAGACAATCAAAGTTGCAAGGAAATTGAAAAGAGCAGTCTGATGGCAGATTCCAATCATATCTGCCCCTACTGCTTCCTATGGCATTACCTTGAAGATACATGGTGAAATGAAAAACATGCACTGTGCTCACTTTCAGAGTCACCATGAACTTTCCCAAGATCTTGGACAAAGCCTAGTGCTAGGTACAGTCAAGCCATGGACTGGGTTGATCAAGCAGACAGAAAAATCACAGCAAATACCCCTCCTAATACTTATACACATGCGCATAGGGCTGGTAAAGTGTTTTCTTTGTGTATCGACAATGCCTATGACCGTATGAATGCACATGCTGGATGTCTAGAAATGAGCAGTGGAAATGTGTCACAGGAAAGGGCATAGATTGTTGTGACTGTACACGAGAGACACCAGGCTGAGTTTCTGTGTCCAGACCCCTGGGTATAGCCACCCAGCAGCTGAGAGTTTCACGTGTTTTGTGTCAGGATGGCAGCCAGATGCTTAAAATGGAGTTAAAAAATAGAGTAAAGAGAACTCATAAATGACAACTCAGATATCTAGACTTTGACTTTTACTCTGAATAATCACACTATGTTACACCTTAGTACATTTTCAAGGTAAATTTGTGGCTTTAAGAATTCCTTGTAAAGATGACTTTTTAAAATGTAATTCTAGAAAACTTTGCCATTTCAGATAATTCATAGTAGCATTTTAAAATGAAAATTAGTGTTAATTTTTCTTGGTCGCTGAATAGTCCTTGTTTCTTTGTAATTATCCTTGAAAAAGTGTTCTTTATATTCTGGGTTTATCTAGTGTTCTGGTACCAACAGAAACTTAATTAATTTCTCAGTCATTCAAAAAGCATCCAAATAGCTGTTTATTTTGTTAACCAATAAATATCTTTGTATTCCATATTGGTACCTAAAACCATCCAGCTTATAAGAAGACCCCACAAATACTTTTGTCATTAGAAAGAGGAATATCCAGCTATAAGATTGCAATGGAGATAGATAAATTCATTAGGAAAGAGATTTAGATTTTATCTGTGCTTCATCATCTCCCAGAGTACCTATCCATTTTTACTAACTAGGAAGCCAAGAGCAACCTAGGTATCTCAATAAACATTTAAAGTTAATGATGCGAATAAATCCATAAGCTTTTTAGACTCACTAAAACAACACAATATTTCTCTATAAGACTCAAGAATAATGATTTATACATACTGTATTATGGAATATATTCCTCAAGGTTGGTTACTTTCCTAACAAACTAATCTGAAGTTTATGGTAGGTATGTACAACTCATGACAAAAACTGCTATGAAAAAAATTACAGAGGTTTCATACACTTTCAGAAACCTTAAGTCCAGTTTAAATACTATAAGCACTGCAAATATTAAAAGAACTAACGTTCTGTCATAGTTTTTAAACTGAGACTAAAATAAAATTTTTGAACAGAAGCAGGTCTCAAGAACTATGATCTTATCTATGGACTACGAGATGGATGTGTTTACTACAGATTAATGGATGAAAGAGAAACATTACCTCTGAAGGATTTCAGACTTGTCACTTATTTTGAGAAACCAAAGGTTTCTTCAACATTTCTTTAATTAACATGGACTTCTCATGAAAAAGCAACCAAATACAACTGCACCCAATTATCAATGTTTAACTATTTTTTGAGTGAATGCTTATCACTGAGTATTTCAAGGAAGAATAGAAGTGAGAATAAAATTGCAAGTTATTAAAATTACAACTTATATTTAATAACACTTCTGTTTCAAAATATATGGATCTAGAATTTAGAAAACAAAGCAAAACAACATTTTTATATATTACTCAGCTTCTGAACTGCTCTTATGTCATGAGCTCATGTTTATATTCCAAGATAAAAGATGATCAGCAGCTTTGGATCTCAAGATTTCCAGATGTTGAAGCAGAGTCTAAAAAAAAAGGGGTCTACCTCTATTGTAATTTTCAAGAATACTTTGTATTTTTTTTAAGATCTAGCTTAACCTAGCCAGCTGCTGATGTCTTTAATTGCTCTCTTTCTACAGGTAGCTGTCAGATATGACCGGAAGGTTTAATCTGGCCATCGCAGACCATTATGTCTCATTATCTACAAGAAGATACTTAGACTGAGAAGTTAGACAGATTGTAATTGCTGTCTTTCTGACTGTCTTTTTACAAGTTTAATAATAATATAACTACCCTTAAAAGAACTGCTGGAATGACCCATTTTTTTAGTAATTTGAAAGTTTTAGAGAACAGTATGATAATGAATTTCCTGACATTAACTTCCACACGTTCAAGCAATTTCTAAACTACTTTTTTAAAAAATCAACCTGGGGTCTGTGAACTGTGTTTTCTATGTATTCTAATATAAAGTGCAAGATGATAACAGCTGTGTGGAGGTTTTATTTGTAAACGGCATTTGTTTTGAGAAAGATCACTCTGTGCTCTTTTATTGTATTTCACTATTTAGTTTATGCTTACTTTTGTATATAAGCATTTTTTTATCTGTCTATAAGCTGGACATGAAAAACTCTTTATTAAAAGTTTTCTCTTTATTATTAAAGTTGTCTAGTTTCTAGTTGGTATATATATTGACTTTTTTAGCAAAACTTGTAATATTTTTAAATTTTAACAAAACTTTAAGACAAAAATAAAACAACACTTGCTTGTTTGTACATAGAAAATAGACTTACAAATATAAATAGGAGTTTGCAATAGGCAAAATTTTAAAAGGTCAAAGACTTTGATTTAAGTTTACATATATACATAATGTTCGTAATGCCAAGGTTGTGGTTTTGATCCCTGCATGGGCCATTCATTTCAGAGCTGGACTCAATGATACTTGTGGGTCCCTTCCAACTCAGAATATTCTGTGATTCTGTGACTAAGATGAGCTATCTGAGCTTTTTAAATCCCTGCGGTCCACAAAAATTGAGTCTTGAAAACGTGAGAGAACAGACTTTTCTCCGGGTGCCAGCTGGTTTAAGAAGCAGTGAAAATAGCTCTTCTTATCTTATTTTAGCACTAGTTCTCTTGGACAGATTAAAAAGTATAGAGCAAAGCAAAATGAATAATAATAGCAACAACAAACCACAATTTATGGAGCTTGTAAAAAGATTTAGTCTGAGTCTAAAACTTTTGTTATCTTTCAATACTTGATATATCCAGCCACAATGCATACATCCCTTCTAGGTCTATCTATAGTTATTTAAAACATATGGGATTGTCCAGTAACTTGTTAATCTGATATCTGTGAAAACTTTTTCATTGACTTACAGGCAGACAGTCTGAATTGTCAGAAAGTAATGTCATTTCATATACATCATTTCAGGTTTGTGACAGTTCAAGAATTATCTCCTTCCATGAAGCAATCAAGATTTCAATGCACAGATATTATTGCAAATAAAAAGCATAGTCCATGATGTATTCTGTATCAAAACACATAAGAAAGGTAGCCGGCCCATTTCAGTCACTCCACTGATTTCTTGTGTAAATAGGGAAAACCACAGAGTATCAGATTTATTTCATTTAATATTATGTATCTTATCCTTGGTATCTACTTAGTCATTGGTAAGGTACGTATGTCTCCGAAGCTAATTCTCTTCTTCAGATAACTAAAACAAGAGGACAAAACTCACCATTTGGATAGTAATAATGACAAAGTTCGGCTTTGGTTGAAACTAATCCTGACTGTATTATCTCCACATCTCAGTGCCCTTTTCCTTAGGTACAGACTGTGCTCTCTTCTTCAGAAATTCCTGCTGGAAATTTTAAAGCTCTTTAGAATTGTAGTTTTACCATGACAGTTGTCATCTACTAGTTCTCATTATTACTGATGATTAATCCTTGGTTTTGAATTATACACCTTTCCTAAATATTTAAAAACTATAAATATTTTATGCAGTAACATAGAAAAGTTTAAGAAGCTGTTGCATATCACAGTACCAGGAGACTTATAAACCTAGAGGATAACAGATGAGATCTGCTACTGTGTTTCTCTGTGTGCTCAATTCAGCAAGATTATGTATCTTATTAATGCCATCTAGTTTGGAATCAAACAGCATCCACATCCCTTTTGGTGAGTTTGACAGGTTGTCACTATTAACTTACGCCCCGTCAGATACCACTTTATTTTCCCAAAAAGATATACTTCAGATTTCTTGTCATTCTTTCCTTTCTCTGTTTTCTTTTGAACATGTTCCAATTTTGACTTCATGCTCAACTGCTCTAAACAGTTTTAACCACCTATGTCAGTACCAGTAAATTAACTTTTTCTAATATGTTATTTCCTTGTCTCTGTCTTATTTGTGATACTGTCAGTAAATGTAGCCCAGACCACAGAGATACCTTTTCTCTGAAAAAAACCCCTCATTCATAATCTCCCCAGTCTAACTAACTTTCCCCAAAAATAATGGGTCAGAGGACATTTTGATATATGCACTCTTTGCAGAAAAGACATATTGAATTCTTGTTGAAGCAGTTCACAATACAAGTCTGCAAACAAACTTTTTTTCCCCCAATGAGTCATCTGACTTTATTGTGTTTGAATATTGTCAAACATATTAGCTTGCCTCTATCTACATTTTCTACTGAAGAAAATCTTATTTTATTCAAAAAACTTTTTCTGAAGGCTTAAGGGGAAAAAGTTGAGATTATGGTCACAATTATGAAAATTATAGGTAAGGAAAAGTACACATATGGCTAAAGAACCACCTACTTTAACATTTAACTCCCAGTTAATGACTTTTAAGACTCCCTTGATCGGTTAAAACTGATCATATACTCAATCCTCTGAATTTTAAGAAATTGTTTAAGAGCACATTATCTTTTTTCTATAAAAAATAAATTGTGCTTATCTAGGACCTTGGAGATTAGTCTGCAGGGGTCTTCTGCCTTCAAAGTCCGTCATAATTGAAGTAGTTTCAAACAAATATCAAACTTGTCATCATGATGCATTAGCATTTTCAAGCTGATGTTAGGGCTGTGAGTGCATTAATAAGACTTAACAGGCCTGATCAGCCTTATCTGAGCCTTCCAGCCACACCTGTGTGTCCAAAGTCTCCAGTTCAGGTCCTCAATGCCCTCATCAGGCCCCTCCAGAGCTATGCCAGAAAAGTGTTGAACCTCTGCTCAGACACAGGCATTCCCTTGCCTGTCCATGGAGCCCCATAATCAGAACTCTGTTGCCACCATGAGGGACCTGTGCAGACCCAGAGCCTCACTGTGTGCTGAGGGGTAAGTGCTGGCTGACACTGAACCCTCACGTCCCCACCTCCCCCTCCCTGCTTGAGCCAGAACCACCAGTGGGGGTTGTGATTGCTCCATCCAGTTCACTCTGAATTTTGGGGGACAGACAGAAACAGGGCTGTCAGAAATGGTGACCCAGATGTCTTGCTAGTATGCTAATGTGACTATAAATCAATCATCCTACTCCATAAATAGTGGACAGCCCAGAGCCCTTGAGCTCTCCTGCACAGCAGTGGGCTGCATGCCAGGATCTCCCCTTGAGTAAGGACATTTTTGAAGGTTACTCTGCGAGGTTGAGATGTTCCTTGCAGCAACAGATCCTTGGTAATGATTAATAGTGTGCTAAACTTTGAAATATTAGCTGAGTCATATAAGGATTGATTGTGGACATGTAACCATTTAGAAGTAAACTGCTGACCAACTGTAGGACTAGGATTGGATCCAGTTGCACATAAACTCCTCTCTGAGATGGAGTTAAGAACACAAGGAAGTCCTTTCTGAACCCCATGACTCAACAGGAGGGTCTTCCTGCTTTATCCAACCCCGTCCTCTGTGCAGAAAACAATCCAGTCTATCTTGCCACGGAATCCTGTTAAACCACTATGACATTTACCATTGAATTTTGATCACCCACTGTATTGTATCAATAAAGCATGTTGTTGTCTCTTTCTTAGGACTGAAATGCATCACTCCATTCATGACACAGTGACCTGTTCTGCCAGCTCTCTTGGGCACCCTCAGCTCCTGGTGCTCTTAAGGGCAGCTAGCACTTTCTGCTTCCTAACAATTGATTTTGGATGAAATATGCAATACTGTTGCACTAACATACACCTGAGTGTTTGCAATTAATACTGAGCTACTGAAACAAGGGTGGAGGTGTATCTTCAAACAATAAAGCAAATTTGTTTTTAGAAGTAGCATGTCTGAATTAAAAGTTTCTTCAAATCTCTGTGTAATATCAATGCTGTCTTGGTCTAAACATATCTGAAATGCAAGACTCAGGAAAATATTATAAAGCACTTTATGCATGTTGTTCACTTTTTAAATAAAAAAGAATAAATTAACTGTTTGCTTCCATCCTGAAGTACTCAGATTTGGAAGTAAATGCATCTTGCAGTTGATATTGGTAAATAATTTTAAAATATTTTAAATATTTTTTCCTTTTTATTTCTTCTTAGTGTGTTTTAATTTCTAATCTATAAAGTCCTAAAGTAGTCTGTATTTTAGAAAATCTAAATAATTTTTTGTCACAATCAATACAGATACAGATGATACAGATCATAAAGTTGCATTAGAAATTGATACATTGGAATTTATACTGGTTTCTTTTTACCTATGATACTGAACCTATTTTGAACTTTTCTGGGCTATGAGACGTCAAGAAAGGAATCAGTATTTTATCAGCTCACAAGTACATTCAGCACCTAAGAGACACTGCCAACAAGAAAATATTTATTGCGACAGTAAACTCTGGTAATTCAAAATAATTTGTTTATTTAAATGCTACCATATATTTCTGTGATCACCCCTCACAGGTCTTTCTTTCCATTCTTGAGTAGTATCAATGTATAGGAAATTCTGCCTATTTCTTAGGGAAAAAATCCAGAGAAGAGTAGTTTTTCAGTTGAAATCTATGCTCTTCCATTATCCTTGTGGAGCTATTTGGGTTTTAAAATTCAGTTGGAAAGAAATCATTTATATAAAGGCTTTAGGAATTCTTAAAACATCAAATCATCAGTTTGATGGCCATTCAGATGATTTCTTATTCCATTACTAATCAAAACAGGATACACTGAATGCTGATTAGATTCAGTCATAGTCTTTTGAATCAAATATTTTTCCCCTAGGAAATATCTATTTGTCAAAATTTAACACTTCATCAGTAATCTTAAATTTTTTTGTTTTAACAAACAAATAAATAAACAAACAAACAAAAAATGAAGATAAAGCAACAAAATAGATCCTTCACCCTTATATGCTGCTATTTTACAGTGACTAAACAAATTCTGAGATGGATCCAGCTTCTGGGACTCCTCCTCGTATAATACTGAAGTGCTAGTTGGAGCACAGGAAATACTGATTAAATGTTTAAGGAAAAAAAGCACCACAAGGATGCTTAAACATTGGAACAGGTTACTCAGAGAGATTGTAGGATGTCTATCCTTAAAGGTGTTCCAGATTCAACTACCACAGGCTAGAGTTGCTTGATTTAATTAGATGTATTTTGAGCAGAGAGAGGGCTGAGTACCTCCAAAATTTTTTCTAACTAAATTGTTCTATGATTTTGCAGTTCTAAGAGTGATGTAATTTCTGGCCAAAACTGATGTCGCTTGTCAATTACAGTAGAAATATCAGCCCTGTGTTTAGGACTACTGCCTGAAATACCTATATCAAAGACTCTCTGACTACCAAACATTTGGGTTTTTTGGAAAAGACGATCTACAATTTTTTACATCTTAATGCTGTCTAGTACCAGAATCTAGTTTTTGTCAGATGTAATTTTATTCTAAGAACAATGAAAACTTTTTTCTAAACCTAAACATGAGTGGCAAGAAACAGCCATTTCTTGCTACCATTTTTCTTTATTTTAGGAAATGTTGGTAAAAGTGAAAACCAAAACGTTCCCCAGGGACTTATATATTCTCAAGGTCTAAGGAAACAGGAAGCTATTTTTGTAAATCTACTTGCAATAAACCTGTTTTGTATAGTATTTTTAAATAATCATATTCTACTGTTTCCCCCCCTTTTTATCTTGTTGGCTTACCTTTATTGTCCTAGTGTTTGTTTTATATGTTTTAACTTTATTAAATTTATGTTTTTTCTTTCTTTAAGTATTACTTTATCTTGGTTTCAACTCCCTTTTTTCTAATATCCTTCCTCCTTTTTTTAATACTCAGTCTGGACTTCTGTCTTTATTAACCTCCTGATCTTTTAGCTAGCTTTAAATTGAACTCTTTTTTTTAATGTTCCCAATATATCTGAAAATTCTGCAAAACTATTGATATTTCTAGATATCACAGGGTGTCTCCCAATGACCACATGTTTGTTAGAATATGTTCACTGGGAAGAACTTCCCTTTTACATCTAGGACGAATATTATCAACAGTCTGAAACAAAACAAGGTTTAGTGTTCCTACTGAAACACTCCAAAGCATGTGCATCCTTTCAGTGGGATGGAGAGGAGAACTGGAGGTTCAAAAGGTGAAGATTATAGATTGAAATGAGAACAATTTACTGGAAGCAGCAATGAAATTAGAAATGATCTGTAACAGCAACAATATTAATAAAAGGTGTACAGGAAAGGTGACTGATTCACATGTGTAGAAAAGCTTCTCAAGGGAACCTGCAATATGCAAACTGCCGCCGTGCTAACCCTGACTGGAAGAGACTCAATGGATGCAAAAAAGATATCTGGGTTATCAGCTACCCATGAGCTCACTTTAAAAAACAGATGAGTTTTAAAAAAACAAAAAATACATTCAGCTGCACAATAGAATACAAAGTTAACATATTTTTTGTAACCTTTGAAATAAGGTCAAAAAGAAATCAGAAAATACAGTCTTAACCCAGTAAAATTACAAAATGGCACCAAGACTTGAAACTAATCACGGCTCATCATTTATAATGCCCTGAGACAGCTCATCTTCAAAAGTTACTCAGGTGCATCTTGTCCTAACTGTACTGTAATCCAGTGAGAACAACTCTCACTCCTGCTCTGGTTACACTGAAATCTGAGCTGTATTTTCAGAAGAGTATAATTTTCAGCATATCTCTTAGGACCTTCAGTTTTTGTTTCTCCTTGAGTTGTGCTTGTATTTTTGATTATTCACAGTCTTTTCTGAAAATACAAATAAAGGACTGATGAAACTTGTCTGGAGCTGAAAAGCATACATAGCAATATATTATCATAATAATTTTTATTTCTAGGTTTACCTTCCTGGATATGAAATGAGGTGTACTGCATGTATTGTTAGCTCTCAGGTCTTACTACAGTCAGAAAGATTTTTCATAGGAAATTTTTTCCCTTCTTCAAGTAAATTCATAGCCTGTTTGGGGTTTGGGTTATTTTTTTCTTGTTTGTTTGGGAGTCATATTTGTTTGTTTGTTTTGATAAGGAAGTATAATTTATCTAATTGTATATTTTCACATGCTGAATTACTATGTTGCATTTCCATACACGTAGTCTATTAATAACACATATGAGCAGATTTTCTTCTGGAGTGACTATCCAGTAATCCTGAGGCCACTGCTCGTAATTGACTTGGCAATTCAATCTGCATGCATCTTGCAGATTCCTCTGATTCTCAGAGCCTCTTCAGTGCTAGTAAAATGATAGCTTTAAAGATAATGGATCCATAGGCAAATGGTACATGTAGAGAGCTGAAGGCTCTATCAGCTATGTGTTAGGGGGGAAAAAATCAGTTTCAGTCAGAAGAGAAGTTATTTGGGAGATTATTTTTCTTACCAGATCAAGTTAAAATTTGTCTTTAAGATCTTGAGTCTTCATTCATCTTTACTCAATGAAAAGTGA
The DNA here is from genome assembly GCA_013389985.1 of Dryoscopus gambensis. Taxonomy (NCBI): domain Eukaryota; kingdom Metazoa; phylum Chordata; class Aves; order Passeriformes; family Malaconotidae; genus Dryoscopus; species Dryoscopus gambensis. The sequence continues at coordinate 20,911 of WEIT01007440.1, forward strand.
ATTCTTAGAGGAAAATATATTTTATCATAAAATATGTATTCAAGGACATATTAATTTCTATTTTGAAACACATCTTTTTCAAATATTAAAATAAAATTATCTAATTTTTCAGATACTTAAATTTAAGTGATTCTCACCTATTCAGGTTTATGCTTTCTCTCTTTTATACAAAGTAAAAGAACATTGAAATAAGTCACTGTTCTGTCTATAGATAAAGTCTTAGAGAAGGATGGGGACAAAAAGTCTCTTGGATTAGCTCCTTCTTCCTCTTTCACTTTTTATCAACAGATAAGGGGCTACAGATGCTGCAGGATTCAAATCACTGCAAGATTATAACTGTGGCATCAGTGGATGTTTCATAGTGAAATCATCACAGTTTAAAGGAAATTGCTATGGCACTAATTGCTTTTGGAGTCTAAGACCTTCCTAAACAACTGCAAGAAAAAATACAAATATATTTCAAGATCTGTTTAATTTAAGCTGTAGGCATACCCTGTGGCATACCATCACAACTTGTGGTATACACGTTGCCAGAGAGAGTCTTGTCTACTGAACTGAAATTTCAGAAGTTTATTCACGAAAAACAAACAAATACCTCCACTCACACACGTACACACACAGACTTGGACAAAAGGCTGAAAATAGGAATTATTTTTCTTACAAAGCAAGATTGGATAAACTGCCACACACTTTGATCCATAGTCTATTTGAGACTTATGTGAAATGAAAGGAATTGCCTACTGTTACACAAAGAAGCAAATGTTACATATGCAGCCAAACATATCCCAGAAAACATATTTTCAATCCAGAATGCCTCTCCAAGTGGCCACTCAGTCTGTTTACACAAGTATCACATCACAGTTAACATGGTCTCTGTTCTTTAAAGCACACTTTTATTAGCTGGCATTCCAACAGTTCTCTACAGTTCCATGTTCACGTGCCCAGCCATCAGCTGGCATGTGAACAAAATATTAACTACAAAATATAGACTTCTTAAAGTTTTATTTTAAAGTTGATGTTTTTTGAAGTAAAAAAAATACTCCAAGGATTCCAAGATAAGCTTCAAACAAGCAACTGAAATGCTTTCCTCCCTTTGACAATCCACAAGTCTTTTTCTGTTCCTAAGGGTAAATTGAGTCACTTTCATGGAAAAGGTATTTTCAGGCCCTTAGCTGAAATACCTGAGAACCTAATCAGCCTGAGGTCATTCTAAAAACAAATCAAGAAAAAAGAAAAGTCTGTAATTCCTATGCTTCCTTCGATTATACAGGAAGCTGTATGAGTGTTTGCTATAGTTAAATAGATTTAATCTCAATGTGTTTTAAACATATTTTAAATTCCTGGGATAAAATCAAGGCACATTTGAAAACAAATGAAGACACCCACTTATTCCACTCCAGCACGATTTTCAGTCCTTGAGTTGCTTACAGAGAAAATATTTGCTAAGAACCATATTTACCAGTGATTTAATATTACTTGTCCAGATCCTCTCAGAAAAATCTGCAACCAACCAAATGGAAAAAAAAAAAAGATAAAAAACAACCCTAAAAGCCCAATATTGTTTTCATGACTGTGAATACTTTGTTGATTGAGCACACTTTGTATATTAATTTGAAGTACCTGTTGAACTATTACAGTTTACCTTAAACATACAAACAAGAAAATCCACACTTTCACTCCATCTCAACATCAGCAGGCTTTGAAAATGAAGCATGACGATGAAACAATGTGCAAAAGATCTCATGCTCCTGCACTTTTCTGTTTTTCAGTGCTATCATGATTATGTAAGACATCTCCACCTTAAAAATTAAGATAGTTTGCAATTCAAGCTTTAAGGTATCAATCAAACCCCCAAGCCTTCAGACCATTTAATATACGAGTATTATAAAATGTCTTTGGAACTGGCTACATTATAGGTTCCTGACTGGGATTTTTTCACTGTAACCCTTGAGTAAGACTAAAACTGTAAAACCAAAATTATAAATCTGTGACAAATCATTGACTGCAACTGCAAAAATCTGGGTCAGCTGCACTCAGGAGTTTAATTGAAGCTATCTGGAAACTACCAAGTCCACACATATTTCAAATTTTGCCTGTCCCAGCTTGTACAGCTGTGTGATTTAGAATGCACAACAAGCATTCCTTTCATGATGGTCTCCATTTGGAGCAATGTGAATGGTCTTTTGCTTGTGCTCTGATACCTTTTGGGTTTGTCTAGTGGTCACAGCTGGCAGGTCATAATTTCCTGCTCT
>WEIT01007443.1:0-22052 GCA_013389985.1 Dryoscopus gambensis
CGGATCTTCTGCTAGTCCGTTCCTCCAGTCTGGCAAAGTCCTCCAGAATGGGAGTCATACCCTTGGCATATCAGTCTCTCTCGCCCCTCCAAATTAGGAACATCCACAGACTTCCTGGACATATAGGCTCTTCAGATCTCTGATGGAAATGTCACCCTAGCATCCTCTTAAATACCACCTGGAACAGAGATTTTGAACTGTTGAATACTATCTTTTTAGACCAGTGTCCAGACAGTTACAGGTCCACCCTGTAGTCTATCCTCCTCAGTTTAGGTGCCAGCCTATTCTAGGAGACGGTGGCAGAATCCTTACTAAGGTGGAGGAAAGCAACACCAATGTCCTGTGAATGAAAGGGTGGCCACATGCTCTGTCCTCCCAGCATGAGGTTCAAAAAAAGAAGTGGAAAGTGGAAAACCAATATGAGTGTGAAATGTCCTCTGATGTGTACTTAGTCAGGGTGATGCTTGTCTGTTGAAATGTGCTGTTTGCTGAAGACTTCCTCAAGCATGTCAATGCATGAAAAATCATTCCTGGTTCAGTAAGCAGAGTTGTAAATTAAGAGTGCAGCAAACCAGTAATTAAAAATAAAAGTGCTGTATGAAGTTGTCCACCAGTTTTTACCACTGTTCCTGCATAACATATTGCAGTTTTGATTCTCCTCTTCATTTTGTTTTCACCTTTTATTTTCATTTTTCTACAGGTTTCCAATGAAAGAGGTTCTGTTTAGATATGATGGTGAGTATTACTATTTTTTTCTAACTTGATCATCGTCTCAATTTGAATATGTAACTACTTTGGTGTCACTTCATCAAATTTTTATCGTTTTGTTTAAAAAGGTGATGGGATGCTTTAGGTACAAAATTCAGTGTTTGGATAATAAGATGGCTGTGTTTGGTGAATGATTTTCTGTGAACAATTACCAATGCAGAATAATTCCAATTCTTAGCATGACAGAATAAAGTCACAATAGAATTAATTTTAAGTGGGATGCAATCAAACAGTTGGAAGAAATTGAGGTATAGTCTGGAATTAGATTTTGAAAGGATGTCAGGGAAGTAAGATGAATTTTTTTGTATTTGAGCGCATAACCACATTGTGCCATTAAATGGATGGTTTGCTAGAGTTAAACAATACCACATTGCAAATAATGTACTGCACTTGAGAGATGGTTTAATGTAATACTTAACAAGAGAGGTCAGCAAATAGGTGATACTGAAAAGGCTGAAAGGTTCAATGCCTTTTTTTTCTCTTTCCTTGTTTCAATCTTCACAAAAAAAGAGATTAATTATGACTAAAAGTTTACTTCAATTATTATTAAGAATTTGAGAGTAGTATCATGGAGAGAAATGGAAGCAATACTGCGGTAAATTGGCGTATTCAGGGTGGAACAACCTAATGAAATTTACCCTCAAAATACTTAACCTAAGCAATTTCTCAAACACTAGTGATTAGCAGGATGAGTAAGTTCCCAGAAAACTGGAGAAAGGCAAACACAATGTTCTATCTAAGCAAAAGAGAAAAGAAAATTCTAAAGAATTACAGAAAATTCAGTCCTAACAGCATTTCCAAGACACTGGAACAAAGTATTAAACAACACATTTGTAGGCATCTGGAGAATGGTAAGAAGATAAGATTATTTGCACAGGGACACGTCAGAAACAAATCCTATCGAGTTGATCTCATTTCCTTCTGTGACAGCAAAGCAGATATAAGGATGTGTTTTATACAGTGTATCTTCAAGAGTCCCACACAACATCCATAAGCAAGCAAAGCAGATATGGACTAAATTAAATTCATATAAGGTAGATACATACTTGATTGGAAAGCAGGACTCTGAGAAGAGACAACATCTCACAGACTTCCAGAATGCTGTCTTGTAGCTCTAGCACTATAAAACTTTGCCATTAATTACTTTCCCAATGACATGGACAATAGGCTTACCCAATTTACAGATAACGTTCACTTGGGAGGACTTGCAAGCAGCATGGAAGCCAGGATTTTAATTCAAAAAAATTCACTTACATTTCAAGAATGGCTTGAAATAAATATGATACAATTGATTGAAGAAAAATACGAAGAATATGAAGGGTACAGACAGAAAAGGAATGAAAATAATACTGCAGGTGAGAACCTGAGGATTATAGGGGAGGACAAACTGAGTCTGAGTAGAAGAGATGATGCTTCCAGGGAGATATTGAAAGGAATGCTTATATTATGATGAAGATAATTACTCATTTTTTTCGCTATTAGTGCAAAATCAGTGGCATAGGATGTGGGAAACAAATGGGAGATTTAGAAAGCATGTAAAGGCTTCAGTGTCTTCGCACAGAAGATAAGAAATAAGGACAGAGTAGAGGCACAGCAGTTTCTGTCTCTTCATAATGGACTATTATAAAGGGATTTTAGTCACTTTTCCATCTTCCCTGAGAGTAGGAGAAAAAGAAATGGGTCTAAATTTCAGGGAGAAAGATTTAGTTTAAATTTGAACAGTTACATCTCTGTGAAAATTTAAGTCCCAAAAGCAGTTTGCCTCAGGCTGCTGCAAAGATGGGCAAGCTTCTCACAAGATAAATTTGGTCTGCCAGCTCTCATCTTCTCCCACAGCTAAAGCACAAGGGAGGTGGCTGAATAGATCTTTAGGGTTGGGGTTTTTTCTGTGAAACTATGAATTCTATTTGTTAGCCAGATCATCAGGTTGTATAAATTAGGAAAACTAAGTGACCTCAGTGTGTGTTATGCATTTTACTAATCTGTATTTTTGACAAATTGTGTTCATGCAAAAATCCTTCTTTTGCAGCCCCAAATTAGGATCAAGAGCTAAAACTGTATTTTGAAGCCTGGATATTGAGAAGGAATCCACAGCACCAGTATTATTTAAAGCACCAATTTTAAAAAAATTGCTTCTGGTATGCTAGTTGCAAGGCCATAATAACAATCAAATATTCTTTCAGGAGATAATCTTATGTACTAGCATAACTAACCCCAGAGATACAAACATGAATATGCCATTTCTTGAAGTGCTTGCTGGTTTAAGAGATGCCCAATATAACACAGCATATTTTCTTTAGAAATAATATAAATGTTGAAATTAAATAAAGCTGTATTTTTGTTGCAAAGTGGTTTTTGTGATTCTTGTTTTTACTCCTGTAAATCTGGCTCCGTGGGCTTCAGATAGCTGAGAACAAATGCCAGCATTGCTGGGAAAGGAATGCTCCTGAGTGCTTAACCTTGGTGACATTTTGCCGCCACATAGACACTTGTATTTTGTGAAGTACCCCAGGGATTATTCACGTTTGTGTCAGCACCCACAGCAGTCAGCAGTGAACATGCACAGCGATTTTCCCCTGCCATGCAATATTCATGGCCCTTTTGACCGTGTCAGGTGCAGAATTACCCGCTGCTCTCCTGCACACCGGGAATAAACACCGCTTCCCAGATTATGCTGCTGGGTTTTTAGTCTTGTGCTGCTTTCACAGGATGCTGTCCAAGCCTGGACCTTAAACATTTTGCTTTGAAAATGTGTTATGAAAGTCTAGGGAAGCTGGTTGTCTATGCTTGCATGAGTTAACTGAGTTGTCCCCAGTCTCTTGGTCCTTTGAACCACAAGGCACCCCACAGGGGACTCTGACAACGTGTTCAGGACCTTTGCATCACAGCCCTGTTCCAGATTGCAGGAGCATTTTATCTCCTGATGCATCGTGATTAAGACTGATATTTTAATGAGAATCCCTACTGTTTTTATTAAAATTAATGTGATGAACTATTTTATGAAATTCTACCATAAGTAAAAACATTAAAATTAAAGCTAGTTTAAATGGAATAGTCCATAGGCTACTCAGCCTCTTGCTGTATTGAGCCTGGTGTGACTTCAATCCAGCCTACTTTTAAGCTGTTTGACTCTGGAGCTGTGAAAACATAAGAAAAGGTCAGCAATCAGTAAGTTTCTCTCTCTCTAGGTAATATATTAATTTTTCAGAATGTTGTGAAAAGATTGTAACACATTTAAGAGTGGTGGTTTTTGTATTATTTTCTTTCTCAGTGGAAAAATAACAGAAGTTAACTGTATAGACCTTGTGAATGGCACACCTATTAACCAGGTGGTGGAAAAAAAACCCTGAAAAAGCATTTCAGTGAGTTCAAGAGCGAGTTTGTGGGAAGCGAAATCAACACATACAAACAGAACAAAAAAGTATAGAAAACTTTAAAAAATAGATAAAAATTCATACATATAAACACATCTATAACTATAAATGTTTTTAAAATACTGTAGAAGCTGTAATAGATCTACCTACCAAGGACTTAATAGTATTTCTTGTTTCCAGTAAAGCACTGAAGTGGGAAAAATTCATATTTAAAGCCATGTAATCTGTGTGATTCTCAAAGCCTTAGTCTGCTTTCCTGCCCATTTTTTTTCAAGGCATTTGTTTTGTTCTGAATTTGTTCCAGGCCCAAATTTCTTTTCATCTTGAATTTCATTTTTGTAGAGCCCAAATCCATTCTAGCATGTCTAGCTGAGAGAATTGTTCACATGGCTTAGTTTTAAGTTTAAATTAACCCATGAGATAGACTGAAGACCACAGGTGAAAGGAACACAAGCAAGAGAAAGAACTACTGAGATTAGAGGAAGGACAAAGGAGAAATCCTTTTGTTGACCTTTGGGTTTGTGAGTTTGTTGATCTGTGCATACTCTAAGAAACAGATTCCCTCTCTGTTCAAACAGCTTCCATGTATGAATGAAAAATGAGATTATATTGGCAGTTACAGTATAGAAACCCTATCCTGTGAAACCAATGAAAAAAGTATTAGGAGAAAAAAAAATCTTTAAAGAGAGATTATAAAGAGCAAAACAACATGAAAGTGATTGCTTTTTCTGTAGTACTAGAAAATTAATGGATGCTGCTTATTCAATAGTGTAATATATTCAGTCCAGATTCTGATGCTTTTACCCTGATTTTAGTAATTATTTTATGGTAAAATACACCTTCCCATCAGGATCAAAATGACTGCCTGTGTTTAAGTGTTTAAGTGAGGGCTTATGATCCCCTTTTTTGCCTCAACTTCTCTTGCAGTCTGAAACGCCACGTTCACACCCTCCTCTCCGCCATGCATGCTTGTGATATTTCTTTTTGTTGCTATGTGCTACAACTCAAGCTATCAGGAAAATTACTTATTAAAGTTGGCCCAAGTGGTGAGAAGGGAAATGTGTCCAGCACAAGAAATGTATTTGGACAGTGACATACCTGAGAAACTATGGACGCTGCATCAGAATAAGGACAGCCCTTGGCTCCAGGGTTCAGCTGGCTGGCATCCAAAGCCTGGTTTGGTATGGCACAGCTCTGTGGTCTAGACTCAGTTTTAATGAGAAAATTGCTTAAATCTCAGGGAGTTCACAAGCTAAAACTATGCATAATGAGAAAAGTGAAACAGAGAGAAGGATTTTGTTAGGATGGTAAGAGTAGCAACTCAGGAATAGAAAAAGAAAAAAATCTATACCTTAAGGTGTAAAAAAAAATCCTTGAAAGAAGAGAATCAGAAAGTGACAACTAAGCAACACTGAGGATCAGCCTGTTAAAGGGATTAAGATACAGACTTACGAGAAGCAGCTGAGGGAGCTGGGGGTGTTTAGCCTGGAGAAAAGGAGGCTCAAGGGAGACCTTATCACTCTCTATGAATATCTGAAAGGAGGTTGTAGCCAGGTGGGGATCAGTCTCTTCTTCCAAGTAGTGAGCAATAGGATGAGAATGGCCTCAAGCTGTACCGGGGGAGGCTTAGATTGGATATTAGGAAAACATTTTTTCACTAAAAGGGTGGTCAAGCATTGAAATAGGCTGCCGAGGTAAGTGGCAGATTAACCATGCCAGGTACTGTTCAGTAGGTGTGTGGGTATGGCACTTGGGGACATGGTTTAGTGGAGAACACGGTGATAGGCTCAGTGATCTTAAATATCTTTTCCAAAATTAATGATTCTCTGATTCTAAGATTCACTAGTGGGATCAGATAGGACCACACAATTGAGATGAAGGCAGGTATGTGCATAACTTCTTGCAACCCCAGCACAATACCTTCTGAGAGCTCATACTGACAATGAAATACAGTATAATCCTTGTCTCCTTCCCCTCTGACTGGTTGATGAAGTTTGGGATTGGCAAGTTCCCAGTAAACATCATCTCTCTGAAGCTATATTCAGCCATGGACAGGTTAGTATGTTCACAATAGTCTGCACTGACAACATAACAAAGGTGGCATGTGGTTCCTCCTGTACTGGGGTCACTGTCAAAATTTCCATGCCTGATTGTGTGTCTTGAGAGGTTCCTATTCAGGTATGAGCCACAATGACTGCTGCTAGCTGTTCTGTAAGTCCTAGTGAAACACCATTTAGGAGAGCACCTGCAGCTGTACGACTGCATGGATGCTGTGCTGAGTCATGCACAGGGTCCCCCACTCTTCACAGGCTGCACTGGGCTGAGCCCAGGGCGGGCTGACATTGGCACAGTGCAAGAGTATGGCTGGCAAGAAGAATGAGATGGCACTTGCTTCCTTGAGGTTGACCAAGTGATGCAGCTGGCATGGGAAACACCCATGGTCAATTACTGTGGTGGGTAGAGTGAAAAGGCTGTGAGGGCATAGCAACCATTTAATCATAATCATAATAATACCATGTAATCATAAAATACCAGGTAATATATATATGTAACACCTGTAAAATACTGCAAAGTCCTTTTACCTGTGGTTGTTGACTCTGAATTCTTGGGCATTTGTGTGTGTAAATATCTGTGTGTGAGGAATGGGATTTCTTTGGCATGCACAATTTGGGTCACTTGCTCTTCCTCTACTTCCAACCCTAAATGTGTCAATTCAAATATCTGATGAATTGGGAAAACTGGTTCCAGAGACTGTGAATAACAAGATCCACTGTGACAGGACACAGACATCTAATGAAATTTTTCACATAAGAGACCATTATTTTCAGTTACATGTAACTTGGATTAGCTTCATAAGAGTTGAGAAAGGCAGCTCTGAAATTTTTCAATTAAAAGTGGCACTGATTGCTACCACACCAACAACACACAGCAGTGAGCTGCCAGGCTCTTGCCAAAAAGGTGAAGGCAACCCCATTCCTGTGTTTCCTCCAAACATACAAAGACTGAATTGACAGTGTGAAAATCAGTTTAACACACAGCTTGTCTCTGCATAAACACATCTAGGAGCTAGTCATTCACAATTTGAAAGTATGTTCTGCCATTAGTACAAGGCAGAGAGAATACATTGTGGGATAATGATTTTGCTGAAGGAATTTTGCTTTGAAAACTTCTACTGCTTTGCAACCATTCATAAATGTTATGGCCATTAATAAATCAGTGATGCATTCTGTGCCAGGAGTCACCACTTAAATTTCCATTTGATTTCAGCAAAAGAGATGGACTATATCATTGCAGAGTTTAAACTGGAGATAAGCAATTACATGGATTCTCTGATTCACTGAGTTGTGCCTCCTGGCAAAAAGTTGTGCAGTAACAGATAATAAATCATTGTTTCTTCCTTAACTGGGTGAGTGTCTCTTCATTATCCTGGCGTAAGGTCATAGCACTGCAATTCCCCCTGCACAGAGCTTGACTCCAGTCTGCTTGTGGCAGCCAGGAGAAGGGAAGGTGTCACGGTTGTCTGACAGGGTGGGCTCTGCTATCCATCCTGGGAGCCACTTTCAGCACCTGGAGTCTTGCCAGCCACTGCTATCCTACCCTTCTCTGAAGGTGATGAGATTTTTATGATGCCCAGTAGGCTCAGTCAGACAAATTAGGACAACTTTTGAAAGAAAGGCTGTGGAATAATCCTGGTCCCGTTTCAAAGAGATTCTTGCCTTTTTTTTATTTTAATGCCTTTTTTTTTTTTAATTTGTTACTCCACCAATCATTCAGTGGTATTGAATTTGAATTCTGTCCAAATGTGTGGTGTTTTCTGAAGCTTGAGGGTAGACATCAAAGACTGCTGAATGAGGAACTAGACATATTTTTGCACTTAACTGTGCTAACTAGGACTAGGATGCTAACTCAAAATCTTAGGAGAGCTGTTATGCTTGGAATAGGCTAATCTTCAACAGAGAAAATAAGATCATGTCTAGCTGTTCCTAAATTGTTACAAATAATTCAGTGCATGCTTTCACACAGTGAAGACAAAGCTTCTTGGCTTACAGAGGAAAATACTAATAAAAATTTATTTGCGGAAGCACAATGGAAGTTTTCTGGGGGTTTTTAAGGTTTGAATACGAGCCATCAAGCGGGAGAAATGGGTTGTATCAACTTTGTTGGAAAACAGAGATGTTTAGAAGCACAAGTTGATTTTTGTGTTCCTTTAAAAGAAATCTCACTCCTGTGTAAATTAGCTGAAGTGATTTCCAAACCAATTCTTTGCCTCTCTTTTATCATCAGCAGGTCATTAAAGTTAAAAAGAGATATGCCTGTTCACTTAATCTGACTGACAGACATTTACCCCATATGGCAGCTTTTATTCTTTCTTATGCTTCCAGAGCAAGGGGATAACTAGATAAAAGTATTTCTGAAGATTTGTAGTACAAAGAAGATTTGAATTTTGCTAATGTCAGTGCAAATCAGAGATCATTCTCTTGGAGCTGACAGAGCTGCACAGACATAAGGAAAAGAGACGAATTATAATTTCTATAGAGCACTTCACTGTTTCCATGTCCTTTGTCATCTCCCTTATATTTGTTGCTTTATAGCAGTCAGTGACAGAACTAAATTTGTCCAGATTTTTCTGTTATTAAAAAAACAATGAAAAAAATGCAGAGAAAATTTGAAGGCTAAGATTTATGTACTATTGATATGATGGACAGTGATTGCCTGTTGCTGACCTTGGCCTTTCTGTTATCTTTCACACAGAAGATTGCCTGCAGGAGAGGAGAATAAAAATTTTGTGATCAGATGTAATTTTCCCTCATCTGCAGCTCCTTAGCTGTGACAAGGACAATGTAGGAGGCAGGTCCAATAAAAGCACTGCTGGCAAGAAATTGTATTGAAGACTTAAATATTTGGATTACAAGCCCAAATATATAAACACACATGCATATTTCCTCTTAATGTCTCTACTATTCATGGCAATGCATTCACACTGGCTGTGCTTTCAAAAGTAGCTGCCCTTTGATGCTATGCCTTCCCAAGCAGCCCAGCTGAAGTCACAAAGGGAAAAATCCCCTTCATTCCCTAGAAAACAACTCACCATCAACTTCTCCAGGTTCCTCTCACTTACTAAGAAATGGAGACAGAAGGATGACCATTTTTTACCACTGCTTGTTCAGCTTTGGAGACTTAAATTGTCTTGTTCAGATTTGAAATTGTGGGTGGGGTTTTTTATTTCACTTAAGCCTTACGTGCTGTCTCTGGTAGGAACTTAAAAGTTCTTTGGTACTTTTTTCTGAATCTTTTAAGTTTTGGCAGCAGTACCACGTATATTTCTTTAGCCCCCCTGTTCAAAAACCTGGAGATTACACATCAAATAGCAAAGTCTGTTAAACTTATCCTTCATATCCACTCTGGTTTTTTGTGCATTTATAAATACAGCCATTTCCTTTTTAAATAGGAATGAGCACTTATCAGTGGGTATTCATCATGGTAATTAGAATGTCTGCCAAGTTCATTTTGACTACAGAAATGCAAACCTTAAAAGAGTACCTATGAGTAATAATTTATACGGAATATCACCTGATTTATTTTCTGAATTTGCCCATAATAAAACAAGTGAAAAAAGTGAAGAATATAAGGCTAAGATAAATCACTGGAAATAAAATTGAAATGAGGGATACAGTATAAGTTTACTCCAGTAATGTAACCCTGCTTATCAGAAAGCATGAAATACAATCTAAATGTTAAAGGTGTTGTAATCGTATGGAGAACATGCTGGTTATAGGTAGATGAAAAGAAAGAGAACTTCCTTTGACACCATGTACTCATTCCTCACATTGTTTAGAAGTCTGAAGTATAGAACTAAAATACTGGATCATGTATATTTTGTATATTCCGAAACTTTACTATAAATTTTCTCACTTGCAAGAGATGGCTGCCGAAGTTTCATAATGATGAATGCATAGTTGTGGCTCTGTTTCCAGTACCTCTGTATCTTGGGCAAATAAATCAGTTTACAACATATCTGACTAATAATTAACACATACAGAGTCTTCCTAGAAAACTGTAGTCTGCAGTTTTCTGCTCAGATTTCTTTCTGATTGCTAACTGGAGGTACTACATCTACAGTAAATGAACATTTGCTGAGACAGTGGAGGACAATAGGCCTGAAAAAAAGCTTCTAGAGGCACAAGAATGTGGCACAAAATTCAGATATTGCTCTTATATTGCATTGCAAATGAAGTTTCGATGTCAAAGCAGCTTGATTCCAGAAGAAATTTCCCCCGAGGACTTTACTCTGTAGAAGACAGTGGTTCTGCTAAGTGGAACAGGATTAAAAGGAGTCTGTATCAGGGAAGGTCCTGCAGGATACGAGGCTGTTGCACAGGAAGAGATGATGACTGCAGCTTTACCATTGTCTCCAGGGCAGCTATATGTTATTGTGACCAGTACTGCACCTCAGGCTCTCCTGGGCCTGTAGACTGCTGTGCTGACTACTGGGATGTCTGCAACCACCCTGTGGAGCCCACCAGGTCAGAGGAGCCTTGGCCACCTCCAGCATGGGGTAAGTTGAGAGAAAATGCTCAGTTGTCTTTAGTGCATCACAGTGAAAATATACATAGAAGTAGAATTACTGATTAATCTTTAGAGTGTATACATCATAAAAATGTGACTAAAGACATAGTGGACAAAGACACTGAGTATGAAATTGGAGTAAGAATTATACTTGCTGTTATTTCTTTGTCTCTAGGACATTAGCACTGGTTTGATTGTATTTCTCTTGGACAGAATCTCTCTTTTACTTGAAAATTCTCAGAGAATAACCTCATTGGGTCCAAATTAGTGTAATCTCAACAATTTCAATAGGGTTTCACAGATTAACATGAGATGAACTACAAGCTCTAAATATTTGTATCCATCAGTAAAACAAATCATCAACAAAACTGAGGGTTATCCTGACTGATACTGCCCTGAGGTATTCTGCAGTGGTTTTGATGCAGCATAGCTTTCCTGTGGGACACCTTTTCTGGTGACAGCTCAGGTGAGGGACTAAATGAAGAGATGTTCTTAGAACAAGGTGAAGGGATGCGTTTAGAACAAGGATTTGCAGCGTGTTTTAGTTTTTTTACTAGTTAGTTTGCAGTGGAAGTCCCTCCAGGACTACTCTAAACTAAGTCTAATTGTTTTTAGTACCAAAGATTGCAAAAAAAAAAGAAAAAAAAGATCCGCAAACATCTGGTCCTCCGTTGGCTTGTGGATAGTCCAAATCTCTTCTGGTGAGAAAAATTTGGTATTGTGGATTTTAAGACTATGTAGCTTCTTACTGTCAGTGCACCAAATCTGGCCAAAGATATAGAGAATGTACGAAAGTTTCAAAAGCCTAAAATCAACAAAATGCTGCTGTGACTTTTTAAAATTAACTGTATCTTTGCAATAACCTTGCTGCTTGCAGTTCATCACTCAGAACACAAGCTCTTCAGCAGGCTGTGCTCTTAGGCTTGCAGCCAAAACCCAATAAGTGGGAGTGACAGAAATGCTGCAAAACAAATTTGGTTTTCCAAAGTGTTTCTAACCATCTAAAAGAATGTTCTAGGACTCCATGTAAATAAAGACATTTGTTTCATTTTCATTCGTGCAGTGGTGTATATCATTTTCGACATGGGGTTTTTGTTGCAAGCTCTATATAACCATGTAGTTGCATTTCTGCTCCAGAGCTGATGAGAGCTCTGAATCAGAGCTGGTGAGCCTACTTTGGTAAACTCTCTCATGGAATTGGATCACTACAAAACCTGCAGCAGTTTTCCACGTGGTCACTGCCACAAGTCGACCTCTAAAAGGTAAAAGTGTAACAGAAGGTTTAGGTAAGGCAATAGGTGAGGGTAATATTTTTACTGGTTACTTAATCAAATTTTTTGCATTTGTGTTCACTGTTTTGTAACTCCTAACATACCTGCCAGACGTAGCAATTATATTTAGAATACTCAAGTACCTTTATTTATCCTACAGGTTATTTTTTACTAGTTTTAAATATGTCATCTCACAAAAAATCCTGGTTCTCTGGTCTTTAAAGTGATGGAAAGTCTGCAATTTTTTAAAATCACTTTACTGGATATTCATTATATAAGTAATTTAGAGGGTAAAAGGAGAATAATAAAGCCAAAATAAGGCAGGGGGAAAAGAAACGTAACAAACAAAACCATCCCTAAAGAATCTTTCTAGAACTGGAATGACCGAGGAGTTGGAATGAAAAAAAAAAGGAGAAACATGTAGGACTGAATGCCTGAAGATTAAGCAAATCAGGAAGCATGTTTAGAAATGACATAAGTATGTTAGCTGACTTTTAGCAACTGAGACTTCACTTCTGCCTTAGGCTAAGAATTATTTAAGCACTTGAAGACCACATATGCCGAAGTACTTTTTACCTGGAAGATCTTGATCTTTTGGTTGCCACAAGTTTTGCTCTCAAAGCCGTCTGAATCATATTTCTTTAAATAAACCAATAAACTGAAGTGTTTTACATGGGCTGGAATGTACAGCAATAAAACTGCTGAGTGGTTTGTTTCTGGATCCCTACATATTCACTGACTTAGTGTACAGCAGAAACAAGCTTCACTGTGACTTCTTCCATGGAGGTGCATCATCCTGGGGGTCAGTACTGATTCAACTAAGTGAAACTGCTTTGACTCTGCCTTTATAAACCCAGCCTTCAGTTTATTCCTATGGCTTTCGTGTGTAGTTTCAGAAGAAACTGCATATTTCTGCCTTAGATACCAAATGTAAGTTCAGGATCTTTTTATTATAGTAGTGTTTTAATTTTTGTTGTTAGAAGAACTTTTTGAGTTTCATCTCAGGACTGTATTTATTATTTATTTTATCTCTGTTTCAGTTATTCTGATGGTACAAAAAGTTCTGTCAAAATCCACACATCGGGTCTCACCCTGTCGGTGGTGTAAAAGTGACATTCAGTGATTTTGCTAATTGCGTTTACACGACAGTCATGATCTGACCTACAAGGGAGTAAACCTGAAGATATTTCAGAGTACTGACAGAAGTACTCACACCAGTGCTGGAGGCAAATGAAATAAGAACTATTAAGGGTACAAGAATGTTGGACTGGGAAGGAAGTCTCCATTTATCAAATGGTCTTCTTTCCAGTAATAATTTTCACATCATAAAATCCCATTCATAAAGTCATCAAGCGACATCTTCAAATTAATTAATTTCTCATTTAATGTATTAATATTCCAACCTAATATATCCAGAGCAGACAACCCCTCTGTATTCTCATGCGTCTTTTAGCTTAGATATCTCTGTTGTCTCACTGATGCCTCAGGCAGTACTCCTGGCCCTCAAAATATTAATTTGGCTAGGCTAAAGAAACTGCATGGTGTTAATCTTCGATTCCCTAAGCATACATCATTAGAAAGCTGCTTCTGTACTAGTCCAGGTTTGTATTTTGTCTTGGGCACAGGCAGTGA
The DNA here is from genome assembly GCA_013389985.1 of Dryoscopus gambensis. NCBI lineage: Eukaryota > Metazoa > Chordata > Aves > Passeriformes > Malaconotidae > Dryoscopus > Dryoscopus gambensis. Next base: position 13,613 of record WEIT01007443.1, read on the forward strand.
GCCCTGCCAGAAGAGCTCCAATGAGGGTCTGTTCCATCTCTCAAATGCTGTTATCAATACTTCCTTCTCTTGATGTTTTTGAAATATCTTGCTTGAGCCTTCTTCCAGCTACTCTCTGATGCTGACTTTGTGACATACTGTGACAAACTCTGGCGTTTTGGTAATTTGGTTTGAGTATTCACTGAAAAGCTCCTCAGCTCTTAAGTGAAGCCGGATTAGAGCAGACACTTTGGGCCTCAGACTGCGCCGGTGGAATTTATTTTACCTGTGCTATCTCCTATAGCCTAACAAATGACCAAAAGGGAAAGAAAGGTGAAATAAGTACAGGCAGGACTGCGAGTCCTTTAAAACCCTTTATTAAAAGTGATCAGCTTGGGTTGGGTGCCCGGCAAGGCTGCGCACACCGTCGCTGCTCCCAGCTTTGACGTGGGGGAGGAGGAACTCGGCCTTGCCACTCAAAGTGATAAGGCCGGGCCTTCTCTCCTCACAGGGGAGTGGCCAGGATGGCAATTTCAACTCTTCATTGGAGGGGGGGTGTTCTCAGTCAACCCTCTTAGTGTTTGTGGTGATCAAAAAGGAAACCCAAAAGCTGGTCAGGTGATATTCTCCTTCCAACTGACTGTGTAATTGGGTTGATTTTTCTTAAAAAGCTCGTTGNGCGGTTTTTACAACAGAATAATTAGCAGTAACAGATAATAAAGGACGAAATATAACATTCAGGTAATGAACAAAAAACTACAATGAAGTATAAAATGAATGGACAATTGTTAAATTGATAATCTGGTCTCTTTTTTATAACAAAAGGCACTTACAGTTAATACATCACCTCTACTGCACTTCTGCACTTTGTTATGAAATGGTGTAGGACTTAAGAGTGTGTGCTTCTGTCCTGGCAATGAAGGAAATGTGGGCAGCTGAGGCGTACATATGTGTGTGTCTGGGCAGACAAACTCCAGCCCTGGCCATGAGAGGAGCATGGCCTTCCTTGTTGCAGTGGGGCTCTGCAACCTCCCTGGGGACAGCTTCGCCTGTAGAAGAAATCAGGAAAGGCTCGTCTTTGTAGATATTTCAGCAGATCTTTATTGGCATCCACATGCTGGGGAATCAGCACACAGACTGAGCAATCACCCCAGAACCCAGAGTACCCTGGGTCCGAGGGCCATCCTGGGACCAGTCGCAGCCCACAGTCGGGGTACGTGTGACCGGGGAGCAGGGGCTGGGAGACCCTGTGCATGCTCTGCATCCCAGGGCCCCCTCCCCTCAGGGGAACGGGGCAGGCAGAAACCCAACATTTCCTCACACTGGTGGTGGCGGAAAAGCGTGTCGACATGCAAACTTGAAGTCAGCACTGTGTTAAACCTTCTTGAAAGTGGAGGAAAAGGGAGTCCAAACCCTCTCAGCAGGGGAAGAAACCTGATGTCTGCAGTCTCACCTATCAACAGACTGGAAAACACAGACCCGTGTGATAAATGTATGATGTTTGTTACTGGCTCAATCCAACACTCTGTGCAGGCATTCTGGATCATTATTCTACTGACGCTTTGCAAATCAAATGCAGTGATGAAACTATTTATGTGGATAATATTGAAACACACGAAATCTTTTCTCAGTGAAGTGTTATCAAATAAAAAAAGTGAGAGCGATGTATTTTTTTTGAGAACTCATCACACAATTTAAGTTTTATAGTGGTTTTTTGAGGGTGCATGAAACATACATTTGCCTTGAAATGTAATTGATCTGTCTGTTTTTCAAAGAGGAATTAATCTGGCAAGGAAAAAGAATTTATTATAATGGGTTTGGGATATTCACTAGTTTTTAAAATTCTATACCTGTAGAAACATTTCTATTTTAATTGCCAATTAGAAAATAATTTTTATTAGAAATATTTTCTTTTTACTACTTGAAAATAACTTTATTTGAAGAATTGGTTTTAATTTATATGTAAGAGTAATTCTTCAGTGACTGTTTTGAATACATTAAACTGCCTTCATTACTTGGAAGAAACTGGAACCATATTGCTGACTTTCAACTAAATAATTCAAGCATACTGCATACAACCAATTAATACAATAGTAGCAAGAGTTTTCAGTAATTCACTTGAAGAATTATTTTATTTTCACGCATCTATATGTTATGTTGGCAGGTTGTTATAAAGATGGCCGATATTACGGAGAAGGAACAATAATTAAAGACAACTGCAATTCCTGGTAATGTTTCAGGGAACAGCAAACTGAATTTTATCTAGCATATGTCATGAAACAGGAATTAAGGTAGAGAGCATCTTGAAATTCATATTAAACACGTGATCAAATCAAATGGCTGCAAAAGTAGTGCTAAGTGTTAAGGTTTTGTGGAAGTAGATTATAGTCCACTTAGAAGAATGGCAAGAGGGAAACCGGAATTTCTAATCAAGATATGAATATTAGACTACTGAAATGTCCTCCTCACTGGCCTAATTCTGTTCCTGCTCAGTCAAACCTAAATTGAAATGGTTTCAGTCTAGACCTGGGCATTGGCCTGAACGCAGACCAAACGAATATCATTAAACTTTATGGGATCCTTCCTCCTTGTTTTTTGTTCTTTTTTTTGCATGAGTAATGAGAGCTTACATTAACTTGTAAGGGAAGGAGATATATATATATATGTACACTATATATATATTTATGTGGAAAGGAGTGAATTGTTTGAGCACCCCTTTCTCTGCCTTGGGACAGAAGCAGACAGTGCAGGTAGGGGAGCTTTGCTGTCAGCCGTGGCAGCTGGCTGGCTGATCATTGCCTCTCCAAAAACCAGCCCTGTACTGGAGGGGATGGAGACTCAGGGCAGTCCCAGAGCTCCAGCCATGCCCAAACAGGGCTGGAGCTCCCACTGTGCTGACTTTAGCCCGGGGTCCTTGGAGCAAGGTATCTGGGGCCACAAAATCCTTTCTGGGTTCCCAGAGTAAAACTTTCTCAAAACATCACATTTTTTCAGGGATTCAACATCAACATTACATTCCTGGTTTGGTCTCACAAAGATGGAAGCAAAATTTTTCAGATATGACCTTTCTAACAAGCTGTAAACCTTCCCACCTTGTTCCAATTCATTAGGTGGTGAAGCAGGAAGAAATGACATTATGTTTTCATAAACACTGTGTGACAGTTATGCTGTTCACACTTCTTTCCCCCTCCATCTGCCTTCTGCTGTTAAAGTGCATATTTTTCCTTTGACAATTCCTTTTTTTTTTTGTTTAATGATATTCTTGTCCTTTCAGTAAATGTTTCAACAGTCTCTGGAAATGTTCAACAGATGTATGCATTGTTCGCCAAGACTTAATTCAGCGCATCAATTCTGGAGATTATGGGTGAGAGCTCTTTTATTTCAGACTTTTGATATGCATCACAATATTGCTCATTGTGTGTATGTGCAAATTACAAGGTATGCAGTCCTCCCCACCCCTTCCTTCTCCAGATACATTACAGCAATTTGACCGTACGTGTGCATTTGTGACACTTTCCTAAATCACTGGCAGATTACAAAGCTTTAAATGAAAAGATACATGCTAGTAAGCATTACTCTAAACATCTATCTAAAATATTCTCCAAATTTAGAACAATTTTTTTTCTCTCAAAACACAATTTTCATAATCTTCCCTTATTCTTCATTGTGTTTATTACTCAGGATAGATATTTAAAGTAATTTTTTATCCTCCCTTGAGAGCACTGTTCCATGTTACAGGACTCCAGGTAGCACGGGAAGAGGAGAAGATGGGCCCAGTGGGGACCAAGTTATAAGAACTTTGTGGGATGTTGTGGGGGTTTTTTTCTTGCTAACAATCTCACTGCCCTAGCTAGTGCACAGGGATTAGGGACCCCAGTACCATATCTGTGCCTTGGGACCCTGCTGGTCCCTGTTTACAGACAGAGATACAGGGGCAGCCTCCCTGGGATCTGGGGTACCAAATTCATCAATGAAGCCTGTCCAGATTTCAAGCTGTCATGAGTACTGAAACATTTTGTACTTCACAGGAGACATTTAAACCAACTGAATTAGGATAAACAACCGAGTTAGGCCCCTGGAGCCTTAACCTGTCTCTTGTCAGTGGTGAGCAGTGATGTTTGTCACAGGGTGAGAGATGAGATATGACTCAACTTGTCCATGTGCTTGCACTTTTCACTGACTACAGGGAGACCAAGAGCAATGAGGCTTCTTTGGGCAGCATGAATCCCACTCCTTGTTCTTCATATAAAAGCAAGAAAGGAATGGGTAAAGAGAATGCTCGCTCCCCTGTCACCCAGCCCTTATCCATTAATGAATTTCAGTGTGTTCCAAATGTGTATGGCTGCAAGGGTGTGGGTTTTTTGCTGTGCATTTAGTTTGCATGTCAACACTACAATCTGAGTTGAGTCCACCTGAGAGTAGCAAGGAAATATGTAGAGAACCATGAGAAGCCCTTTCTCTCACAGGGGCTATTGGTGTAAAACTCGGGCAGAAGGTGTCAGCTGGGCTTTCTGCTGGGTTCAACAGTATCTCACTTCTGGTTCACCAGAGCATGAAGGTGCACTGTAACTCACTACATGAGGCTGTTAGTTGTCTGTGGGAATCTGGGCTGGAGCATGATTTGAGCATAGCTTCAAGAGAACAGTAATGTTTTGACTGAGCATCTTATTTTCCGGTACTGCCCTGAAGTATTGCATGCTCATGTCCTGCAGGCTGATGTGATGCTGACCCCAAATCACCACTATTCATATAGTGCTGTGTTGCTCCATCCTGCACTCTTCTGCAGTGGAAGAGCCCATAGTAAATATTTTCTCATGCATATTGAATAGAAGGTTTTGAAATGTAGTTTCAAGCATTTATTTCTGGATTTTTTTGCTAGTTGTACTCTTAAATGACCAATGTGTTAATGTGAGAGATATCTCTAATGTAGGTCTTATTTCTTTGGTTTTCGTCTGTGAGGAAGATGGAAAGCTGACAACTACAGTCAGTTCTGGGGAATGACAGTGGAAGAAGGTTTCAAAAAGCGCCTGGGCACCTTTCCTCCATCTCATTCTTTGCTGAATATGAGAGAAGCTCCAGTAAGTGTCATGTACTCTTGTTAATTTTTTTAATAACTTTATCATATGGAAAAATAAATGTGGACAGTTATAAGAGTATGATTCAGGGTCTTGGCATGAAATGTTTCTATGTTGAATATGATGCTCCTGAAACAGTTCTACAAGTCATAGAATGTCTGGCCCTATTGACAGAAATCAAACAAGAAGGAGCAAAAGAAAATCCTAATCACTGTGAAGCTGTGCAGCAATATTAACATATCATTGTAGTTCACTTCTTTAAGAGGGCTCCATACTAATTTCTCCATCTGCTAATCATTGCACACATAGCTGTAACCACAGAAAAAAATATCTAGGCATAGTTCATCAACGCTAACAGCTGAGACTTGAAGCAACCTTGACAGAAGCTATGAAAGCTTTTTTTTGGTTTTGAAAAAATGGACAGCAGAATTATGGGTATAATTTCATGGCAAAATGAAATGATTACTACCAGCTTTCTAAACCTCTTGACCATAGCAATTTTCAAGACAGCTAAATTAAATTTCCTATCATTTATTTATGCTGAAATCAGTTCTGCAGTAAAACAAACATACTTTAAGTTATGTATGTAGGTTAAGCAATTTAAGAAAAAAATACAGTTTATTGAATCCAGAGTGATTTTTCCAATGCTTTGGATCAGTTACTTAGTTTCTTTCTTAGAGGGCACAATTTATGGAAATCACAGACCAAAAAAACTAACTAGTTCACCATAGTGAAACTAGAAGAATTGCAAGTATAAATCTATACATCCAAGGTTTGAAAAAGCATTAAGTATAACAGGTATTTATCTTTGGCTTCTGTATAGTCCAGGCAAGTGATGCCATTTGATTATCTATTAGAAGTCAATTGCTGGTGCTTGTTTATGTGTTGTGATGTTGCCTAGAATCGAAAGAAAACTTTCCAAACAATATTAAAGGTGGTAATATGAAGAGCAGTTCTTTAATGAAAGCTTTCAGGTGCACAAAATATCAGTGTGCATGCCCAATACGGGATGTTCACAAATTTTATAAGTTTAATTAATTAGTATATCTCTCAAGTACATCCAATAGGAGACTGGTTGCCCTGGTAACCCACTCTTGGGCCTGCCGCTTGGAGTCTCCCCAAGGGCTTCTTCACCCTGTATTTTGTTATGTCTGCCAGGTGCTGGTGCAAAAGAGGGTGTCCTTGATAGAAATGCTTTTCTTGAAAATAAGACTAAACAGAATTTCTAGAAGGGAGCATGCATGTATGAGAAAGGGTAATCTACTATTCTAAACTGTGAGAAAGCATGAAAAGTAATACAGCTATATATCAAATATCTACAAAGCTGCAAATATATAAAAAAATATATAAAAAGCTAAAAATCTTTAGGCATCTGTGGCAGAAAGATTTCCACATGATGGAAAGCCCTGTGGTGACAGCAGTGCAGAGCTGTTGCTTGAACGGGTTTCGGGGAAAGAGGGGATGGCCTCTGCAATAATTTTAGCAGTCCTAATCCTTTTGCTTGATTCAGACTCATTCTTTGTTACACACAATGCCAACGCCCTGCAGCAGCATGGCAAGGCATTGGGCTGGGGGCCAGATTGGCCAGCTCAATCAAAATTACACTGTGAAGGGTTGCCAGAGCAAGAAGTGGACAGGAATTAAGCTTTGGAGTTTTGCCTTGTAGGATTTTCTGGACTACTCTTTGCAGCCAAAGACAGATCATTTCACTTGAAGATGGCGGGTCAAAATAAGACAATGGCAAAAAAGAATTTAATCCAGTATTTAGTAGGTGTCTGCCTCAAGTTACCCATGAACTGCACTGAGGCTCAAAAGAGTGAGATTGATTTGTTTTTGTTGGCTTTTTCCTTGAGGGATACAATGTGATGCTTATATAGCACAGGCAAAAGAATGATGTCATGTACCCAGCCCAGAGATTGATATCTCCATTACCAGGTATCTAGCTAGGTGAGACATATCCCACCTAGGAAAACAGGAAAGAGGTTTCAAGAAATTCTTTATGATACTTTCTTTCCTCCATTCAGCTTGGAGTAGCTGTTTACTAGAAGTCCTGCATTATATCCAGCCTACTGAATCATTGTTATTAAGCTTCCTGCAGCTGCTTGCACTGCTACGCGTCTTACAACCTGTGTTCCACTAAGCCATTTCTCAGTCATATTTTCTCTGTCTGCTATCTTAGGAAGTCTGTGAGCCACAACCCAACTCTCTTTGGCACTGCCAGACACCCAAGGAGATTCAATGCATTTTTCTCCAGAAATCCAGCTTTGCACATTCATGCATTTTGCCATCAGGAGATTTCCTTACATGTTGCTGGAATCACATATCTTCCACAGGATTCTAAGAAATCTTTCTGCTTATAAAAGCTAAAAATACTAAGTAATGCTCTCCGTATGACTTTCTCAGCTTCTGGAAAACTCTTTCAGCTAGCAGAAAATGGGTCTCAGTTGTACCTGAGCACATCTCCTACCTATGGCTTCTCTTCAGAATTATTAGAACTTCCTTGCTTTTAGCCCCATGGTTTCTGTCTTAGCTAGTTGTGATGTAAAAATATTTTTTCTCTGAACTTTCTATGAAGTTCCAAATTTCTCTGATTTTGTCCCCTTCTGTAGTTTCCCAGAAGAATATAATTTCTTTAGTGTCCTTGTGCTGCCTCAGGAAATTACCTGTCATTTGCCACATTTTAATACTTCACAACAACACTTAAAAATTATGTTTTCTTCACTTATAGGCAGATCCATATCTACTGTCACTGCACCAACCAACAATTCCATAGCACCCCTTGGGCTCATCAGGGGATACATCAATTGATTCTTCAAACTGGCAAAACAAAAGTAGCCATGGAGTTAACTTCCAGGCACATTAAAAGATTAAAAACTTTAAAGTTTTAAAGACTTTAAAAATATTACCAGATTTTCGTGGACTATTGCCCCTGTTTTTTCTTTCATGAATAATTTTCTGTCACTGATATATAGAGAAGAATACTCACACATTAACAAAGTCCAAACGGTTAAAAACTAGTGAGTTTTCATGAGAGTGTTTCCATTAGGCTTCACCTATAACTAGGTGACAAGTCCGAATAGGGTAAAAGAGATATGAATAGCAAAATTCAGAAATAATGACTTTTAAATTTTTTTCAGAGACACTTTCCAAACCTTAATGGCTTAACCCTTAAGTGACTTTGTTGAGGACTAATTCACTTTCAGGCCAATGTACTAGTTACTTACTGTGGATAAACTGGTACTAATTAAAAAGTCATGCATTCTATGTGATTAATACTGCCTTTCCCATTTTGCAAGTGACAAAACTGCAAGCCCTTTTCCCCAAAATCACATATTTAGTGGATAAAAATGTTACAATTAGTGTTCAGGAGTTTTGGGCTTGTACTG
>WEIT01007444.1:15835-50958 GCA_013389985.1 Dryoscopus gambensis
CAGCCTCTCCTGATGTCTTTGCAGTGAGAGGACAAGAGGAAATGGCCTTAATCTGAGACACGGGACATTCAGATTAGGTATTTTAAAAAAATCATCACTGTCTGGGTGGTCAGGCATTGGAAGAGGTTGCCCATGGAGGTCACGGTCCCTGGAGGTGTTTAAGAGGCATCTGGATCGGGTGCTGGTGATGTGGTTGAGTAGTTTAGGCATTAGAGTGGCAGTGCTGGGTGGATGATTGGACTTGATGGTCTTTAAGTTGTCTTCTAACCTTGATGATTCTGTGATTATCAAAGGACTGTTTTAAGTGGGACATGGCAGATGATGATGCAAGAATAGAGTAACAAGATGGCCTTTACTTTTGAAAACACCAGAGCTCTGCTCACTCTTCCACTAATGCTTGGAATGGCTCAAGGGGACGAAATCCACTTGTCTCTTTGGGATGTGTGGATCCTTGAGCTGCTTCCTTAATACCCAAGGAATCCTTCCTTTTTGTGACAGTGGCATGCATTATTTTCCATAGACTTTCTTTGCTGCCTACAAATATCATTTCCATGTGCTTAATATACAGATATTAATATATTACCCTTGTTATGTGTTGGGCATGCTTTGAGTGATTGCTTCCCCCTTTCCAGTAAGGCCTTAATGTACAGGTGAAAGGTGTTTTGGCTTCAGCTGTCAGTTTAGTATGAAGGTGGTTCCTTTGGAGAGAGCTGTGTGCACAGCTTGGCAGCCTCTTTCTCATCCACCTACTTGTTTTGTCAGCAGTAAAACTTTTCCAGTAAAATAAAATGTTGAGGTTCTTTTGGTTCTTTGTCCCCCAAAACAGCCCTTGTTTGGCTCATTTTTTTTTGTCAAGAAAACAGATGTATTTTCAAACTGAATGTCTCTGGTAGAATCTGAAGGACAAGTAAAGAAGGGGCAGTGTGTGCCTGCTTCACCAGCCTTCGTACCTGCTTAGTGTTCCTCTTCTCAGTGTCTTTTCTCTTTGTCAAGAGACAAGTCACACTGGATGGCAGAGAGCATTCTCATGCAGGCAGTGTTAGAGGAGAAGGATTTTTATGTGTCTCTTGGAATCTTGATGCATCTGGCAGGGTGTGACTTGCAGAGGATTAGCACCCAGCTCTTCTAAGAACAGAAAATTACAGGAAATCTCTCAAGGACTGTGAAGACCCAAACAATCATTTGTTTGTAAGTGCGTGAATCAGCTCACAGGTCTGGGCTATCTCAATATCAGACTCCATTTTGCATTCCCAGAAATTTAACTCATTAATTTGACCCGATTTCTCTGTTGTTCACCTCAGATCATGGTCTCTGGTGGTCGCTCACAGGCAGCAGCTGAAAGGCTCTCTGGGTGCAGTCTCCTCCCATCTGTAGCTGTTGGTATCTCTCCACATGCTTGTACACTGTGGTCATGCTGCTGCCTCAACGCCCCCTGAATCATTCTTGTCTAAATTGACTTATATTTAGCACTGTTGTTCTGTTCCCTGAATCCATCCGGTCAGCTGCGTGACAAATTGCTGTTCCCTGAATGCTGTCCAATTTGTAAATAAGAATTACCACAACTTAGGGACTATGGCAAACGTTTCTGTTTAGAAGCGCACTTGTTGAAATGTCCAACAGACTTTTCTGGTATGTACCTGCACCCCAGCCTTGCGGCAGGATGGATGAAAGGTGTGCTGGTGTCCTCTGACCTTTCTAGAACTACTTACAAATCATTTTGCGGAACTATTTATGGGCAGGCAGGCTGGCTGAAAACCAGTCCCAAGGGAGTGCATCTGTTGGCTGGAAGCTTTGACCTCCTGTTGATGCCTCAGATGGCCACCTAAAAAACAGAGACTAGACAGGAATAAGGGAATAAAGGTAGGTATTTATTTGAAGGGCCTTCAAAAGTACACCCTGGGCAGGCGAAAGGCAACTCCTAAGATGGACCCCGAGTCACGAGTTCTTCACACTTTTATAAGTTTGGTTCATTCGTGTATCAGGGTTAATTCTCCAATTAAAGCTTCGCTTAATGATGTAATTTCCCCAAGCTCACCCCCCTTCTAAGATTTTGGTTTACATATTTTGGGCCTAGGACAGTCTAGGTGTCCTTAAAGAGCAAGCTTGGAGAGGCTTTGTTGTGTCTCACTAGCATGAGAGAGCAAAAATTGACAGGCTACAAGAAACTTCAGAGTTACACACTAAGCAGTACAGGATTTGAAAAACATAAAAGTTAAAACCTAAGGCATCACAGTGAGGCTGCAGGTATTGTTCCCATGCAGCCCATGGAGTGCCCCAGGAAATCTCACCTCTGCCATGTCCAGTGGCCCCCTTTGCAGTGGTTTCTGGAGGCTTTGAAACTCCTTTCAGCAGCAGCTTCAGTAGGGCATAAGATACTGGCGCCCCTGAGTAAATCCTCATGGGGAAAAAGCTTTGCTCACATATTTTTAAAAGAAGCTTTCAGCTTCTAATTTCGTAGGGAGAGGTACACCACTGTCTGCCCCAAACATCTTCATTTTTAAATGTTTTGCCCTTGTAAATTGTGCATTCTAAGACAACCACAAAACTAAAGAAAGATTTTTCAGTTGGTTTGGGGAGAAGCTCTCACTTTTCAAGGAAACTTTTAAGCAGACAGAACTCTTATCCCTCACACTGTTCTTTGGCCTAGACTGTTTACTGAAAATGTGTAGGAAGGGCTACTTACAGTGCCTTTGGTTCTAATGTTAGGCTCAAATATGTACTTGGAGTGGGTTAAGGAGCCTTCAGTTCCTAGGGAAGCAAGATCAGCAACTAATCTGTCACTTGTCTGGACATTGAATCTTTTTATTTATAGAATCTGGATTTTTTTTTTTACTAGGCATCAAGGAAGCATCAGGTAATATTTCTGAGATGCAGTAGTAATTTTCTTGCCTTTTCATGGCATTGACTAATCCTTATTCTTGTTTTCTTTCAGGCTTCCAAGATACCGCAGAATTGTTGCCCACTTCTTGTATTTGTGAATCCAAAAAGTGGTGGTCTAAAAGGTCGGGATCTGCTGTACAGTTTTAGAAAGCTGTTAAACCCACATCAGGTCTTTGAACTTACCAATGGGGGCCCACTACCTGGGTAAGTCATCATATTTTAATTTTTTTTTTTAAATTTACATTGTTATGTTATTTTTTAAAAGGGTGAACTAGATTCACTTATTTTGAAGATCTAAATTGCTTCTGTTCCGTGCCTGATCACAAGGGCAGTGGATCATTTCCTTCTGACTGGTTCTTACTGTGAGAACAGATTTAAACTTTGAGGTTCTCTAAAGAAAAGAGAATAGAGTAGTTCTGATGTATATATATTTCTGCCAAATCTATCAGAGTCTGGCCCTGGGAAAGTCATATGCACTTTGCAATAGCACATATTCAATAATTATTAGAAATAAATAGATTTTATATTTGAATGAAGATGGAAAGGGAAATGTCACATTTCCTGATGAGGGTGGATTTTTGCTTTTATTTCTTCTGATGTTTCATGGGAACTACGAGGAAAGTATAATAAAATTTTCTATTTTGACTTTTGAAACTTGGCCACAGTTGCAGAATTAACAGGGCATGCCTGATCACAGCTGCAACATTTCTACAAGGAACAGGACATAATGTGCTTGTAAGAAGGCAGGAACTGATGACTTGATTTAATCAACCCCACTTTGTAACAGCTTCATAAAACTGAAAGCAATGGTTGTAGCCTATTCCTCATTCCTTCACTACTGCTTTAATAAAAAACTTGTCATGACAAGATTTTCAGAACAAAAGCTTTGTGGGATGAATGCAGCTTATGTAGGAGACAAGATAAACAAGCTACACAAACTAATTTTTCTGTCAGAACTGTATCATTTTGTTGTCTTTTTAATGCACTTCAAGCTGCATCTTCAGTAACCAGTTAATTTTGTTTTGGCTTTGGAATCTTTCTGTAGCTTTATGGCAAAATGCTCCCACTTGTTCATTGCTTCTTTTGCAATGGGAAATAACAATTCTTTTGCATGATATCTTGGTAGGTAGGATGAAAAGCCACAAAAGGTAAGCGTCACCAGGAAAATGGGACTATGAAGAAGAAAATGTACTGTGATTCCTGTGACTGAGTACAAAAACACCACCACTAATCAGCATCTCCTCTAGGATTTAGAGTTACAGATGTTCACATTGAAATTATGACTAGTTAGGTCTCTGTGCTCTTGCAAAAGGAAGTGATTAACCATTTAGCTCTGTCTGTGAAGAATCTTAGAGGAATATGGTTTTTACTCTTTTTAAAATAATCTTTATCTACAACTTCATATTCTTCCATTCACCTTGTTGAAGTTGATCCAGAAACTGATGGTAAAGGGGCATGGGCAGAAATCCAATAATACTCTGTCATTTTAAATAGCATATCGGGACTTTGCATTTCCTATGTTCTGTTGTAACATTTCTTTTCCTCTGTGCTTTGCTTCACAATGGAGGTTTCACACGTTCTCCAAAGTGCCCTCCTTCCGAGTGCTGGTGTGCGGAGGAGACGGCACCGTTGGCTGGGTCCTTGGTGCACTTGAGGAGATCAGGCACAAGCTGGTGTGCTCAGAGCCCTCAGTTGCCATCTTACCTTTAGGAACAGGTGAGAATCACAGCAAGAAGTGTTCTTCTGCTGAGGGCAGAAGTCCTCCAGAAAGTTTTATCTTTGTCTGTGTGACAGAGGACTCAGTTTTGCAGTCGAGATGCCATGAGATTCAGTTCTGGCTGGTGCTGGAAAGTAAACCAAAATAACAGATTTTCAAGGAAATGTCAGTCATGCTTTCTGAAAAACGATATCAGGATGAACAAGCAGCAGGAGCATTGATATGGGTGTGGGTGAGTGGGCAGGAGCTGGGAGGGCAAAATAACCTCCTCCTGACAATCAGAGGTGCATCAGCCATTGCTGTAAGACAGCAAACTCAGTTGCTCCCTGGTGTCTGAGCTCCATAACAGGTTTTTCTACCACTTTTTATGGAAACGTTCCAGTATGTCTGTATGCAAAAGTAAACACACGTGCAGGTACAACACAACTTAGATTCTTTTTTTTCCTGCTAGTTAGTTCTTCCTTCCAAACGAACTAATTCCATGACTTGATTGGAGCACCTTAGTGCAGTGTGATTTGTAAAACAGGGCTGATGCACCGATTATGAGACAGTCATGTTTTGGTGTTCTTCGCTGTTGCCCAGGTAATGACTTGGGGAGGGTCTTGCGCTGGGGAGCTGGCTACAGTGGGGAGGACCCATACTCCATTTTGGTTTCTGTGGACGAGGCGGATGATGTTCTTATGGATCGCTGGACTATCCTTTTGGATGCAGAAGAGCCAGCTGAAGGTGCAGAAAATGGCATTGCAGAACCTGAGCCTCCTAAGGTGAGCCGAGCACCATTTGGGTGTGATTCTTAGGAACTGCTGTTCTCCTGAAAATCACAAAAATAATGAGTATTAACATAGTTTAATTTTTACTGCTCACTTGTCTTTGTGCTTGGGCCTTACTGAGCTGTTTCCTAGTGAATACAGCACACGTCTGGACCTACTGTTTCGGTTTTGGCAGGACTGCTTGACTGCAGAGCACGTTTTGTAGCTGTTTAGCAAAAAGCATCTGATAGAGGATTAATGAAAAGATTCACACGGCAATGACATTCCTATTTGCTTCAGCTGGAAAGAAAATTATTTCTCAAATAAGAAAAGGCTTTGGAAGGGATGCCAAAACACTTTCCAAAACACTTGTAAAACTAGACTGTCAACCAAAAAACACTCCCTTCCCCAATAGGTACTCTAATTTTTCCTTTCACAGTTTAAGAAATTACTAGGAGTTGCTAGCATATTCAGGAAGTAAAAACTTCTGTCATCTTACTGCCATTGTGTGTCTGTATATGTACCATCTGTTATTTGCTCTTTTTTTGAGTGAAAGTCACTGTCATTTGCTTCATATGAACTTATTTCTGTTTAGGAAAATAAAAATGTTGATTGTAGATTGTGACTTTGGAGCTTTATGTGAATCCTGATTCTGTCACTCTTCAGATAAAAGGAAGAAATTGGATGAAGGGCTTGCAAAAAAAAGTAGGAAATTGTGACAATGGTAGCAATTGTCCAAGATTTGTCTGGTCACTGGAAAATCCTAGGCATTATGAGTCAGTTGGAGGATTTAAGATGCTCGAGTTCCAGCTGTTTTTCACTTGGTGGAGACAGGGGTTTATTTTACCATGGTGCCTAATCTACTTTTTAAAGGTGAAGGATGGGAGAGTAAGGACTAGGATAAAACTGCTATGGAATGAACTGGCATGCACAGGAAGAATTAACAGAAGAAATGGTCGAAATCTGTAGAAACTTGAGGTTGGCCTATAGGGAGACAGTTAAAATACAGCTGAGTAGGTGAAGTCAAGTTCTTCATTCATCTGGTGTAAGCTGGTCACCTTCCAAAGTAAGTACAAGTGTCTTCCCAATGATGTAATATAAATCCATGGCTGATGCCAAAAATAATAGTGGCACCAGTGTTCAGCAGCTTGTGAAGTTACTGCATAGAATTGCTTTGAGAAGTTGAGTTGGTTTTATTTCTGCATTTGTTTTTATTTCTGCCTTATTATGCTTGTTACTTTTAGTTAAGATTAAATTTTGATGTTTTTGATACTTTGGAAATAATGGCTACACATGTCAACAGTTGTTCATGCAACTTTATTTTAAGTGCAGTGTTTCTGGAAAATGTTTTCCAGAATCTGTCAAGATGCAAGTGACTTGGAAGAATCATCTGCAAAGCTTGCTTTTGTTGAAAAACTTTGGAACTTCTTAATTTTTCATTTACTAATGTAAGCAGGAAATGATACCTTTCTTTTTCCTTTTGGTCAGATTGTACAGATGAACAATTACTGTGGTCTTGGCATTGATGCGGAGTTGAGCTTGGACTTTCATCATGCTAGAGAAGAAGAACCAGGGAAATTTAATAGCAGGTAATCCTGGGAAAACCAGATGAGAAAGTCAATTCTGTGGTATTGCATTACTTCAAATTTACACTGCAGCTGATAATCTTCAATGCCACANGTTTGGGTTTGGTTTGGGTTTCTTTGTCCTCTACCAAGAGAGAGCACCAAAGCAGTTTTTGGAAGCCATGTCATTGTTCTTCAGTGTTCTTAGTTTGCCAGTAACCGCATTGTTGAGTTCAACGAAATTTTGAGATAGTGGAAATACCTCTTGCACAAAGCCTTTAGCAAGAGAGAGGGCAGTGCTGCTACATGAGCCATATGCACTGTTCAGAAATGCTCAGAAGCATTCAGAACTTCTTGTGTACCTTTTCCAGTTTTGCTTAGTGCTGTTGTAGCACCTGCATACTGGTATTAAGGATAAAAAACTCCCTGTATCTCAAGTGAGAATGTTATTAAAAAGGTGTTGAGAGAGACCTTCCTCCTCTCTGGCATGCACATCAGCCAATAATGGGACTTATTCTTCTTCCCATAATCACTGAAATTGATGAGCAAAAGAAATCACATCTGTGTAATTAATAAGTAATTCCTGATAGAAACTGATTTTGTTTGCTTTCCCCTATGTTTGTGATTAAGTGCCTTATAAATTGTATCTTAGTTTCCAGAGTTACAGCCAGTTACAACTATGCAGTGTTCAAACTGTAACTATTAAAAATATTCTCTGACCAGTTATGAGTGCAATGATGTGTAATCCAACCTATCTTGTAGTGTTCTATGTATCATTACAGGCATTGCTCATGGTGCTTTTCTTAAAAACTGACTAACAGAGTTGTTGATGTGAACATAGGTGGTTCCTGGTACATAAGTTATTATTAGGAACTGGTTTGCATTTTCAATATGCTGGACTGAAAGTATCATAGGTAGTAAAATCGGGCAATAATTGCAGTGCCTGTTGTGGTACATGAAACTTTTCTAGATGGACTTGTGCAGTTAATATCATGTACGAGTTATGTTCATTCTTTCTTCAAAATATACTACTCCATGTTTGCAAAGCTGCAGCATTTCAGAAGATGCATACTCTTCTTACTGCCACTGCATTTAAGGGATATACTTTGATTGCTATTGCCCTGTGTGCTTTACATCCCTGTAGTCTTCATCGCAGTCACTTCCCAGTACGCAGCATCAGTAATGCAGTGGACAATGTCTTTGTATCATTCTTGTGGGGTGACTTGAAAGGCTTGTGGGAAAGAAGAGAATTTATTTTTTCCCCAAATCTGAAGGGCTATATACTTTTGGAAAAGAAACATGAAATAATGAATTGATACTGAGATACATTTTTGCAGAAGACAAAAAGCTTGTGCAGGCTGACACATGATACTTACTTTTGACTGCCTGTGACAATGACTGTTAAAATAGCTGACTCTATGCTTCCCCATGATAAGCAAGTGCATGCTCTTGTCAGTAATATTAGCTTTTTTATTATTATTATTTCTAGTAAATTAACTGAAAATGCTATCTACTTAATGCACGATGCAGCAGCTGCTGGCATGTGCACTGGCTACTCTTGAGTGCAGAACAGGAAGTTTCAGGTTGTAGCAACAGAAACTGCAGGTAGTCCTTGGAAGAATTAGGGGCTTTAATGCTCTTCTGAAGCAAGACCTTAAACTGATAAACATCCCAAAAGCTGTATGCTCTCTGGCCTCACTGACTAGATTCTCTTTGGCCTCACTGACTAGATTCTCTTTACGTGCTCTGGACTGCTAACATTCAGCTAGCAGCTCGAAGTGCAGTGCTAACATCCCTGCAGGAATTCAGCACTGATCTTGCATTGCGGGGCAGATAAAAACAGTGTGTATTGTGACAGTGATGGTCTTTGCATTGGTGAGTGCCAAACTATATGAGGTTTTTTTACAGTGTAAAATTTAATAATCAGGCATCTGCCTTCATTCATAGAATCACAGACGGGGTCAGGTTGGAAGAGATTACAGTGGGTCATCTGATCCAACCTCCCTGCTCAAGCAGGGTCATCCCAGAGCACTTGGCACAGGGTTGCATTCCAGATGGTTCTTGAATATCTCCAGTGAGGGAGACTCCACACGCTTTCTGGACAATCTGTTCCAGTTCTTGGTCACCCACACAGTAAAGAAATTCTTCTTCACGTACAGATTGGACTTCAGTGCATCAGTTTCTGCCTGTTGCCTCTTGTCCTTGATTGCTGCCTCGCTCCATCTTCTTGACACTCTCTCTTCAGATATTTACAGACATTGATAAGATTCCCTCTCTTCTTGAGGCTGAACAGGCCCAACTCCCTCAGCCTTTCCTGGTTAAAGAGGTGCTCCAGTCCCTTAAACATCTTTCTTGCCCTCCACTGGACCCACTCCAGGAGGTCCATGTCTCTCTTGTACTGAGAAGCCCAGAACTGGACACAGCACTCCAGATGTGCCACACCAGGGCAGAGCAGAGGGGCAGGATCACCTCCCTTGACCTGCTGGCAATGCTCTTCCTAATGAACTCAGGATCCAACTGGCCTCTTGGCCCCCAGGGCATACTGCTGGCTCATGGACAGCTTGTGATTAACCAGGACCACCAGGTCCTTCTCCACAGAGCTGCTTCCCAGCAGCTCAGCACCCAGCCTGTGCTGGTTCGTGGCATTGTTCTTCCCCAGGTGCAGGACCCTCCGTTTGCCTTTGTTGAATTTCAGATAGTTCCTCTCTGCCCATCTCTCCAACCTGTCAAGGTCCTTCTGAAGGGCTTCAGAGCCCTCTGAGGTATCAGCCTCTCCTCCCAGCTTTGTGTTGTCAGTGAACTTGCTGAGGAGGCATCTGGCTCTTCATCCACATCATTCCTATGGGATCCTGGAGCAGTCTCCAGGACTGCGTATTACAGAAGAGATCACATATTGTTTGTGCCTTCCAAAATGGCAGGAGATTGCTGTGGCAAGCAGTTTCGACCTGCAAGGCTAGAATACTCGGCATAATTTAATATAAGTTTAGACTTATTTTACAGAGATACACAGCTGTTCTTCAGTTAGGTCACAGTGAAGTATTCTTTCCATTGCTGAAGGCTTCCCTCTTCAAGCAACAAAAATTAATACTTCTTAGAGATATTGAAAGTGTTGTTTCCTACCGATATTTCAATATTTTTCAATTGTATCCATATTAGACAAAACCTGTCTTAGCATAGACACATCTTGACTGGAGGAGAAGTGCATGTTAAATTGTGTTACATGAGGTACCTTTAATTTGGCGCTATTTTAAACTGTTAGGACATAGGACTAATCACTCCCAATGAAATAATTTAAGATGATTGAAAAGTCTGAAAAGTCTCTGTCTGAAAACTTGGCTGTAATCTGCACTGGCTGTCTTCCCCACTTGAATGTCTATGGTATTTAGACATAATGCCAGAAAGATTTTGCAGAGTTGAATTCCAATGACACCCATGTGCTAGTAGGATCAAATAATGGAAATTTATGCTTTTTATTTTAAGGTTGCCCTGAAGGCCATGTATCCAAAGGTTTCCACTATAGAAGAAAATAGTCTGTGTGTTTAACTATCTTTTGTTTATGTTATTCTTAAAATATTTTGCCATTTCTAGGGATGCCATAAAAATCCTCCTCTTCTTTTTTATTCTAAAATTAGAGATGTTAGAGCTCTGTCACAAGTTGAGATTACTAAGCCTGTTTTAACTTGCTGCAGCTAAGTATATTTCAAATTAATTAGGAATGTGTAAAGCAAAGATTTTCAAATGTTTTTGTGCCGTAGTATTGTAGCATTGCATGAGAAAACAGTTTAAAATGGGTCATGACGACCTCCTAAGTCTTAATCAAAAATGTAATCTTCCAGCCCAGGAGTTTACATTTCAAAGAGGCATTGGATTCAGGCAACACTTTGGGAAGGGACGTTTTTTCTGTAATAAAATTTCACAATCTGCACATGTCTCAACAGAAGAATCATCCCTTAAGTAAAGGTATGCAAAGTAGCAGTTCATGGCTGATACTTTGTTTCTGCAGTAAAGCTAGAAGAATTTGAAATGGATTTTAATTGAAAAACTCTTTAAACATACCTGCTAGAGGACAATAGTGATATACATACAGGGAAGACTGCTATGCCTGGCCTTACGTTTTGATTACAAGATGCTTGTCTGCTCCTAGGTTTCACAACAAGGGAGTTTACGTGAAAGTCGGGCTGCAGAAGATAAGTCATACTAGAAATCTTCACAAGGACATAAAACTGCAAGTGGACCAGCACGAGGTGGAGTTACCAAGTATAGAAGGACTCATTTTTATTAATATACCCAGGTAAAAAGGAGAGGAAGGATCCCTTGTGGATGCATGCCTGACTGTATGTGTAGAATTGCTGCTTGGTATTTGAGCATCAAATGTCAAATAGTTAGGTAACAGGTAGCAGGATTGAAGACAATCAACCTGCACACACTTTCTGACGTGCTAGGGACCAGGTACCTAAGCAGCTCCTGCAATGAAGGACAGATGGATTTCAACTGTCAAACACTGCCCAGGTCCTTCAGGCAGCTGGTCAATGTACAATGGATTGTGTGATGCTACCTGGGTAGCTGTGGAAAACCCACAGTTCAGATACCTTTACAGGCCTGTGAGTGCTTCCTTGACACCTTCAGGGAGCTAGAGTTACTGTTGTGGAAGTATCCACAGGAGATCTGGCTTCCTTAGATGTGATGTTGATAAAGGCAGGTTTTTTGTTTGCACAAAACCAGCAGGTAATTAGTGCTGCCATACTATTGTTTTTTCAAGTACCTAGTGCTGCCATACTATTATTTTTTCAAGTACTATCTCATCTTAAACAACCTGTACCTCTTTGCATTTTAGTCAGAAAATGTTTTATTCAAATACATCTTTTTACATGTACACAAATATACATTGCATATGAGACCTGTGGAGAAGAAAAGATCCCAGTTAAGTGATGAGTAGTTCATGCACCAAAACAATAAGCAAGTACTGGAAGAGTCAGTACTGCATAAAAAGCAGCATGGTTTAAATTGTCAGAAGCAATTCAGAGGACTGAAGTGCATGAATATCTGCTTAACTACAAGTGCTTTTGGCCAGGTACAAGAATAAAGTTTTAATAATTGTTTTCGCTTTAGTTTCTCTTCAGTAGCTTCCATGAATGTTGTCAAGGCCAGTAAGAGTTATGTTAAGTTCTTTAGACTTGAAAGTTAAGGTTTAGTGTAGCTGTAACATGTATTTCCCAGCAAATTAAAACGCTAAAGAATTACCTTTTTCCTATTTACACCTTTTCTTTCCAGTGGAAACTATTTACTTCACTCCTTTTACTATTAAAAGATCTGATCAAAATTCTTCCAGATTTTAGGAAAACAGTTCCTGCTTTTACAATGCAGGAAAACTGCTCCCTCCAGCTGGTGGGGGAGCAGTGTGCAGCTTTTGAAGCCTGACAAACCAGCCACCCTTAGCAGGGCACGAGGGAGTGTGCCTGGGGACAGACCACAGGCCCACAGGTGGTCACTGGTGTGCTCTCCACACAGCTGGGGCTCTGGAGCTGACCTCTGGGGCTCTGAGAGTGACAACCGCTTTGAGAAGCCACGCATCGATGACGGCCTGCTGGAAGTGGTTGGTGTGACTGGCGTCGTTCACATGGTGAGTTGGCCGTCCCAGTAAACACAGAAGAAACACACATTTTACGGGACAGGGTTATTTCTGTAACACACAGTGCATTGCAAGTGCATAGTCCTAAAAATTACACCTCTTTGTTAAGGCTGGATAAGAAGAAGTAATAGGATTTGAGAATTTTTTAAAAATCCGTGGGAAAATGCTTCATGATTTAACTAGACTTTGAACCAAGGAGAGAAACATATATGTGTGCATATATATATATAATGCAATATATATATTAAATGCAAATATATGTATGTATTATGGAGTGCACTAGCTTTCCCATAACAGGTATCATGGTGTCCAAATGAAACAGTTCGCAGGATGAAAACAAGATTTTACTCTAATACTACAAAAGCATGCACTCTTCTTCTAGTGTAGCTGCAAAAAATCTTGTCATACCTCATCACAAGCACAGTGGAAATTCCATCAAGACAGGTTGCCTTATAATTATCTGCCAGAGGCTTTCCAACCCCTATCGCTGAGAATTTGATACTCGCTGCTCTTGATTTGAATGCTATGTCAAGCAGGTGGTATGCTGTTCTGCAAAGAATACTGTGACTCAAATTAGGCAGCTTTAATTCTTTCATGTATTACATATTTTTACAATGGTCTGCTATTAGTAACACAGTCCTGTGAGATGGTAGGTTATTTTTGTCTTCATATTTTACCACTATTTAAAGAAATCTGCTGCTAAAAAAGTGTATGTGGTCAGGTAACTTGAGATAACTTAATTCATAAAGCCACAAAAAATGGAAAGGTGGGTGGTTAAATTTTGTGGAGCTCGATCAATCTTTGTGTTGGTCAACTTTACCATTTTGTAATTTAGATCTTCTAAAAGACACTAAAGAGTTTTGGTAGAGATCCTTAAATCTTTTGTGAAAGTAGAAGCAGCTTTGGAGTATAAATGTTAACAAACCTGTGCCTTGGGTATGTGATAATAAGGTTTTTACTCCCATGTTTGTTTTCTGCATACATTCCCCTAGAGTATGTGTAGCAGCAAAGCTCACTTTGTTTCACTTCTACAGTTAACTCTAAAAAGTTAACTCAGCTGTTAAGTTGTAGTTGAGTATCTGTGTATTTCTGTAGCTATATGGAGTTGAGTTTGGAAAAACTCTTTGATTAACAAAGTGCTTTTAGACTTTAGAATTTCACATGTGCTGAAGTCTGTGTGTACTGTTAGGTGGTTTTAGACGTATTTACTGTGTCATGGAGGGGGAAGCCAAAGCAAACAAGACCTTTGTGAGTGTATGTTCCTTGGCCAACCTTTGTGTACAAAAGACTTTGCTGTGGAAGTTGTTTTGCCTTCCACAGCCTGCAGGGGTATCTGAGTTCTCCTTCCTGGACTAGCTGAAATACTTAATGCTGGGGTAGCAAAGGCATCCTAGTTTTGCCTAAGCAGTTTTTTAGCTGAAACTTAAAATGTCAGGTGAGAATAAAGTAATATCCACCTAGTTTAATGGCAGCTAGTACTTGTACTTCTTGTTAGTTGCGGTGATTGATATCCTGGCTTTTATTCCCTAACAGGGTCAAGTCCAAGGTGGTTTTCGATCAGGAATCCGCATAGCCCAAGGCTCATATTTCCGTGTAACACTCCTAAAGCCGATTCCAGTTCAAGTTGATGGAGAGCCCTGGATTCAGGCCCCTGGCCAGATTATAATTTCTGCTGCAGGACCAAAGGTACTGGCTGTAGGTTTCTCTTTGCAAGTTGACTTTGTGCCTGCCCTGGATATTACCGTATTATCTTGCTTATCTGTGTGTTCTAATGCTTAACCCTAAAGGAGCTGCTCAGCACCATGTGGTAACCGGCATAGCAGTTCCTAAAGAAGATGGTTTGAGGGCTCTCTCTAGTGGCTCAGATGAGGCTTGTGTTTAAAAAATAGTCCCTGTGCTTTGGCCTAGTGACTTAATTTATTCCCCTGTGTTGAGGTCTGCAGGCAGTGTTGCTTGTCTTGAAGCAGGGCAGAGTTATAAAGGCCATGGCAGTAGTGCAGTGTGCAAGGTAGGAATCAGTCTGCTGGAGAAGGGAAGATCTGTCAGACAGTAGTAGCAAAGGAGAAAAATGAATAAGGGAGGAGCAGAGTCTGTGAAAAAGAGACTTTGGAAAAGTCTCTGTTGAAAGTCTCTGTTAAAATGGTCTGTTTTTTCTTTATTATCTCAATGTGTATGTAAAAGCCAGCATCAGCTCCCTAAGAATTAACTTTTCTCTTGACTTTGAAATTGTGAAATAAACATTTTGCAGTAGTTGACTGTGGTGCACACCAGTCTACACATTTGCCTACTACCTTAAGGATGCCCTTTCAACTCACAGAAATTTGTTGCTACAGGCAAGCTCAGAGGATATGTAGCTGTACTGGGAGGGCTACCAGAACAACTGCCCTTGCTGAGGAGAAATGAATGGGTCATACCTCAAAGCTTCAGACTATGTTAAAACTTTGTTCTTTTCATGAGAAGAAGTGGGGGAATAATGGAAAGAGAGAGAGAGCAAACCTAACTTGTCCTTCAGTGAGAAACATTTCTTCTTCTTCTATCAGGTTACTGACTAGTTATCTCTATATATGGTATGTATATATGTGTGTACAGGAATATATATGCACGCACATACATACACATAATGTGTATGTGTTTATGTTAAAAAACCAGTAAATCCTACAGCTTTAAAAGGATAGGTGCACCAGACAGTTGTGTTTTTAAATGTTTTTCTGTTGCAGTTCCAGCTTTTTACTTGGTTATTAGTTAGTTGCCTTAGATCAGCTTTTTGGTGACAGGTATTTTAATACTCACTCACTTTCTTTTACATTTTTCAATTTTAGGTCCATATGTTGAAAAAATCCAAGCAGAAGCAGAAAAAACCTGGAAGCCTGAAAGAGATGAAAGTGGATGGCATGTCAGTCTCTGAAGGCGGACGCTAAGGGGAGACCTCTGTCCACACCTAGATACCACGCTGGTTCAGTGAAACGGAGTGCAGACAACTCTCGAAGAGTGTTGCCTATGAGCGTGCCTTTCATTACATTTTGATAGTACTGGGTTCCTCTTTGTCTTTCGAAGATAGTGCCTCATTGTCACAAACAACTCTTATGTACCACTTGTCTCATCTGAAATGTTTACTTTGGGTTGCTTTTCTGTAAGCTGTTTCCCAGCCAAACAGAGATTCCAAGATGCTGAGATTTCTGCATTTGCCTTCACAAAAAATCCTTCCCTCCTCTCAGCTCCTTCTTAAAGAAAATCATTCCATAGATAATTTTTTTTATTTGTTCTATAACTGAAAATGTGTTTCTTAAATTGATGCTTACAATAGCATCCTAACCAAAAAAAGGCAAAAACATGAGCTGCTGAGAACTCCTTAGATCAGTCCAAATAGCACAGCTGAAACAGTACAAGCGTAAAAAGAAAAGTACAAAACACAGGAGAGATTATTTCTATAAAAGGATCCCAGTGCACTGGGAAGAGTGAAAGTACTAGAACAGCTGAGTCAAAATATTTCAGAGCGTTTACTTCAACAGTATTTGGACAGCATGAATGAAGGGAAAACAGCCTGTAGAGCAATTTTTCAGCTGTAGCTTAGTTTCTCATTATTCAGCCAAAGCCTGTTTTAAAAAGCATTTGAATTTCATCAGCTACAACTCTTAAAATAAAAAGGGAACAAGAATACCCAAGGCAGTATTATGTTACACCAATATTTTTCTATCACTGAAACCATTCTCTTTGACACCAGACTTTTTGTCTTGACTTTACTTGTGTTGTTTCATTTTCATGAATTTGGACTATTATATCACAGTAAGCTCAAGAATCATCATTAATTAGGTTAAAAGAAGTACCACTTAGTGTTCAGTTAAGTAACTTAGCACAGTCACATGTTAGAGCAGAATTATGTACAGCGCATCTTTGCTGAGGAGCCTAAGCAGGTACTGAAGCCTGTAGTGTGCATGTAACATGCTCTAGGCTTCAAATAACTGGGAATGCAAGAGGCATCATGAAAAATCACTTACCTCGTCAGGCTTCTCACGTCTTCGATGGGTGTTGTTATCAGGTGTGGGCCCAGGGACATAGTGACTGTCTTTTCTCACTTGGATGACTGTGTGCTCTTCAGAGGCTGTTTCTCCATCAGCTCCTGCGAGGCCAAGATCCCCTCTCTGTGTTTACCCATCTGCTGAAGGTGTGGGGATCCAGTACTCCTTTTACAGCTTCGTGCTGGAGACTGGTGCTGAAGCAGCCATGCTGCTCCTGCCATACGCTGTCTATATCTGCTATCCATGGCTGTAGTCATGTTGTTCTTCGCTCACATCTCTGCTGTCTCATCTCACCATGGTTGCCCAGGGACTGAACGTTTCACTTTGGGTCAACATCATACACAAAGGGCTCTGTGAGCCACTTGTGGGCAGGGGTGGGGCCTGCAAGGTTTTGCCACTTGTATGCATCTGCTGCTTGGAGCTACTTAAGCCATGTTGGCTAGAGCCCACTTAGCCAGACGGTGGGCTTACCTGTCCTCTGTTGCACAGTCATAACTATTTCAGCTGTAGGTGGCATGAATTCATCACTTGAGTGTCAGCTTTAGGAGCATTTCCTCTTGCCAGTGTGTCTAGAAAAATATCTCTAGCTGCTTCAGGGGGCTTAAGTGTAACTTTGAAATATGTAAAAGCCATTTTGTGATGGAGCCAGTTACATGCTGAGGCAGTTCTTGCTGGGTCTTGTTGGTGGGTCTGTACTCTCAGCACTGTGCCAGCTTCAGCAACAGCTGATTGTTACATGTGCTTTCTATTTTCCAGTCATGGTGCAACGAGTGTGTGAATGCCATCTATAGCAACAAAATGATGCAGCTAAAGCTATAAAGAGAGATAAAACAGTTATGGAAAAATGGCAGATGCCTGCAGCTTCTCCTTTCAATCTAGTGAGTCCTTCTCCATTTTCTGGTAGAGATGCAGTTGGAGGAATGACTCCTGTTTTCAGTGAAACCTTTTCTTAATTGTTTAAATTCGTAATTTAAGTTTGGGGATGTTCTTCAGGTCCCACAGCGTGGACTACAACTTAACTTTTATTCAACATGAAAACTGGATTCATGCTATAAAGGAAATAGTTTTGATAGTACAGAGCTAAAAGCCTTGTCTCCTGATCTTTAAACACAGAGTTGTCTTCTTTAGAACCTGGGCATGAGGGGTCAGCTGGACCTCTTCTGGCATCCTGGCACCAGCATTATAAGTAGGGAGGATAAAGTGTTGTATTTCAGGATGGGCACTCTCTGAATGAAACTCACAAATTAGAGAGGGAATCTGGAATAGGCTGCTGCTTCCTAATTGTCCAAAAAGACAGAGAAACTGCTTTGTATCCTTGGGGCAGCAGAAAGGATGCATCGTCTACTTTCCAGTTGCTGACTCAGTAATGGACGCTGGACTTTTTGTTACAGAAAACATGCATGAATTTTAAGATTGCTGGTACAGACTGTCTTCTACAACCCAAATAAATAAACCAGTCTTACTATCCAGGCATATATAATCCTGCAGCACGTAGCTGACAGTGTTTCAAGTTCTTGGCTTGTTAAGGACCGGGCTCTCTCTCCTTTTGCTCTGTATCTGTTATCTGAAATAACATGAAACTCACAGGTCACAATAGTTTAATCAGAGGGCCCCTTGCTATGGCATATTCTTCCTGGAGATTTCCCATCCCTGGAACTCTGTACAAGCCTGTTTTGGGGTATCATCATGGTAGCAACGTGACACTGAAGTATGAGTGTATTCTTTTCCCAACTTCCAGAGGGGATCCTGGTGGAGGACAAGAAGGCTTTGAGTTTGGTTTTCTTTCCCTTTTCTTTTTTTTCCAGAAACAAACTGCCATATATTGTTNCAGTTGGGATAGAAAACCCCCTGTAAAGCTTTTAAAAGGAGAAACTCACTCATTAACCCCTCTACTAAGATGTTCCAGTTTCAGGTTCTGTAAAGGCCATTATATCAAGAATATATGTGTGTATGTATTTTTTCTTCTCACATTTTCATTGCATATGATGTCTGAGAAGGCCTAGCATTTTCTTCTGTGGTATGCAAGGCCTGCATGAACGGAGGGGATAACTCTTTTCTGTTAATATGGAACATTTAGACTTAGCCTTTCCATTGAACATAACAATGCAGTATAATTTATGTGACAGTGGGCAGACAGATGATTCTCCATACTGACTCTTTAAGTAGTATTATGTGAGAATCCAGTGGTCACGGGGCCAAGTACTTTAAATAATACAGTAACAAAAGTGTTGGGGAGGAGGCTCAGTTCTTTTAAGACAGGTGTTAATGAATATCAGGGATGCAGGACCAGGACCTGTAACTGTGGACAGGGAAGAGATGCAGGCTCATCGCAGTCCTGAGCACACTCCTTCGTCCTCTCTCCACTACCTTTTTACCTTGCCTATAAACCACAGCAGGCACAAATAGCACACCTAGCATCTCTCCTGCTGAGATGCGTTCTCCTGACCTTTTACTAGTGTCCTACTTAGGCCAGCACAGGGGAGAGAAGGGTCCTGAAAACCATGGTTCCTTTCAAATACCCCACTGTTGCAGATGAGTGCAGGTGGTCAGTTGGTTAAAATCTGTATTGATGGATAAACACATTACCTCTGTCTTGAATTAGTAGAACCAAAATTCAAAAGCTCATCCCTGAGATACGGGTGCTACTTTGGAAAATTTGCTGCTTTTTTCCCCATGGCTTTTACCCTTGATTTGTTCAGTTTAGATTGCTGGTGTTTTCACTGCATTGATTTTTAGGTGAAACAGTTATTTTGCCAAAAGCCATTTGTCTATATATGTGTATATATGTGTGTACATACATGTGTATACCTACATGTGCATACACCCTTTAAGAATACGCCTTATTGTATTTCCTTCCACAGTGCCTAATTATACAGCTTTTCCCCTGTTACATTCTGATAGCACTCACTTCAGGATCTTTCTGTCACCAGTTTTGGACATGAGGCAGGACCTGCCCTTTCCAACACGACATAATGGCAATATAGTGAAAGCACAACTGTGTTTAGAGTACAGTCTCTGCATGTATTCAGTTTGAGCTCTGCTTGCTCTTTCTAGATTCTAGTCAAGTATCTGTGTGTCTAAAACCAATGCCAATGGTTATTGTTGCATTTTAAAAACTAGGAAGAAGCTGTCCACTGCAAGACTTAATTAAGGAACAAAACTAAATGAACTGTTATAGACAATTTTTGTTAATCTTCACGGTTACCCTCTTAAAATATTGTACAGATTTAATTTCTTTAAAGAGCAAATAATGTACTTGATCTGAATATCAGCTGTTTTGAATTGCTCAGCATTTATGGATTCATGTGATTCTGTAGCAGTCTGTTGGCATATAAATGTCATTATCAAATGAAACCTCTTTTTGTGGGAGGAGAAGGTAAGAGGAGCTGCTGTGACACTTAAAAAGGGCTTATGTTGAAGACACAACAGATTTGATTGCATATGTATTTCATAATGTACTGACTGCAGGTATGCCCTGTCTTGCATAGTCTCCAGTCCATATTCCAGCACCAGTATTGAGGGCTTATTTGAGTTGTGCACTTGAGAGACCTGGCAGTAAATACTCTTTCAGTCTGCACCCTGTATATCTTCTTACCACCTTCAGAGCGATGGTATATCCCTCTGCCAGACTGCCCTCCTAGCCTTTGGGCCTAGCTCTGTACCGAAACCGGTAATGAAGGTATGAGCATGTGCTGGTGAATGTGTGTGGAGAGTGGGGGAACGGAGTTCCTGCTCTGAACGCTGCTCTGTCAGTTTGGCTTAAAATATTCTTTAATTTCTGCTTCAGCTTTTACTTTAGCCATCCAACAGCTGTGCAGCAAAGATTTGGCAACTACTGAATTGCCTTGGATTCAGCGGTGACAATGTTGCATCATTTTCAGGCTTTGATCTTACATGCACCAGAATATGTATAACTTCATTATACTTTTTGCACTTAACAGAAAGTACAGGTTAGATAGGCTTAGGGTATGGCAAAATTGCAATGTTTGTACTTCTTTTTGTAAATATGGGGATGATTCTACAGATAAAAAGATGCACTTTCAGATAACAATGAGAACAAGTTTGTAGAATACAATTGTTTTGGAGTTTCTCTGATTGCAGTGTTCCTGATCCCCATCCATGTCTAACACTGTGTTCTCCTTGAAAGCCTGCTTGGGGATAGAGATGGCTTCTCACATTGCAGAATGTATTTATAGCTGACTGACTGAAAGTTCATGTAAGTTTTTGAGCAAATTTGCTGCTATTCTAAGTTTTAGGTTTTACTAGACTGCTTCTATAATGCATAAAATAATGTTCAAGTTTTATTTATAATGTCAACACTTACTGATTTGACCCTTAGTTGCAGGAGACATCCAGCCCAAAGCCTTCATTCCTTTTGCTATTTAATGGTTTTGTTGTGTTGTATTTTTTTGGCAGTGTAGGCATTGTATGTGTGGACTGCAGTGAAATGAATGCAAATTACTAATCTTAACCTGCAGTTAGAGTGGCAGTTTCAATGTTTACAGGACAGTGACTATTGATTGTAAACCCATCCATGTCCACTGAAACAGTGCACTCTTCATGTGTTTTGGAAGCATTGTTTCTGCTTACCATGCTAATTAATGGAATAGTTGCCTTCTGGTTTTAGAGTCCTGGTTATGTTGCTTTGGAGAGATTTAAGTGTGGGTTATGGCTTCTCTGCCATGGACTCACGGGACAGAATTTCTACTGATACAAGTGTGTCATATTGAACATGTTTTCTGAAAGAGTGACTTTATTTTTTGTGAAGATAATTTATGAGAAGGTTTTATAGCAGATCAGTGCTGAAAAAGTTGAAGTTTTGAAATAAATGTGTGTAGATATTAAAGATCTATCCCAAAGCAAAGTATTTTTAATAGGGCACTATTACTGGTGTAGTTATCCCTCTGAGCTCTCCTGGCAGTATGCCTATTTAGCATGTCACTCTGCACTGGTCAGGTGTGTAATTTAGGGAACAACCTGATTTCAGAAGATATGGCTTCATTTATATTGTATGTATCCCCTATTACACCTCTGGCAGCAAAATCTTAATATAAACGTCAGCCATACAAGGCAGGGCTTCTCCCCCATACAGATCACTGCAGGTTGAAGAGCAGAGAGCCTGCCCTTGTGCTTGACTACGGAAAGGTTATAAGTCTGGTGACTGTCTGGCACTTACAGTCCTTTCTCTCACTGTCACAGAGTGTGCCACACAAGCTCAGGCAGGCAGGCCTGAATCAAGAGTGCCTGAGTCAAACTGCTAACAGCTTGTCTCACCATGGCATCCATTTATTAGTGCTGCTTATCTTGCCAAATTAGGTAGCAAGAGGTGCTTGAAGTATTACTGAGTATTTATTGTGTAATTTTGGGTGCTTATAAAGCCTTCACTGCTATTTTTAAGCAAAATTTGGGGATCTGTAGCATAGCAATAGCTGTATAACTCTAGCATTCCAAACATGCCCAAAGCAAGTTATCCTTGTGATAGTTTAGTTAGCAATGGTGTAGCTAGTAGCAATCAGTATCTTGAAGCTACAAGTTCTGAATATTGGAAGAGAACATCTCTGCTTTGAATGCAGAGCATCAGAGTTTGTAATTCACTATAGATTTCAGCATCTCTCCTACTTAGGAATGACTGATGACATCTTACTTCTTCTCAAACTATGACTTAACTATCGCTTAAATAACTGTTTTTCACCTCTGGTAATTTAAATCATCCAACTTAAGCAGTTGTATGAATGCTGTTTTATTATCAAGATACTCTTAAGGTGTCTCATAGCATTTCTTGTGAATGTTCCAATACATCGGTAATAAATAATCCTGACCCAATAAACTAACCTAAGCTGACAAGTTATTGTCTAGTGCTTATTCTTTGTGCATCTGCCTAACTCTCAGAAAAAAAAAAAGCCTAAGTATAAGCATCAAAGTGGTTGAAAACAGTTTCCACACTGTGTGCCTCAAACCAGTAAAGCATTATCACACCTTTACTTGTGGATTGGTCTCAAAAACTAGCTTTTAACGATGTAACTTGTTTCTCAATGTCTGCCTTGCAAATGAGACATGTCACTATATTGTGGTAACTTGTCTACAAATAACAGATCTAGTGTAGTAATAGATTTTTTTTTAAGTAATTTATAAAAGATGGACTTTTCTCTTATATTTAAACATCTGTTCATCCTTGGAGTTCTGTTATTAGAACAATTCTGTGTATATTTTGCAATACATGTTTTGTGTTTGACTGTACATTTTGCACCAATATGAAATATTGTATTCTAAGTATTATTTACAAGTTCCAGAGATCTGTAACTAGTATTTGCTGTGAAAAATACAACATCTCTTCTACCCTGGATGCTTGTGAAGTAGTTATGCTTTAAAAAGAGCGGAATACACTTCTGCAGAGACAAACATACTTTATCTCAGCTGGGCACTGCTTTTATAGGAATTCTGTAGCCTTGCTGTTAGAGATTGGATCATGCCCTGTGAAAGGGCACTGTGTTCTAACAGTGTGATTTCATATGTTTCCATTTGTAAGATGACATCTAAGTTTGACGCCTGCAACACTGAAGCACCTCTAGAACCCTTATTTCTGTGGATAGCACTTACTGTAATTGGTAAAGTCTTTCTGTGATAGCACTACACACAGAGTATTAAGCATTTCTGGTGTTTTGAGTTACTTTAATGATGATCCAGATTTTCCAAGGTAGTTTTGCACAACTGCTTGCCCTGTTTGCACTTCTCTAGAAACGCATGACCTAGTGTTTTCCAGCTGTGGGTAACAGGCCCACACATAGCCTTGTGCTTGGCTCAAGTGAGCAGTAGTGGACCTGGCCTGCACAACTCAAGGGCCAGACCTCATGGATCTTGCCTTGGAGGGAGTCAGCTGGGACAAGTGGAAGGGCTGTCCAGTGAGCCAGGCCCAGGTGGCAACTCTGCCCCACGGTGGGTGGACAGCCCATCCCTCCTTGGAGGTTAAAGTCTGCCTTTCATGGATGATGGGAGGTCCATCAGCTGGACACCTCCTCTTGGGATGTCCCTGCTGCAGTGACCCTGCCTCTGGCAATGAGCAATTGGTTCTCCCAGCTCTGTTCAACAATTGACTGCGGAACTGAGGAGGCCTTGGTTATGTCCCAGCACCTCTGGACAAACCTTACTGTTCCTTGCTAGACTGCAAATCAACAAGCTCCGAAGCAGCTACAATTAGATTTAAAAACCATACATGGAAGATCTCAGTTCGGGGCTACAGTTCTGGAAAAAGAGGGAAAGCAAACAAAACACTGACCTTCCTACAGAGAAAAGAAAAAAACCAAACCACAGAACATCCAAACCTGAAATTAATTTTAGCCCTGCCCTCCTCTGAGCTGAGACAACAGCAAGACAAGTAGAGAGCTTCCAGCAGACCCTCCCTGCTCATACAGGCTTGTGCCTTGCAATCTGGCTATACCACTTTCTCATCAAGGGGAACTGGTGTCTGACAATGGGAAAGATGGATTTGACTGTGATAAATCCCATCTTAACTTCAACGTGGATTTAGTCACCAGTTAGACAATACTCTTTGAAGCACAGCTAAACCAGAAAAACTTCTTAGACAAATAATTAAGTCACAGGGAAATTAAATTTAAGCGTTAATGGAACCACTTTGGATCAAATTGATCATCAAGTGACAGCTTTGGGCCCCTAAAACAGTTGCTTTCTTGTTGTGAACAACTGGTGGACTGTAGCAGCTGCCATCCCTCCTGCTGGGGCTGAATAACCAAGTGCTGGAACACACGGTGGTGGTGTCAGCATCCTGAAAACAAATGCATGCAGACACAGAGCAGAGCCTGTGCGGGTACCCACATACAGGCAAGCAGCCTTGACATGAATAATACAAGTGGGCCAAACCTGTGCCTCCTCACGAACTAATGGGGCTCAACATTCACTCCTGAATGAATTGCTGTCTCTCACAATTTCCCCAGACTTCTCTTGTAGCTGGCACCATACTCTCTTGGTCTATCCAGAACCTGGCTTTCAGGTTCTGGAAGCCAAGAAATCCAGCTTAAAACTCTACTAGGGAATCAGAGAAAGAGAGAGAGGGAGGGGAAAACCAACAACAACAAAATTATAGACGGGTTAGAGAGATAGTACCGCCTCCACGGATCAGGCACAGAGTGTGCCCAGACAAGAAGCCTGTTGACTTAATGCAGGGCCCTTGTAATCAGGGGCAGCGTCGGGGTCAGAGTAGGTGTCAGAAAATGCACACAGTGAAATTGCACACAGCCAACACCTCACTCCACACTGGAAAAATGAGGTAGAGAGCTCTGTCACCTTCAGGGCTTCCCTCAGCCAATCTGTGCTGTTAATCAGTGATCATTTACCACAATCAGCCACTCTCACAGGCGAGTGCTGGCACCCCTGCTGGAGCAGTGCCCTTGAGTCTGTGCCAGATACCTATGAGGCTGCTGTCAGCCCAGGATTTCTGGGGATGCTGCTCACAACTCCATTCAGTAGCATACTGTTTTGAGGTCAGGACCTCCTGGCTCAAAGAAGCTTTCCCTCCTGCAATTTCCAAAGCACAAAAAGCTCAGAAGGCAAAAAACATTCCCAGCAGCAAGGACATGGGGATCTTGCCAATCCTGCTTCAAACTGGCCAAGTCGAAACAAGCTGATCCATTCACATGGCCACTGCTACAACCGTGCATCAAAGGTTCTGCTCCCATAGCTTTCTCTTGCAACAGGACTGGCTTGGTGTCCTCTGACGCAGCAGCCTCCCCTACAAAACATGGAGCAGAGCTGATAGCAAGTCTTCTATGACTCTCAGTCTCATAAGCCACAGTCCTCACAGCCAAATCTCAACATCTCTGGTCCAGAAAAAAACTTATGGAGGCTGAGGAGGCCATCTGACAGAGTCTCAGCAACAAAGGTCTGGATACAGTACTCATCTAGGACATGCCAGAATTGAAGAGACTCCATCAGAACTGTTACAGGAAAGGAGAGTGCTTCAGTTGACTGGGTGACACATTTTTCTTCTACACTCTCCCATTTCAGCTTCCCAGTCTTTGGCTCCTGCTGGTACCTCCATCCTCTTCCTAATTGCTTATCAGCCATTCCCATCACAGGACTTGTCATTGCTACTGCATTACTGCTCTGTACAATGGCTTGTCGTATTTGCTCTCCTTCAGAAACATTTTACACCTTTTTCAGGCTTCTTTGGGTTGCAAGTGAACACTGTGAGGATTTTTTTCAGTCTTTTAAAAGTTTTTAACCTTGATGTGTCAGCAGTTCTGGTCATAAACCTTAACTTTCATCCTGCTAGAACCTGTCTGAGGTCTCAATTATATCTGCCTATTAGGGGGAGCTGCTCAAGTTTCTGTTAATTATAAATATCCTTCCAGGTGTCTGCCGAGTTTTATGAGTGTTGACACAAAAATAAAGCAGTGTCAATAAAGTACCATGCTTCTAAAACAGGGAGTTTAGGTCTATCAATTCTTTTTTAATACAAATCTGGACATTTGCTGCTGGGCACTGACCACTTCATGATTTTCCTGGCTTGTTAACTCACTCTTAAACTGGAGGTTGCTGCCCTCTTGCTTTCTGACTGAGGATAGCAAAACTCTACCCTGACTTTGGAAAGGCTTTCAGGAACTGCTCAGGCGCTGGATGTGCTATTGCTCTGGTTTTAAAACTGTTTTAAGAGAAACAGTGTGCTGTAGTTATGCAAAGATGTTTATGCTTTAACTGTTTGGTTCATGGATTTTAAAAGTTTGTTCCATCTTTCTTAAAGTAATCCTCCTCTGAAATTATAATTAGTTTGGGGAAGAAAACAAATGGCAGTATGGTGGGGTACTGAGGGCACGGTTTCTAAGATTGCTCTCCCAGTGTTAGTGAGGAGTGTGTCGCCAGCAGATCTTGCTGTGTCTCATCGGGCAGTGAGGCGGTCCAGCCCATGGAGCAGCAGGCAGCTTTTCTGGGAGGAGCAGCAGAAAGATGTGGCGTGCTGCTATGCAGGTGCCATTCGCCTCTAGAAGGGGGCACATGCTGGGAAAGCATTGGCAAGCTGTGCCCTGGGGGCGGCCCACCACAGGAAGGGCACAAGGGACCCAGTCCCCTGTAGGGTGAAGGTAGGCAATGGGGAGTTTGGCTCTCTGAAATTTGCCTGCAAAGGGACACAGGGCAGCCCAAGGCATAGCCCAGCAGCCAGCCTCAGTGGTGCTTGGCTTGAGGTGAGCTGGGGTGTGCTGGTTTCTGCCGGGTTAATTTTCTTCACAGCGGCTAGAATGGGGCTGTGTTTTGGGTTTGTGCTGCACACGGGGTTGATAATATAGAGATGTTTTAGTTATTGCTGAGCAGGCTTACACAGAGCCAAGGCCTTTTCTGCTTTTCATACTGCCAGGCTGGTGAGGAAGTTGGGGGTACCTGGGAGGTTGAGAGGAGAAACAGCCAGGGCAGGTGACCCAATCTGACCAAAGGGATATTCCAGACCGTTTGACATCCTGCTCAGTATTTCAAGCTGGGCGCAAGGAGGAGGAAGGAAGAGGCATTTGGAGTGATGGTCACTGTGAGGTGTGAGGGGGCCCCTGGAAGGTGGCTGAAGACCTGCCTGCCCATGGGAACTGGTGAATGAATTCTTTGGGGGTTTTTTGCTTATATGCATGGCTTTTGCTTTCCATATTATACTGTCTTTATCTCAAACCAACAATTTTTTAGCTTTTACCATTCCAATTCTCTCCCCAGTCCCACTGGTGGAGCAGTGAGTAAGTGGCTGTGTGTGGTTCTTGGTTGCCAGATGGGGTTAAAGCAAGACACGGGGGAACAATGTTTCACAACAGGTGAAACAGGTGGGGGAGGGGTCAAGGCATTTGACAGCATTGGGGCCAAGCCACAGCATTCAGTGGTGGAGAACAAAGCCCAGCATTGCTCCAAGGCCAGCTCCAGGGGTGCTGAGAGGTGGGAAACAGTGTCACAACTCTCCTCTCAAGTAAGAGCCTGAAATTCACAGCACAGCATGGCTAAAGGCCAGGCCCCACAGTACTCTGCATGGGGGCATGGTGGTGGAGAGTAGTGGCACAATCCCAGCCAGACACCTGGTGTCTTGTCGTGGATGAAGGTAGGGAGAAAAGCCCTCAAGAGCCCAAGGGCCAGGCCCTGGCTGCATGAACACAGAGAAGTTTCTGCATGGACTGAGGACCAGGTCCCACAGTTCTTGGCTCAAGGGGGGCCTGAGGTGGAAACCCCTGCGGAACAAATCTCTCCTGTGCTTAGTCCTTCTGTCCTGGATGGCTTAGTCCTTCTGTCCTCTATGCAATAGTATCCTTGACAAAACAGCACAGGGCTGGTGACACTTTTCTCCACTGCAGCTCCACCCACCTTGCTCAGGACCAGAACATGGGTTAGCTCAGTCCACTTGCATGATGTGAGAGCCGTGGCGCACACAGAGAGGCCCACCTCGAGTCTCCCTGCTCCTGTTGGGGCACTGGCCTCACTCCCTCACCTGCTACATTCAGCACATCTTTCTGCCCTAGCCCCTACCTCCAAGCTTCCACTCCCCACACAGCTGCTGCCAGCTCCTCTGGCTTCTTCCCTGTTCCTGACAGCTATCTCCTCATGCCCACCTCAGCTTCACAACCTCTGGCTCTGCTGCCATCACCGCCCACCTCCCAACTGCACCAAATTTCTGCCTGGGCAAGTCCAAACCGCTGCTGCTACAGCCACAGTTCACACAGAAGAAGTGTCTCCTGGTCTTGGGAAGAGCCCTGGCCCAGAGTAAAGCCCCAGCAGATCCACCCTGCAGCCCCAAGGCTGCCTCCTCCTCCTAGGGCACCTGCCCACTCCATCAGCACCAGCTGGGGAGCTGTCCAAAAAGCACACCCAGCAGAACACTGCCACAGCAAAGGGCCCTTTGGGGAGAAGCAGCAGGAAGATTATGTAGCTGTGCTACCAGCTGTCAACAAAACATTGTGCTCTCAGGCACAAAATCTGGGGCAGCTGCTGCTCTCATGACTGCTCCGAGTACATCCTCCTCTCCCCCTCTGGCACCCGTAGATGCCAAGGCACATGAGATTCGTGCAGGTGACTGGAGCAGGATGTGCCTGCTTTCTGTGGATCTTCCAGAAAGAGCAGGCACCGCGGCAGGATTAAGCTGTTGCGCTGCTCTGTGCCACTTCACAGCTACGCCGCCGTGGAAGTGGCACGCCACTGCCATTTGCATTCAGCGCCAGGCTGACTTCCAACCCAGCCAGGCCTGGAGTCCTCCCCCTGCAGAGGATTACCACCACAATCACAGCTCCGGCAGACTTAGCACAGCCACAGTGAGCAACAGCAAACACTTTCTCACCACCATCAGCTGATGGCCCGGGGCAGCCGAAAACAACACAGAAAGAAATGATGGGGCAGCAGCTGACTAAGCCACCTGGATTAGAGAGGCTCAAACGGGGCTGAAAACCAGCATGTACCGCTAACCCAGCAGAACTGCAGCTCCAGCCCTCATCCCAATTCACCCAAACACGGTCAGGTGGCTCCTGGCTCCGAGCACGCTGAGAAAGAGCACAAACACTGACGCTGCAACACAGAAGTCAGGCAAGAGGGAAAGAGCAGCCACCTGCAGACAACCATCACCCTCAACACGCACATCACCTGTCAGGGTAGCTGTGGCAGCATACAGAAAGGTAAAGGGTAGTCTGTCTCTGTCCTGGGGTTGTGGGACTCACAAGACTGGTTGTGGGCCTCTGTGCTACAGCATTGTGGCTTGCACCCAGGGATTCACAAACCACAATCTCCACCACCACATTGCAGCACATAGAGACCTGTCTCCCTGTACAGTCTCAGAACAGCCATGCACCTGGGAGATGACACAACAGGTTACATCTCCAGTAAGCCACAGGTGAAAGACACAGGCTTCACCCTGCAGAACTGCACACTTGATACTCTGCAAACCTCAGCTCTGCCTATAAGATGGTGGTGGTACAGCCTGAAAAACGGCCCCTCAGCACTGCTATCTTGCTAGTCTGGCCTCAAACAAACATCAGAGATGACAATATTGCACAGGAGTAGGGCAAGAGGAACTCAGAGACTTGACCAGCACCTCCAAAATTTAGCAAACAGCAGCTCCAAAGTGTCTTTTCCCACAACCAAGACAAGGCAACCAAAGCAAGAGATTGCTAAGCAGCTACAGCTTGGTCCAGGGATCTTCTCAAGTCTCCCAGGGTGACCCAAACAGCCAGGAAAATATGGGCAATGGATGACAACACTAGAAACCAGGCAACTCCTCCAGCAGTGCTCTCCAGCTCATCCTTCCCCCTCTTCTTCCTCCTCCTCTGCAGCACATCCAGCACCTTTGCTGGGCTGGCTCAACACAGAGCCACTGCAGGGAGGACCTCTCCTTCTGAGGGACAGCTCTCCTACCCCAGGAGCTCCTGCTTCGAAATCAGACAGTGTGCCTGCTGCACAGTCAGCACTCATAAAAACAGCAATCCAGCGGTGTCAGAGCTTAGACAGACAGTTTTGTCTGTGCTTGAACTCAAACAGGCACACAGCACATAAGCAATATGACTGCAAGGAGGCAAAGAATCCCTTCTTCTTCTTGTCTCCACGTTTCAAAGAGGTATACAAAACATTCAGAAGCAGTCCCAGCTGTGACCAGCCCATGCCAATGCACAATACCACTTACCAGCTCTGTTCAGTATGTGCCCAGGACAGAGTCCTTTAGTATGTGTTTCCATGGATGGATTGGAATAGGCTTTGAGAAATACAAGACTGTCATTTGTCTGAAAATCCCCTTAGATAGGAAGAGGATGGGCATGTGAACATGAAGCTCATCCTCCAAAAAAAGGATGTGGCTTGGTGTGACCTTGCTCTGTGTAGACCACAGTAGTCTGCCATGCTGCCCTCTTGCCTTGCTCAGGAGTTCTGTATCTATCCAAACCTACACAGCCACATGCACCACCACAAGATTCCCATAAAAACACAAAGAATCATCCCTGCTATTCAAAACTAAAGGGCCCACCAGCCCTTTTAGCACAATCATTCTGCTCCTCTGAGCCCCAAAATAATAATCATGGTCCGAGCTGAAAAGCTCTGCAATATCCCAATGCTCAAAATGATCCCCTTGCCTTTTCCTCAGGAGTTCTGGTCCTCAGAGGCCTTGCAGTAACTGTTCTCCAACAGGACAGACTTCATTGTATGCTGAGTTTCCTGTGTTTTATCTGCAGAGGTGACCTAAGAATAAAGAATGACATAGAGACTTTTGGAGGATCCCCTTCATGTCTCGTCCTCATTAGCCCAGACACATGATCCTCTGACACTAGAATTTTGTTCTGGCCTTCTGTTTTTTCAACCTGTGTTGCTCATGTCTGGTAGTGCCATGGGATGACCAGAGCCTGCCCCAGGGATATGCCCACTGGGCACTGCCACTGGGCTCTGCCCGCACATGGAGCCTTCTCAGCCTGGATCAAGAGACAGATCTCCTCTGGGGACATGACATGGTGCTTGCTCAGACCTGCCTGGCGGCCACCTCACACAGCTCCACAGCCCTCGGGCACGTCCCTGTGCTCTGTGACACCTCTTGGCTGCTCCCCGAACAGCTCAATGCTTTTTCTGCAGCCACGCAAAGTGGAAGGCCTGACCCTGCCTTTTATCTTTGTGCAGGGCATTTCATTCACACCTATGGATTCATTCCATCAGCTCTGAAGAAAGACTGCTTTATCTACCTCAGGCTTATGATTGTACCCTTACAAATGTCTCACATATATACCTACAGAAATGTATACAATTAGCATATCTAAGTATCAAATCTCCTGATACACTCCTTCATACACACATCTCTAACTATGGACATATCCTGTGCATGTGCTGCACATAAATATTTTGATATTTGAGTACTTCCTGGTACAAGGAAGCAGGAGCTGCAACACTGAACAAAATGGCAGCTCCCTCCCACAAAATGGTGGCAGAAACCTTCCAGACAGGGCTCCGGCCCAGGAAGTCTGGGCAGTGCAGGAGGCAGCTTCAAAGTGGAAGCCAGCACTACCTACAGCCCTCCCAGCCCCCTGATAACTAAGCTAGTTATCAGACTTGGGGAATTACAAGTATGTGGGCTAAAAGCACTAAGGGTACATGAACGTTGTATAAAAGGGTATATAAGAGGGTTATATAAAAAAGCAAAAAGTCATCATGGCATCAGGAGCATACACTAAACCTGCACATCTCCACACAGCAATGGGCACATCTACACTGGGCACTTGCATCCTTCTCTCATCCTTTCAGAGACTTTGCTGCTGGTGCACTCAGCTTCAAAGAGTGAGAGATGTGACTGACACCTGCTAGAAGAAAAAGACACAGGAATTCTCTACATACTGGACCCACTCATTGTGGAGATGTCATGTGCCAGAGAAATGTGTAAGTCTAAACTTGGATTTAAAGCTTTGACGGTAAAAAGCATTCTAGGTCCTCTTGTATGTCTGCCTGCCCATCGTCCCATCCTGAGGCTGTCAGGGGTTCTCCTGGATGCTGCTGCATCAAAGGAAATGCGGGGACTAGCCCTGCACTGTCACTCATAGCAGTTTTGCATACCTGCCCTGCAGGTGCAGTTTTTAATCCTGCGCAGTCCAATGAACCACAACCACGGTTTGTACTTGGGACACTGGGTGAAGAAGTTGCACAGCTGTTTCATGTGCCTTTTTCACAGCACAAAATTCTGATCAGACCTGTTACTGGTGGTGTATCTGATTACCAAGATAGATGAGGTCTGTGATGTGAAATTCATTTGGTCTGGAATTTTTTCCTCACAGTCCCAGAAGTGCAAGCCTGCAGGAGACTGCCCTGGGTTATCATGTCCACTCACCTGCTCAGAGGGGAAGAGGGCCAACAGCAGCATTTGCAAACTAAACTCTGATTTAAACCTTTGTGCAATTGCTGGAAATTATACAACTTTTAAATTTTTTTAATATCACTTTAGTCAGGGATTTGTTTGCCTTTGCCCAGGGGGAGGGGAACGCAAGTTTCTCT
Source organism: Dryoscopus gambensis (assembly GCA_013389985.1). Lineage (NCBI taxonomy): Eukaryota > Metazoa > Chordata > Aves > Passeriformes > Malaconotidae > Dryoscopus > Dryoscopus gambensis. Next base: position 48,364 of record WEIT01007444.1, read on the forward strand.
TCAAAAGACCCTGATCACTGGGCGTGGCTCAATTATCTTAACGCATTCGGAGTAGGCAGAAGATACACAGGAGATAAACCATTCACGACTATTAACGCACATTACCACCTCTAGAGCAGTTGGAGAAACCTGGGCTGGGAAAAGATTGTTAAGAGAAGCGAAGACTGAAGAAATAATTAGCATCACAGGTGAAGGGATCAATAGGAAATAGAATACTAAGAACTGTGTGATTTAAGAACAATGAACGTGAATTTCTTTGGGGTTTTATGTATAAATATGTGAAAAGTCTGGTATAAACCGTGCGTGATGGAATGATTTTCACCGCACAATCTGGGCATGTGTGGATGAAACTATTTCAATTGCACATCCTGGTCAGAAAAACAACCTGGCCAGAATAAAGTAATGCCTTGATTCTCTAACACTGAAAACATGTTGTTGGAGAGTTTCTGTTTTTCCTGCAGTTTCTGTGACACCATCTCTTCACACTTCATGCCTGTACTCCTCTGCGCTTCTTCCTTCTCAAGGCCTTCACACCTGGCCCGTATTTCTCTCACTACATCATTGTGTTAGTGCTGCAAATATCTCATTGGGCATAGAACAGCTGTGTCCAAAAATTCTCTGTACAAAATTATGGCCACATTGGACCAAAAGAAGGAAAAATTAAAAAAAAGTGAAACCTGCTTTCTAAGGCCCAGGACAGTGTTCTGGGCAGTGGTGTAGGTACTGAATTTACAAGACCTCAGGCTGGGGGCTGTGATGCTTGCTCGGTATGAACTTCTCCTGGCCTAGAAGCTTGTTTTACTTATTTTAGCTGTGACAGCTAGATTTAGCACACTTAATTACAAAAACGTCAAAAACTACAAACAAAGAACTTTGAAAGAGAGTGCTCCAGTCTTGAGCTGGCCGCAACATATATATCCCCTCCTAGCAGTTAAAGACAGTGTTGTAACAATATGCATATTCTAGAGACCACTTATGAGATTCATAACTCTATTATTGTGATTCTGCAATATATTGGAAATGTAAGAGTCTGCAAAATTTAATGTGCATTTTTACTGTAACTGCTGTATCACCCTACTAAATGGAAAGCCCTCGTAAATGAAAATAGCCTCAAATGAGTAAACTTTGTATTAAACATTGGATCCTCCATGTATGGGTTTTCTAAAAATGCTTGGTCAGAGGATACTGGACGCTAGCAGCAAGTAGTCTCTGGAGGCCATAGTAGTTGTAGCAGAAGGTGGTTGTCACTGAATACTGTGGTACTCATCACTGGGAGCCCCTTGCAGGCACACTCCTGTGAGGTTCAGCAGCTCCACCTCTTCCCTGGCATGTACCCCTCTGTGGGGCCAGCCTCTGGCTTGGCTTTGCCAGACCTCCACTGATCAGTGAGCTTGGCCTGATGGTGCTTCCAGTCTGGCTCTCAGAAGTGGCCATCTAGAGAGAGAGGAATGCTGTTTCAGGTGAGAGGCAGGGTGGCAGGTTCCCTTGATACAGGATACTGAAGGGCTCTCCATCACTAGTAACCACCTGTGTAGGGAACAAACCGGCCATGTGCTTGGGACGCTGGGGGACACAGTGAAAGCTGAACTGGTGGGTCTACAGCTTTCAAGTATGCAGTAGTGCCCGAGGTGCCCATGCAAATGAACACCACCTGGACATTGGCAGCAACCTGGGCATGGGCTGGGCAGGCACAGCCCTGCTGAGAAGGGCTGCAGGCCCAAGGCAGTGCAGGCAGGCACCCACCAGCACCTCCTTGATCGAACATGTACCTGTGGAGTGGTTTTTCATGAGGTGATGAGAGCTCCAGCTGCAAAACTAAATTCAGTGGGTTTTAGTACTCTGAAATTGAGGCATTTAAGTGAATTAATTAAAGATCTGCAGTAGTAATGCATACAGTTCCAGTGCCCCAAACATAAGAAGGACACGGAACTGTTGGAACAAGTCCAGAGGAGGGCCACAAAGCTGCTAGAAGGACTGGAGCACCTTCCCTATGATAACAGGCTGAGAAAGTTGGGGACTGTTCAACCTGGAGAAGACAAAGTTGTGTGGAAACCTCACTGCAACCAGTATCTGAAGGGTTGTATAGGGAAGCCAAAAAGGCACTTTGTCAGCAACCATAGTGGCAGGACAAGGATAATCAGGTACAAATTGAAAGAAGGAAAATTTAGGTTAGGTATTAGGAGGAAATTTTTTTTGCTGTGAAGGTGGTGAGACACTGGGACAGGCTGCCCAGGAAGGCTGTGGATGCCCCAACCCTGGCATCAAGGCCAGGCTGGGTAAGGCCTTAACTTGTTCTAGAAGGTGTCCCTGCGCATGGCAGGGAGGCTTGGGACTAGATGATCGTTAAGGTCCTTTCTAACCCCTTAATATTCTCTGAATCTCTGCAGAAGAGAAGCACGGAGCTGTTATTCCTCAGCTGCTCCCTCTGAAAGGCGACTTTGGCTGCTGCCTTGTGACAGGACTGAGGCTTCACCAGGCCCGTGGGAAGAGGCCACGACGACCTGAGGCGGGAAGGGCACGACAGGAGGGCGGCCCCGGCCGAGCCCGGTGCAGGTCCCGCCCGGCTCCCGCGGCCGAGGGGACACGTAGCCCTTC
>WEIT01007444.1:51006-74505 GCA_013389985.1 Dryoscopus gambensis
GGCTTTGGCCGGTGCCTGAGAGCCCCGGGTGGAAGAAGTGGAGAGGAAGAAGCCGAACCCCGTTGGGCGTAAGTCCTCGCAGTCTGAGGGGAGAGGCAGCGCGGAGGGACGGGCGCTGCCAGCCAGCGGGAGGCTGCTCCTCCTCAGTGTCTGCCCGGTGACAGAGAAGGTGTCCCGTCTTCAGCGGGTTAGTGGATGCTTTCTGCCTTCGGAGACCTGTGTTCCCCAGGGGGAGTGTTTGTAGTCTGCTAAAAGCGAGACTGCCAGGGAGTGTATCCTTCCCTGCGAGAGATGTGTGCATTTCCTTTTTTCCGTAGTCTGGCTAAGGATCCTCAGCGCGGATAATGAGTTCTGAGCGTACTGAAGAAAGTTTCGGTTCAGATTCTGGCAGAGATGGTTTGAGTGATGAGGATGAGGCGGCTCGGGCTCTGTTTCCACTGAAGTGTCCTGCTGTCCGGAGGCAGTGAGCTGCCGGGGAGATGTCATAACTGCTGACTGACCTAATGTTAAAGCAGCTGAACTAAAAAGCGATTTTTGAAAAGCCTCGGAAGCTACTCTGAGCGGTGTAGCTTTCTGTATCGGTGTTGTCACCATTACTGCCTTGCAAGTCTTCTGCGTTATTGCTGACTGTAGGCATGGGAAGATTGTAAGGTGTGGGTTGAGACTGGATTCAGTTTAACCTTTGCACCCTAGTATCTGTCAGCTCGTTTAACTTGTCCTCGTGACTACTCTTCACAATATAGTTGAGGAGGATAGTCTTTACAATATGCTGTTTGCTATTTCTGACGTAATTTATCTATTGTATTAATATACAACTAACCTGGCTGATACTGACATCATGTCATTCCCCCATGATCTTCCATTTCTTATTCTAGTGAAGTTTCTTCTTTTGAACCAAGTTTGACACTGCCATCCCAGGTTATTTTAAATTTTCTTTGTCATTCTTTGGATGTAGTGGGTATACTGTTAATTTTTTCTGAGCAGGAAGATAAACGCAGGAGATTTAGGCAAGACAACTTTCAAGAGCTATGTTAGCCAAACAAGAAACTGTGTCTATTATTTAAGAGAAAGAGTAGAGAAGAAGGTCCTAAAAAGTTTCTCATGAACTTTTCCATGTCTCATGAATGCATGTGGCTTGAAATACAGTTGTAGACAGGACTGCATTTTTTACTTTAGTTCTCAATGCTTCAGTGTTTGGGATTTTTTTTTATGTGATCAGGACTTTATGCCACTTGCAAATTTCTGTGTCGCATGACATCACTTCAAAACTGAGTGGGTCCAAAGCAGATATGAACCTCCTGTGTCTTTTTCTTCTAGCACGTGGCAGTCACATTTTTGAAGCTGAGTGCACCAGCAGCAAAGTCTCTGAAAGGATGAGAGAAGGATGCAAGTGCCCAGTGTAGATGTGCCCATTGCTGTGTGGAGATGTGCAGGTTCAGTGTGTGCTCCTCCTCCTGGGCTGTGCATGTAGCTGAGCAGAGGGTGCTGTGAGGGCAGCTGTTCCTGAGGGATTGTTGCAGGATCAGTCAGTGAAACCTGCTGGACCAGCAAGGGCAGAAATTGCAGGGTTAAGGAGCCGTATGTGTGTGAAGCCATGTATTGGCAGTGCTGTCTGTATGGGTGCAGGGACGTCGGTGTACCTGTGTGCAAATCTAAGCATCAAGAGCGAGAGATACGGTTGGGTTAGTAAAGTGCTGTGTGAGCATAAAGTGAAACTGTTCAAGGAACGGTGCAGAAAAGGACTTGATGCTATGCCTCCTTGCCTGGCCCCAGAGCTGGGCCGTCCATCGTGAAGTTGGGTGCAGGAAGGGAGAGACTGAAGTATATGTGGTGGCATCTGAAATGTGCTGAGGGTTGGGATTTCTCTTCCTTTTGAACTTGGTGTGTTGCTGCCCAGGGTGACTTCCCCAGGAAGGGAAGCGGTGATGGGAGAGGGGCTGCTTCTGCGGAGAGCAGTGCAAACCAGCCTTTCAGAGGCTCCCTCGTGGCAGCACTGCAGATTTGGGAGAGCCTCGTGCAGGTACATGGGCAGCAGTCACTTGCCTTAGTGTGCTGGAGATGGGGGACTCTGGTGTTGTGCCTTGAGCTGGAGCATCTTGAGGAGAGTGAGGTGGCCTTCTCCCAAAGCACTGTCTCTGCTCATGTTGCACATTAGTTGCTGGGGTGCGAAGACGAGGTGTTTGAGGTGCACCAGTGTGCTGTGCTCAGTGCTGGACTGGAGCCTGCGTGCAGCACATGCTTTGGGAGTAGGGTTGTTCCTGCTTTGTGCGAGAGCCCTGTGAGGCTTTGGTCCAGGGCCATGGCAGGGAGGTTCCTGTGGCAGGAGTGTCCCTGTGGAGCGCCTGGGAGGAGGACGCCCACCTGGGAGCAGAGAGCAGCACTTGTGCTTGGCACTCCCCAGTGTTCCATGGGCGTAGCTGGGTGAAGAAGCTTCCTGGAGAAGCCCCGAGTGTGTGCAGACCTGTGAGCTGGGGGGCTGGGAGGGCTGTAGGTAGTGCTGGCTTCCACTTTGAAGCTGCCTCCTGCACTGCCCAGACTTCCTGGGCCGGAGCCCTGTCTGGAAGGTTTCTGCCACCATTTTGTGGGAGGGAGCTGCCATTTTGTTCAGTGTTGCAGCTCCTGCTTCCTTGTACCAGGAAGTACTCAAATATCAAAATATTTATGTGCAGCACATGCACAGGATATGTCCATAGTTAGAGATGTGTGTATGAAGGAGTGTATCAGGAGATTTGATACTTAGATATGCTAATTGTATACATTTCTGTAGGTATATATGTGAGACATTTGTAAGGGTACAATCATAAGCCTGAGGTAGATAAAGCAGTCTTTCTTCAGAGCTGATGGAATGAATCCATAGGTGTGAATGAAATGCCCTGCACAAAGATAAAAGGCAGGGTCAGGCCTTCCACTTTGCGTGGCTGCAGAAAAAGCATTGAGCTGTTCGGGGAGCAGCCAAGAGGTGTCACAGAGCACAGGGACGTGCCCGAGGGCTGTGGAGCTGTGTGAGGTGGCCGCCAGGCAGGTCTGAGCAAGCACCATGTCATGTCCCCAGAGGAGATCTGTCTCTTGATCCAGGCTGAGAAGGCTCCATGTGCGGGCAGAGCCCAGTGGCAGTGCCCAGTGGGCATATCCCTGGGGCAGGCTCTGGTCATCCCATGGCACTACCAGACATGAGCAACACAGGTTGAAAAAACAGAAGGCCAGAACAAATTCTAGTGTCAGAGGATCATGTGCCTGGGAACTTAAGTTGTGTTTTCTGTGTGAAGAGGCTGTGCAGTTGAGGCGTTGTGCACTTGCAGGTGAGAGACTGCATGCCCCTGATACATGCAGTTTCTGTAGCGGAGCTGATGTGGGCATTGGTGCAGGTGCTGGCTCAGGGGCCGGCAGAGCAGCTACAGCCTCCACAGGGGGACACCGTGCGCCGTGGAGTGCAGCGTGCTGTGAGGGGTGGTGGTGGTTGTGCCCTGTCTCACTTTCCAGGGAAGTTCTAGCCCTGCAGGTGGTAAGGTGTCATCGAATCACAGAATATCCTGAGTTGGAAGAGACCCACAGAATCATTGCAGTCCAACTCCTGGCCCTGGGCAAGAGACTCTACGAATCACACCATGTGCCTTAGACCATTGTCCAAGCACTTCTTGAACTCTGTCATGCTGTGACCACTTCCCTGGGGAGCCTGTTCTAGTGCTCAGCCACTCTCTGGCTGAAAAAACTTCTGGTACCTTCTCTGACACAACTTCAGGTCATTCCCTTGGGTCCTCTCACTGGTCACAAGAGTCTAGATGTCAGTGTCTGCCCCTCCTCTTCTCCTCACGAGGAAGTTGTAACTGCAGTGAGGTCTCCCCTCAGTCTCCTCTTCTCCAGGCTGAACAGACCAAGTGACCTCAGCTCTTCCTCATATGGCTTCACCTCAAGGCCCTTCACCATCTTTGTTGCCCCCTTCTTGGACACTCTCTAACAGCTCCATGTCTCTCTTATACTGTGGCACCCAGACCTGCCCCCAGCACTCGAGGTGAGGCTGCCCCAGTGCAGAGCAGAGCGGGACAATCCCCTCCCTTGCCCAGCTGGCGATGCTGTGCCTGATGCACCTCAGGACATGGGTGGCCCTCCTGACTGCCCGGGCACTGCTGACTCATACTCTGCTTCCCATTGGCGGGATCCCCAGGCTGCTTTCCAGAGTGCCTTGCATTCCTCAGTTATACACAGAACCAGAGTTGCCCTGTTCCAGATGCAGTATCCAGTACTTGCCTGTGGTGGGTCTATTGCTTAGCAGCCCCTGCCCCTCTTCTAGCCATGTGGTCTCTCGTGATTGTCTGGCAGAGTGAACTTCTGCGTGATGGCTACTGTGCTCCTTTGTCATGCCCCATGTGTTCCATACCACGTTATGCTTGGCTTGCACAACCACAGCCCTACAAATCTACCCAGAAGTATCACAGTCTCCAAAGATAAGCCACAGAGCTGCTGAATTCTAGCTTGTTGCGGGAGGGAGCTTGAATAGTAAAAGCTGGTGGTTTTAGCCTGTGTGTATAAAAATGCCTTTTTTTCCCTTCTTTTTTCTTTTGGAGGCAGGGGTATAGGTGAAGATGCAGGAGCCAGAACTTGTTGCAAAAGCGCTGCGAGCTGTTCTTCACGCCTTTAAAAATGGCGTGCGTTTGTCAGAACTTCAGAATGAATACAGATCCCTGACCAATGAGTTGATTCCCTTCAGGCACCTAGGATATGACACACTGGAAGGCTACTTGGAGAGTGTCCCAGGAGTGGTCAGACTGGAAGAGAACAAAATGGGAGAGGTAAGAATCAGTTATGGTTCAGAAATGGCTTTTGTGTTTGCAAAGTGTTCATGGTTCATAGCTTTACCTCCTTTTGTGCTGTGGATTTCTGTAGCATGCATTACGGTGCATTAATTCTGGGAGAAGTGGAAGCTGTGACATAAGATGCTAAGTGCTCTTTATTTTCCTGCCTCTGCATTTCAGACCCAAAGTTGTGTATATAAAGTTGCAGGGTTTTTCCTGGAAATGTGAATTCTGTCTGGAAAGATCATTTGTGTTAAAGCTCTGCGCCCTTTCTTAGCATTTTTGGCTTCGGAGGAGATATTAGTGGCTTGGCCTTGGTTAAAGAAGGTTAACTTGTGTCCTGGGTTTTGTCCTGATACCTGGAAATATGGCCGTTTTTAAGCAACAGGTTCCCTCTCTGCGTATTTACATCAGAATTTGCCCTTTCACATCAGACAAGAAAGTTTGGGATTCTTTTTCCCTTTCTCCAAAACCTGCCTCAGCTGCAGCTACATCAGTAACAGGATTGCAGGTACCTCAGGTCTGGGAACATTTGTGATCCTGCAATTAAATGCTTCCTCGTGGTGGTTCTGGCAGCTAGCCATCTGTTTCTAACTAGGGCCTTGCAGGGTGTAATCTGGTATCCTCCCATTCCCTTGAGAGCCTTGTTTATCCACTAATACGATGTGTGCTGAGAGCCTTGTGAACTCTTGGATAGCACTAGAGGCAGTGACTTCTTTGTGGCAGCTTTTACAAGGGAGTGAAATGTGGCTTTAGGAGGAAAAAGCAGAAAGTGACTAAACAGGGGTCTTAAGGTACTTGAGGAGGACCCACTCAGGTTCAGAAGTGCCAACTTCTACATGACTGAAGCAACTGAGTGTAAACGCCTTGTTGAACACCTGGGAGGCAGGAGACATGCAAAGACTGAGACCACGTTGCTGTTTGATGACCCTCCTGTTGCCACTGTCCATAGGGTCCCCGTGGCAGACATTAAGCAGAGGGTGGCAGGTGTGATTATGCACTGCTGTGTGTAAGCTACATGGGACTGCTGCCATGTGCGTTCCTGATACAGGACCTAGGCTATGTGTTATTATAAGCCTGGGCTCTTTGTTCACCTCTCTCCAGAATGCTTGAGCTCCATTATAGGCTGATACTGTAGCTCAGAGTCCACACAAGGCCGCTGCAAGAGCACGCAAGTCAGCCAGTCTCTCTTCATGGCTGTGCAGTACCCTGACCTCCAAAATGTCTGTGAAGACCCTTGCCTCTTCCTTTAATCCCTTTGTGGACGGTTGGGCAGGGCAAAGACATGCACATCCAAGGGTCTGGTAGTAGCTGGTGATCCTGACTGCAGTCTAGATAGTCTTAAAAGGACTTTCCCTATTGCTAGGGCAGCTGTCCGAGATATACCATAAGAAATGTATTCAGAAAGGAATAGGATAAAGCAGGCAGGAAATAATATAAATTGATCTCAAAGTGCCACATGTTACATGCTGCCTTAAGTATTTGTGGGAGGTGAATATTAGCTGGGTAATGGGCTGAACGGACTGATTATCTTGGGAAGGCAATGATTTAAATTGTCCCTTGTTCCTCTTGCTACTGAACACTAATTCAGCTGTCTTGAATGTGGGAAAGATGAAAGCTGATGACTTTTTCTTCATGCAGTAGGTATGTCCTCCAGTTTCCACAGAAGATGAGAATTAAGTTCAGTATACAGAAAACACTGCAAGGGGACTCACTGAAATACTGTGCACCTGCAACAGGTGGTCGCATTGTTTCAAGGAACCCTCCTTTGCTTTGCTTCGTGTTCATTTATAGGAACTGTGTAGTTGTACCTTCCTCTAAAAAAACTTTGACTTGTGCTTGAATAGTTAAGCTCCTTCAAAAGGAGAAATTTGAAGACTGCTTTGCTCTGCTCATCTACCCCATCCCTTTTCACATCTGAATTCATTCTAACTCAAACCATTTTGTTAAACTTTATCACTACGATGTGAAAACAAGGGAAGGAAATGCTGAAAATTACTTAGAAAATTAGTGACAGGAAAAACCTGAAATGTACCAAAGATGTGAAAATGTGCATTTGTAAAACTATGATAAACTGTATAGGGACAAAATACCTTCTCTATATTGAGACTTTGAGAACAAAGCTTAAGTTGATCCATCCCATGCATCCACTCCTGTTAGCTAGGAGTTTGAGGAAGGCTCTGATATGCTATCCTGGAAGTGGGCACCTCTCTTTTCTGAAGCTAGGCATCTCTCTGAAGTGCCAGTACAAGACTGTTCGTAGCTTGGGATACAACCAGGAGAAACTGGAGATCTGTGTGTTGTTCAGGGCTGTGATCTCATTTGAAGTCATGGAGATTTGTTGCAATAGGTCACACAACCAGTGTGCTGCTGTGGGTTGACACAGCCTGCTGAGGAATTACGGGCTGCAGTGGTGAGTAGGAGGAGTTCCTGTGAGAGACCTTCCAAGTTTGGGAGCAGTGAGGATGCTGGGAGATCTCTCTTGGGACAGATAATGAGACAGCAAGAGATTATGAGTAGTGGACAGACCAGTGTACGGGCAAGATGGTGGCTGTTATAAATGTCTTAGGTGGGAAGAACTGGTAGATAAATGAGATGATGCCTTCTTTTGACAAGTGCAAGAAGCCTTACATTTGCAGGCCCTAATCCTCATGGGGGACTTGGGCCACTGGCCATACTTGCTGTAGGGACAAGACATTCCAAGTATGACCAATCCAGGATGTTTCTGGGGTCTGCTGCTCTCAACATCCTGACACATGTGATGAATCAGTGAGGAGAGGTGCTCTGCTGGACGCAGTCCTTGAAAACAAGGGGCAATGATTGCAGATGTAAAAGCTGGGAAGAGCCCTATCTGTGGCAAGATGGTGGTGTCTGTGAGCCTGAAAAGAGGGGAACAAAGCAAAAAGTAGGAGCAGCAGTGTAGGACTTGAGGAGAGCAGACTTTGGCCTGTTCAGGAATCTGCTTGAAAGACTCAGGGAATACAGTCCTGAAGAGAAGAATGAGTCAGGAGAGGTAGTGGGCTTTCAAGAATTGCTTTCTCCAGTTTCAAGAATGGTCTGTTCCAACAGTTGGGGTAAAAAGCAACGGGGGCAGGAGCACTGACAAAAATTGAACCATAAAAAGGAAGCATGTGTGAGGTGGGAGCAGGGAGAAGGAGCCTGGGAGGATTATATAGATGCTGCCCAAACAAGCATACATGGGCCTAAGAGAGACTGCATTTATTATTGATTATTGATTATTTGAACAACTTGAAGACCAAGACAAAGTGCCGTCCCCTTTAGAACAGCTCCTGGAACACTGCCAATCCTCAGAATGTGCTTCCAAAGAAAGTCCTTAAAATAGCTGGTTAAGTGTACACGCAACAGGAGGAAAATACAGGGACAACAGAAAAACTAGAAGAAAGAAAGTACAGCAAGTGAAGACCTTCAGTCTTTTGCTGTGTTTCACTTCACTAAAGCCTTATCAAGTCCATGCTCAAACTATTGAGCGCAGATTGTTGCCCAGACATCTGTGAAGGAGTGAAGAGTGAAGGATTTCAGGTTCACCTTTCACCAAGATGGGTTATGACTCAGGTACAGGCTGCTGTATGAAAAAGTCTCTCTCTTAAGCAAGGTTGGAGAAGGTACACATGGGTGAAGAAGGAGCTCCTGATTTAAATCTACCATTATAAGCATGCACACAGGAGGTAGAAGCAGAATTGGGTGATCCGGAAGGGATATAGAGATACTATAGAAATATGCAGAGGAAAGTGCAGGGCAAGGAAGTCGGAGCCTTTTTGGGGGAGGATTAGGATAGGAAACATTTGAAAAAACTGGACGTGCACAAGTCCATGGGTTTGTTGCAGTGCACCCACAGGTGTCAGTTACCCTGGAAAGATCATGGTAGTTTGTGGGAGGTTCCTGAGGACTGAAAGAAAGTGCTGCCCTTCACTAGGAAGGGTGGTAAGGAGGAGCTTACAAGCCTGACATTGAGCTGTGCGAAAGTTGTTGAGCACCTAATCCTAGAAAGCTGTTCCAGATGCTTGAAAGACAAGAAGGCAAGTCAATATGGATTTATGAAGTGAAAATCATATGTAACCAAATTAATACCCTTCCAAAATGAGATGATTGGTTGAATGGAGAGCACTGAATGTGGTTTATCTGAATTTTAGTAAGGTTTATAATATCCTCTTCCATAACAGTGACACAAAACTCATTGGGAGACCAGTGTGTTAAAAGTGATGTGCCCTGGGAGTAGATGCTCAGGAGCTGCTGTCTAACATGTTCATGAATGACCTAGGTGATGGGACACAGATCAACCTCAGCAAGTCTGTAGATGACAGGAGAGACTGATAGAGCAGATGGATGTGCATGTTGTTCAGAGGGATCTCAAGAAGCTGGAGAAACGGAGCATCAGGAACACTATGAAGTTCAGTGTAGGGAAATGCCAAGTCCTGCACCTGGGGAAGAATTACCCCATGTTCCTGTATAGTTTTGGGGATGACCATCTGAAAAATAGCTTGGCAGAGAAATTCCCTGGAGTTCTGGTGGGTAGAAAGTTCACAGTGAGCAGCAGTGTGCCATTGCAGCAAGAGAGACCAACAGCATACTGGGATTCATAAGGAAGAGTGTTGCCAGCACTCTGATGAGGGTGATTATTCCCCTCTACTCCACAGCACTGAAACAACATCCTGTTCTAAGCTTCCCAGAACAAGACAGACATGGACACACTGAAGCAAGTTCATTGAATGACTGAGAAGATTATGAAGGTGCAGGGCTCAGAGAGCAGGGATTGTTTGTGCTGGAAAAGAGAAAGCTCAGGGGAATCTTACCCGTATGTACTAATGTCTGTTGAAGGGAGTAAAAAAACCTGTGGAGCCAGACTCCCATCTCCAGTTCCCATTGGTATTCAGTGAACAGACAAGAGACAGCGGAAGCAGAGTGAAATAAAAGCAGTCCCATGTAAACATTAAACCTCCCACTTTTTTATGGTGAGGGTGGCTGAACAAAGGAAGAAGTTGTCCAGAATGGTTGAGAGTTCTCTGTCCTTGGAGATATTCCATGACCTGACTGAGTAACTAGGTCTAGTTAATGCCACTTTGAGCAAAGATGCTGTATGACATGAACTGTAGCAACGTCTTCCAGCCTCAGTTTTTCTGTGATTCCTGGTATTTAATCACTACAGTGGTGAGGCTGCTGGATTGCTGTTTTTATGAGTGCTGACTGTGCAGCAGGCACACTGTCTGATTTCGAAGCAGGAGCTCCTGGGGTAGGAGAGCTGTCCCTCAGAAGGAGAGGTCCTCCCTGCAGTGGCTCTGTGTTGAGCCAGCCCAGCAAAGGTGCTGGATGTGCTGCAGAGGAGGAGGAAGAAGAGGGGGAAGGATGAGCTGGAGAGCACTGCTGGAGGAGTTGCTTGGTTTCTAGTGCTGTCATCCATTGCCCATATTTTCCTGGCTGTTTGGGTCACCCTGGGAGACTTGAGAAGATCCCTGGACCAAGCTGTAGCTGCTTAGCAATCTCTTGCTTTGGTTGCCTTGTCTTGGTTGTGGGAAAAGACACTTTGGAGCTGCTGTTTGCTAAATTTTGGAGGTGCTGGTCAAGTCTCTGAGTTCCTCTTGCCCTACTCCTGTGCAATATTGTCATCTCTGATGTTTGTTTGAGGCCACACCTAGAAAGATAGCAGTGCTGCCCCCATGGCACTGCTGAGAAAGGGGCCCTTTCTCAACTTCTGCCACCACCACAGAACACGGCTGAGACCACAGACTTATATTTTTAACTTAATGCTTTTTGGGACAACTGCCTGTGTCCTTACGGAGTCCTGGAGGAATACTCATCCAGCTGCCTTTGCAGCAGCTGAATGGCCCAAAATTTTGGACTTGCATCTTCTTTGTGAGGCAAAGTGCATGCTAGGCGCGTGGTTTGGGGTCTTGCCAAGGCCAGGTTCTTGTATGCAGCCAAGGGGTGGCCTGTGGTGAGGGGATGTTGAGGCAAGAGGCCATGAAGTTGGGCAGGGAGATAGCTGTGGGCTTGTCCAAGGCTGGGCTGTTTTGGGGGGTGTCAGCCCAGTGCCTCCAAGGCAATCGGTGCAGCCAGGATGGTTGTGCAGTTTCTTTGGTAAGTGGGGCAAAGGCAGCTCTGCTCCACAGGGTCAGCATGGTGCCAGAGTCTCTAGTGAGCCTTGGCAGGAGGCAAGGACAGGCTGCAACCCCATGGCTTCCCAGAGTTCTAAAGTAGGTTTGTGAGTCTGTGGGATGGGAGTTAAAAACCAGGCTGTTTGTTGGAGGGGCACAACCTAATGTGGAAAGGTGATGGAGAGGCTCTGGCTGTCTGCTTTGCTGGTTTCTGAGGTTCACTGAGGTTTCTTCTGGGGTTTCACAAAAGGAGAGTGAGGTCCCCAAGATCTGTGTCTGCTGCTGAAGCCTTTCCTGAACTGCCTGCTGGACTGCATGGTCCAGCAGTTACGGGCTTGGAAAGGGATGCAAGTGATTCTGAGAGCTGTGGATGAGCCTCACTGACTGCTTTTTCCCCTATCCCCTTCGTGCTCCAACAAGGTCATTTGCCATGCTGTTAGTTGCAGTGAAACTGTGCGCGTTGCTCAACTGGTGGCCCGACAGAGGAGTTCCAAGAAGAAAACAGTCCGGCAGGTGAACTGTCAGATGAGGTTGAAGAATACATCTCCAGTCAGTTTATCAGGTAAGCCTGATAGACACCTCTAGAAGGACTGCCTTTATGAAAAAACTGTGCAGCTGCTGCCACAAAAGTCTTGTCTGTGAGAGTGTGTCACTAATGGCCACAAGTTATATGGTCCAGGTGGAGAGCTCCTGGGAGGTTGAGCGTTCTTGACAAGGGTGCTTATGTCTGTGTCCTGGGTTATCTGTATTCTGATTACCATCGAAAGCCATGATCACAGAGAAAGCCCTTCTCAAGTGTGTATGTGAGATGTGAATGATCTTGGAAAAAAGAGTTCTTGGAGGACACTTGGCTTCACTTTCACATGCTCCTGCTTCTGTGAGAAACACAGTTGAGATGCAGCCGAGAAATGTGGCAGTGAGCCTGCTTGTTCTTTGAGGCTGGCGTTGGCCTGTTGTGGAGTGGGAGGGTTGACCCATGCCCTCAGAGTGAGGAGTCCCTGCAGCATCATCTGTGGCTGTTTCAGATGCTCGTGTTGCTGATACCAGTGCCACAGTGCCAGAAAAGTTCTGATGCCCATTTCTGGCTCTTTTTACCTCTTACCTTTTGCATAAGCTGCTGTAGCAGTGTTTTCCTAGAAGTGTGCATCAAGTTTTTCTCACTACTGTGCTGTTGTGTGACTGTCTATGGAACTGGGCCCAGAATCAGGCCCAGGATTAAGCCCAGGCAAGACCCATTTGCTTGCAGGTTGGCAGCTTGGAGCAACAGTGTGTCTCATAGTTTGTGTGTATTCTGCTGTTGTCTGTAATGAAGCGTTTGCTGCTTCTTGCACTTCCAGAAGGATGCCAGTTGGGATGCTGAACTGGTGGCTCATATCCCAGTTAAACAACAGGGACTGTAAAGGCAGGTTGATTCACTGTCTGGCACATCAGTCCCCTTAGAAGTGTCTGTAACCTCCAAAACTGATGCAGCACATGCAGCGCATAAACAGCAAAGTGACCAAGAGCTCGTTTATCCGAGTGTGGCCTGAACGTGGTGTGTTCCCCTGTCGGTGTTACTTGGTCACCTCTGCTGTGTGGTGGGAGTTCAGGTGCCCACAAGCCAGAGTAGAGAAGAAGAAACTGGATGGCACTACAGGAGGTGCCTGGGGAGGGGGAGGTAGATTGGGTGGAGGAGAATGCTACTCATGGCTGCATCTGCAAACTCTTTAGGAAAGCCCAAAGGAACTTTGCGACAGCCCCGGTCTTTGAGCATGCCAGAAGAAGGCAGTAAGAGGCCTGTTCCTCGTCTGCCCCGAGGCAGAGAAGTTGCATGTGGAGGGGTGAAACCTGTTGTGGAGAGTGCCCGGTCTGCCTTACCTTCAGCTGCTGGGAGTGGACCACCTAAAGAAATCCCCATGCAGAGGCACGTCACTGTGGTAAACAGGTCAGTGTGTGTGTGTGTGTGTGTGTGTGTGTGTGTGTGTGTGCACGAGTGAAGGAAAATGAAGCGTGATGGACCTTTCAGTAGTGCCTTTTGGGATCCAGTGAGAATCCAGGCTCCTGCCCTTGCAGGAGGTGAAGTCTGAACGTGGGATGGTACCCCAGGAAGGAGATGGATGATGTTTTGCCTTGTTGGATGCTGCCATAGCTAGCCTGTGCTCTTGGCCTGTTTTCACGTCTTCTGGGGAGAAATGTGGTCAAAGATGTCACAGCAAGGGAGTGTGGGGCTGTTGGTTGAGCCCAGGAGGGAGTTGTTATGGCCAGTGTGACATAAAGCAAGAGGAGCAGATTTGTGTGCAGGGACAGGTGATGTGCGTGTTGAGGGTGATGGTTGTCTGCAGGTGGCTGCTCTTTCCCTCTTGCCTGACTTCTGTGTTGCAGCGTCAGTGTTTGTGCTCTTTCTCAGCGTGCTCGGAGCCAGGAGCCACCTGACCGTGTTTGGGTGAATTGGGATGAGGGCTGGAGCTGCAGTTCTGCTGGGTTAGCGGTACATGCTGGTTTTCAGCCCCGTTTGAGCCTCTCTAATCCGGGTGGCTTAGTCAGCTGCTGCCCCATCATTTCTTTCTGTGTTGTTTTCGGCTGCCCCGGGCCATCAGCTGATGGTGGTGAGAAAGTGTTTGCTGTTGCTCATTGTGGCTGTGCTAAGTCTGCCGGAGCTGTGATTGTGGTGGTAATCCTCTGCAGGGGGAGGACTCCAGGCCTGGCTGGGTTGGAAGTCAGCCTGGCGCTGAATGCAAATGGCAGTGGCGTGCCACTTCCACGGCGGCGTAGCTGTGAAGTGGCACAGAGCAGCGCAACAGCTTAATCCTGCCGCGGTGCCTGCTCTTTCTGGAAGATCCACAGAAAGCAGGCACATCCTGCTCCAGTCACCTGCATGAGTTCCATGTGCAATCAGGGGTCTGTTGTGCAGAGGAGAGAAGGGCCAAGCCATCCTGCAGTGACTCAGAAATGTAGGAGCAACTGTGCTTGGGCCTTCCCTTTTCTGTGTGTGCAGATGAGTTGCATGTTTTTAAGGGGCACTTCCCTAAAAGGCAGAGGCACTTTGCCTCAGGCAGAGCAAAAAGAGCACTTGGAGTTTTCTCCAAGTTAGTTACTGTAAGGCCAGGAAGTATTTTATGGCACTTAAAGATTTGTAATGTGTGATATAAAATTACCTAAGTGTCACCCTTCTTCTGGCTATTCCTAATATAGTCTGCTACATCTTGTGTTATCTTTCTTCATCTCTGGTAGTCTCTTCTGAGCTCCTTTTAGATACATGTTCTGCTTTTGTTTCTGTTGTCTATTTCTGCCCTACACTGTAGGAGAAGCTACAAGCAAAGTCTGCTTTGGCCCAGGTAGTTTTGGAGGAGAAGACATCTTGTGCTGTTGCAGAGTCCCAATGCTATCCTGTTAGCTTGAGAACATAGTGAAGGGAGAGTTCGGGGAGGAGAGATTCATATTCTGTTTGAATACAAAGTTGTACAGTGGCCATGTGACTGGATTAGTTTGTTTCAACTTGGCCAGTTTGAATCAGGACTGGCAAGATCCAAGTGTTCTTGCTGCTGGGGACATTTTGTACCTCCTGAGCTATTGTTGCTTGTGCTTTGGGAATTGCAGGAGGGAAAGCTTCTTTGAGCCAGGAGGTCTTGACGTCAAAAAACAGTGTGGAAATGAGTGGAGTTATGAGTAGCATCCCCCGAAATGCTGGGCTGACAGCAGCCTCAGAGTTACCTGGCTCAGATTTGCGGGCACTGCTCCAACAGGGGTGCCAGCACTTGCCTGTGAGAGTGGCTGAGCCTTCACAGTGCAGGTTGACTGAGACAAGTCCTGAAGGTGACAGACTGTCTCTGCCCCACTTCCCAGTTTGGAGTGAGCTTTTATCTGTGTGCAGTTTTTGACTTTCTGTTACTCACCCTGACCCTCCAAGTACCCACATCATAGGAAAGGACATCCATGCCCTCATGGTTGCACATAGGGATCTCTGTTTTCTCCTTTTCTGTCGAACATCTGTCCTGCTATAGCAGATGTGTGTTCCTTGCCTTGACACAATGTCCTGGCAGTGACAGATTTTTTTTGGGGTGCTGACAGGTATTGGTGCTCCACCCAGTATCATGTAGTGAAGCTCCTCAGTGAGGGTGAAAATGGTGGTTCCCTTGTGACTGCCAAAGTCTTATGTCCCACCTCTGTAGCACTCTGTGATATTTTTTTCAGAGATTTTCATGGCCACAGCTTCAGGGGCTTGCCACTATGTAGCATTAGGTGGAAGGGGAACAGGATGTTTGTCTTCCCCATTCTGTCACGGTCACATGACAACAGAGAGATGCTAAAGGTAGGTCCAGTTGTCCAAGGTGTTCTTGCAGATGCTGTTTCAGGGTCTGAGAGGCTTGTCTTTATAGCAGTGATATCTCAGATTATCCTGACTATGTTGCTGTGGACCTGCAAACCCTTGGAAGCAGGGAGAGACCTTGCTGGTAAGGCTAACTGCAGAGATCTTTAAAGCTGGAAAGCAGCAACTTGGATGAGAACAAGTTCAGATGGTTGGTGACCTCCTTGCTTGAAGCAGCAGGAGCCATTCGCTGCTGGCCACCACCTGGCCCTGCTGATTAGATAGCACTGTCCAAGGGCCAAAGAGCAGATTGGGGTGGCATGGGTCTTACCAAGGTAAGGCAATTGGCTGGGAAGGGCATTGGTCCCCTTCATTGAGCGGCAGTGATGTGTGGCAGTGAGACGTGACTAGCTGCTTGGCTGCAGCTACGCGTGGGGACGTGGCAGGGCTGCATGGCTGGTCAGGCATTTGTGAAGGGCCAGGCTGCTGGTGTGGCTAGGAGGCCTGTTGTAAGGAGCAGGCTTCTAGCAGCTGAGGAACATGAGGCCTTGCAAGCATCTGAGTTGTCCATACCTGCAAACTGAAGGGAAGCATGTTGGCCCTGCCACTGTCTGGCTGTATTCCATCTCATTGTTGGAGACATATGACCATCATGATCTGTGTGAGCAAGCAGCACATCACACGATACTTGTCTGATTGCAGGGCTCGAAACTGATGATGACTAGGCTTAAAGCCGATGTTAGCACCATGTTGTGGAAAGCTGTTGAACCACAGCTGAAAGCACGGGAAGACGCTACATGAAGTCTCTTAATACTGAGAGGATCCCAAATCCAATTAGCTTTTGCGTGAAGCAGAAGGGAATCATCCGTCCTCTGTTCCAGGTTCCTTTCCAAGGTGTTCACGTGGCATGGCTTAAGTGGGGAACATCTGCCCTCTTCCTCACTGAAACTTTACTGCAGTTCTGGCTGGCCTACCCTGTAGTCAACATCGTTTGTGTTACCTGATGTGTGGCTTAAGGTGATACAAGTGTGTGTGGCACTGAGGACTAGAACACAGCTATGGATTCCTATTGGCAGCCAGGGGTAGCAGGACAGTCTCGGCTACCCATGTGGCTATTTTATAGGATTGTTTTGCTTTCTGCCCAGCAAAGGTGGTAGTCTCTTTTGAGTCTGCTTCCATTAAGAGGACTTTTTTTAGCTTGAGTATCTGTTCAGCTTGGAGTTGTCCATACTGGTAAATACATGTACAAAGAAGTGGGATCCTGGATTTCTTCTAGAATCTGCATGGGCACCCACAGCCACCTTCTAAGAAGAGACTGCTGCAGCTTTGTGTGGGCATCTGAGCTGTGCCCAGAAAGTAGAGGGTTTTCTGTAATGTAGGTAAGTGTTGTAAGAGGCTTTTCAGATACCCAGCAAGTGCCAGGTGTGATTGTAAGTGTTGATTTTGCGTGGATGAATTTCCTTTTGTACTTTCTGAGTTTTGCAACTGTGCTTGTAGTTGATCTGCTGCTGCCTGGGACTTCTGGGCACGAGTCCTGTTTTGTAGATTACTGAGCTGGGCAATGCCTGTCCTCACAGCTAGTGCTGTGGGACATGACTCAGAACAGAGGTATCGTCTTTGGTCCAAGTAATACCCCATAGCTGATGGAGTTTCATCTGAAATGGTTTCAGCTGAATGGTTTCATCTAACAGGGACAGCATAAAAGCAGGGGAGACAAATTAGTGTTAAATCTTTTAAGGTGCTCCTTCAAAGAGATGTGAATGTGGGAGGTCTCTTTCTGATTTGTGGATATGCTCTGATTTAAAGTCAATGTGATGACACAAAGGGCTACGTGGTCTTGATTTCCTGTTGCAGCTAGCCTCAACATTGTACTTGAACTGTTGTCCTACCTTCTGAGAGTCCAGGTGAAGCTGTGAAAATCATCCTTCGTGTTTCTGCAGCTGGTGAGGTTTTTGGCTTGCTCCACTGTTATCCCTGAACTCCAGAGTTGGCCAGTGTCCTTTCTAGCCCCTGGGGAGAGATCTTCTGCAAAGCCTGCTCAGTGCATGTGCAGGGTCTGCTCTGGTCAGGAGATGCCTGTTTCAGAGCAACCTCCCCTGCTGTGGTGGAAATGTTACCACCCTGACTTCTACACTGCAGCTTTTCCTTGGGTACGTGCAGCTCTTCCTTTGGGAGGTGTTTGGTCCTAGTCTTTGAATTCCCTTCTCCAACTCTTATCTCCTTTTGCTTGCAGTATATGTAATTATTCCACCACTGATTTTTTTTCCAGGTCTTTATGTTGAGCTATACAGTGCTGTGCCCTCTTCAGTGTCAGGAGCTCATTTTGGTGTCTGTACTGTAAAGTAAAAGCTGCTGCTTTCTGGGGGACTGCAGAAGAACACCTGCAAGCATGACATTTTTGTGCTTTCAGTGGGAGAGATCTTCAGAGAAGGATCTGTTAAACAGAGTAACAACAGCATCCACAAAAAGACCTTGAATGCCTATGTGTTCCTAGATGCTTTCCCTTTGCTAATGTGTTTTTACTGTGCTTTGTTTCTCACAATAATGAGAGAAATGAGTGAAAACTAGAAACCACCTGTTGATTTCTCCTGTTACTGCTGATCAGGTTGTCTTCCTGACAGGGACATTGTGACGACTCATCTTGTGCAGGAGGCCTTCCAGGAGTGTGTGGAATGCATTTTGTTTTATGTATAGGTCTTAGAAGCAAATGGAATGTTGTTTAGGGACAGAAGAATGATTTTTAAGCGATTTTCTTTCCAATTTTAGGTCTGAGAAGAGACTGACTGTCCCACCACGGTTTCAAAAGGAGTTGCAAGTTCACCTGTCCAGAAGCTCTTCCACAGAGTCAAGTGGTATGCCCATTAAGAAATTATTTGTTGACTACTCGGAGTGGGTGTCGTCTTAAAAATATCCATCTTAGTACTTGTTTTGAATGAAGATAGGTTTGGCTGAGAAATCAAGTTCTATGAATGAACTTTTTTACTCTAATTGCATGGGGCTGAGGAAATGTGAGTTTGCTTGTCTGCCTCTCAATCTTCTAGGAAAAACAGTGGGCAGTAAGTGTCAAAGCCAATCACAAAGCCAGTATGAGGAGTTTGGAAACAGGAGGAGTAAGCTTAACTTCACGGTTGGGGTAGGAATCTGGTATAAGGATGAAATCCTGCCTTTCAGGAGTAAGCAGCATTACTAATGTATCTGTCCAGAAAATACTCTTCAGCCTGCATGGCTCAACAGTTGTACAGCTGATGGGCCTGCAGAATGATGGTTGCTTTCTTTGAGACTTGTCAGCCTGACTTGTGAAGCTTCAGGTCTGGTAGCAAATACACCCCACCAAAGGGAGAAGAGGAGTAGAGATCAGGGAGCAAGTAAGCTAGTGATGTGAACCTCTCCCTGGAATAATTACTACCTAATTCCTACACGCAACGTATGAAACTGCCCAGAGCAGCTGAACAATTGTCACTTTCCATGCTCCACTGGAGGGCTTCCTTGGACGCAGTAGCACAGAAAGGCTGCCTGCTGGGTGGAGACTTTTCCTCAGGACATATCTTGGAATGAAAGGCAAATCATTGGTCTGATTTGTACACCTGCCCGAATATAGAAGAACATTCTTGGTTGTCATGCTATATCTTTGGTGTGTTTGTACTCATGAAGTAATTATCTTGTGCCCTTCTTGGGATACTGCCTTGGTGCAGCATCTCAGCTGCGGTGGGGCTGAGGGTTCTGCATCCTCTTCCAGAATCCCTTCAGAAATAACATGTAGCAACCTCTTATGAAAATAACAGTGATTGAAAATTCTATCTATCTTTAGGTAGTTAACTAAATGTCTTTGAGATTTCCATGGTTCTTTGCCATAGGAAGTGACTGAACCAGCCATGCTGGGCAGGACAGCCACATTTTAGAGCTGGTGTTATGCTGGCAGCTCCCATGTTGAGTTTTTAAGTAGGGAGGTAATCATCTTTCTTGCGTTTACTTCAAAGCTGTATTTTTTTTTAACAGATAGCTTGAATACATCCATTACAGAGACGCATACTGTTGCCCCTGGCTCTTCTGCTGCCAATGTCAGTGAACTTCAAAGTCGCATTAAGGAGCTTCTGAGCAAGTACAGCAGTGGTGTCAGGGTGTCAAAGATCCCTCAGATCTATCGGGAAATGTACTGGGAGGACCTTAGCACAGAAGTGCTCTATCAGCTTGAGAACTGGCCTCATGTGTGCACAGTAAGTACTGAATGCCATTTTTATGGAAGATGCCAGTACCCTACAGATTTCTGAGTGTTCGTTTGCCAAATGTTACTTTATGTGTGCCTGCATTTCCTTTCATGTTCTGTAGCAGTGACAGATAACNTTTATCTTTCTGTAGACTTTTCCAAAGGTTTTTTTCTCACGTCTTAAGCTGAGGAATTTTGCTGTGTAAGTTAGGTTTATGACACAATAATAGATGAAATTGAAGAGTGGTAATGCTGAGGGGAGATTTTACAGCTAAGCCCCTTTCTGCCCTTCTTCTGATGTCTGTTACCCCTTGATTACCAAGGGTGGCTTTGCCTTTTGTAGTAGGAACTGGTATCTGCCTGAGTGTCCACTTAGAGGTCTGACACATGAGTTGCCATCACCACTGGCTTGAGGGTCTTCAGCNTAGCTGATGACATGATCTCCATGCCATGTTTGTTGTTCTTGGTTTGGGTTTTTTCCCAATTGTTTTTTCATGCTTTTCCTTGTTGATGGGTTATCTCCTCTTAAAGCTATAAGCTACCAACATCCTTTGTGAACAGTCTGAGGTCTGNGCGTTCATGGGTTGTTTATGGTGTCCTGCAACTTTGCACCAAAGCTTTGTTTAGCTTTACTTTAACAGGCCAGTGATATCAATGAGGACTTTCAACTTCTTCTGTATCTGTCAAACTGTGGTACAGCAGAGTATTGCAGTAATATTTGTCTTCTTGAAGTGCATTTTATATGTGTCCTACTAAGTATTTTCTCATGTAAAAGCATTAAGTGCCAAAAAAAAAAGAAAGAAATTAACTGAGTTAAATAACTGCTCTTCAGGAATAACACCATTTGCATGCATGTATGGTATTCTCACAGATCCATAAAGTGTGTTTGTAACACCTTACTACAGACACTAGAAATGTATGCAGTCAGCAGCAATTTGTTTTGATGATTGAGGATTGGTTCCTGTGTTATCTATAGAGCAAGCTGTATGTCTTGAATTGCTTAATTCATGCTGCAAATTTTAGTCTTTTTTGTAGCTAATGTTCCAGTCAGTCCTGTTCATCCAGGATCTTTGTTCCATGTTCGTTATCCATTTGCTTGTTATCTGTTGGGTCTATCTCTTTCTTTCTAGCATGAAAATAAAGTCATTTAAGCATAAATAAGCACTGATTAAATCCATGGAAACATTGTAATACAATGGGCACAGTACAACAGCAGTCAGAACTATCAAGTTATCTTGGCACAGTCAGTCTTATTCTAGAGAACTGTTAATGAACCTTTGAAGCCTGTCTCAGTTTACTGACTTACAAAATTGTAATTATAGCTCAGGCATGGAAAAGTTTGAACTGGGACTTGTATGAAAGCTACTATACATCTCTTAAATATAATCAATTCCTGGTTCAAACATATTGTCTGCAGGGGTACAGCTCTGTAGAACATTTGAAATGCAGAAGATAGACTGTAGTCTCCGGTGAAAGTAAAGATACTTCCAGGACTGATTCCTGAATAATTTCTGTCTTGTTGGTTTCTTACACTGGGGATGTCTGCCAGGCTTAGAAGAGAAACCATGACTGGTGTTTCTCTCATTATCTTCTTAAAGAGACAGAACATATTATTTTTGTACTCATTCTGATCAGTGTAGCATAGTTACCAACCAGCAGACAGTAACCTAATACATTTTCAATGTCTCCAAGCTTTTACTTTGAGGACTGTGCTTTGGAGAGTATCACTTTTGAATCTTTGCCTCTGTAAAACTTCTGTTTGAAAGGAAGGAATTTTATCTAGGAAATTGTAATTTCTATGTTTTTACAACCACAGACATTTTCTCTTATTTAGTTAGTTCAAGTCTCTAAATGTTACTGTAAATTGCAGGTTGATGATCTTGTTTTCAGTCTTCCCCGTTCAGGCAGGAGGTATGGAGGCTGACTTTGTCTCCATTTGTCTGTTACCTCACTTCTTTAGGTCAGCTTGCTTGTAGCAACATATCAAAAGTACAAAATTACCAAGTAGTGGCTAGCAGTCACAAATTATAGCCCAGCCTTCATGAGCAATGGGGCTGACAATAAATACGCTAACAAATCTTTGTTGTTTAGACACATCTCAGCCAGGAGAAGAATCTGCTTTAACAGCTCTGGGCAGATCCCTAGCATTGCTGAATTGTTTGCTTTCACCTCCAGTACGGCTAGTGCTTTGAACAACGTGATGACTGGCGGTGACCCTCCCACCTCTACCTTTTTTTATCAGAATTTTTTACTTTCTATTTGACTAACTACTTTGTCATTTGTCTTTGAGCAGGTAGTGATCCCTGTTTTAGACTTCCAACTCCTGTCTCATTTCTTATCTTTCTATGTATTTTTGTCACAAGTCTTTCTCACAACTTAGCTGTTTTCTTAGAATTCTGAGTCAAAGTTGTATAGTTTTGCTGTGTTTGGGCTCAGCCTTGAATCCTTGAGATGCAGGTAGCTGAACCCCTGAGGGAGAGAGAACATTGCAGCAGAGGTGTGAGAGGTATGTAGGCATGTAAATTAAAAAGTTGGGGTTTTGTTTTTTTGGTTTTTTTTGTAAGTCACAATCCATAAAGTAATAAGAAATTTATATTTGGTACTGGCAACATGACAAAATGGTTCCTTTGCAGTCTAAATATAAACCTCCTTACTGAGTTGTATGTATGTTTAAGAGACTTCTTCCTTGTACATGCTCAGCTCTCCTCAGTTACTTGAACTCTGTGAGTGATTCAGGCATGATGTGATGGTGATTCAGATATGGCAGTGCAAGAGAAGCCTAAACTCTTAGATATTTTCTCAAAACTTTTGCTTGAACTTCCATGGTTCTTTTCCCAAAGCTTTTAGAGAATTAGGCAGACCTAGGACATTAGGGAACGTCCTTGCATGGATGTTTACTTGGTTTAAAGACTGGAAATGGGGCAAGCCTGGAATGATTGACCTTCAGAAAGGCCAGATATCATGGTGGGATTCCTCAGGGGTAACACTTGGACACATGCTTATCAGAATTGTAACAAGTGAGTTGTTAAAGGATGTAAATAAAAAGTTCAGCTGGCTAATAATATAGGGTTGTTCAGAGTTTTAAAGACCAGGGCTCTCTGAAGAGGTGTGTAACCTCCCCATACCATGTTTCTGGCCCATAAAATTTCAAAGTAATCTTAATTACAGCCATGGATAGAAATGACTCTCACTACATTTAAAAAAAAAAAGTGGTTTTTGTCTGTGTGGACTGTTAAGCTTGGGAAAAAGGGATCTTGGCATTTATAATATCTTCATGCAAATGTTGACTCAGTATGGGAAAGTGCAACTTATAAGTATTTGCAAAACAAATAGACGAGTATTTCAGTTAGAAGGAATCAGTGATCATCTAGTCCAATTGCCTGACCACTTAAGGAATGACCAAAGGTTAAAACATGTTATTAAGGGCATTGTCCAAATATTTTTTGAACACTATCAGGCTTGGGACATCAATCAAGATGCCTGTTCCAGTGTTTGACCACCCTCTTGGTAAAGAAATGCTTCCTAACATCAAGTCTGAACCTCCCCTGACACAGTCATCTGCCTAGGAGGGCATATTTCCTAGTTGACTCACTGAGTACTTGTGACCAGAAGTTATCTCCTACAAACTTCACACATTTCCCAGATTTGCTTGTCACAACAGTACAGTGTTCGCAGTTGATGTCTAGGAAGTTGCTATCTCCCGTAAGGACAAAATACCAACCTAGAGATTTCTCTGAAATGCCTATTGGTAGCAGACAACCACTACAGTGTCTCTTTTGAGGCCTGAGTCTCTCACCCACGTCATCGCAAACGGTAAGGGCTGTGCAGTCAAACCTCCCCTTTTCATTCAGTGCAACTCCTCCATGTTGCCTGCCCTGCCTGTCCCTCCTGAAGAGCCTGCAGCCCATCACCTGAGCACTCCAGGTGTGGCACTTGTTCCACCAAGTCTTGCTGACACCAAAGACATCATAGCTCTGGGAACTGACCAGTGCTTCACGTTTATCCTTTTTGCTTCTCATACTATGTGTGTTGGTGAACAACAGGTATTTCAGATGTGCTCCAAGATCAACTCCAACCTTTGACCGAATGTCATGGTTTTACACTGGACAC